>CM070877.1:15570200-15885200 GCA_036365515.1 Torymus aiolomorphi
AAAAATAGCAATACCTAACTGCATAAAGTTTACAACTTAATCGCTTAACGACCCATAAACCTCTGATACCACACGACCCGCTACGCGCGTAACACAGTTTCACACTCAATCGGCCTAATCAAACAAAATACCCGCATATGCAGCTTTACATATCGACGTTATACAACGCGAAATCGGAAACCGGCGAAAAAAATCTCGGTCAGTCGGCGGGAAAAGAAACCGCAAAACTTGCGCTTTTAATCCGAGAGCGATTCTCTTTTTGCGTCATGTCGCAAGCGTTTTGCGACACACACACGCACGCATGATTTCGGTTGGAAAAACGCGCGGGCGTATAGCAGCAACGACGAATATATGTTTACAGCGCACTTGAGAGACAGAGACTTTTCTCATTACCGATTCCGCATTTACGATGGGATTTAAGTATTCAAAAGCAGCGGGCGGAATAAATTTAGCCCGAGAGAGAGAGAGAGAGAGAGAGAGAGAGAGAGAGAGAGAGGCGAGAGAGAGAGAGAGAGAGAGAGAGAGAGAGAGAGAGAGAGAGAGAGAGAGAGAGAGAGAGAGAGAGAGAGAGAGAGAGAGAGAGAGAGAGAGAGAGAGAGAGAGAGAGAGAGAGAGAGAGAGAGAGAGAGAGAGAGAGAGAGAGAGAGAGAGAGAGACTTTCGATGCCAGGCGTTTTATTCTCGCCTCTTTTTTTCTCGCCTTCTTCTTATATTTATCGACGCGAATTTTATCGCTTAAGGTCGAGAGAAATTCCTTTGTTATGACGGGGGGCAATTGCCTTTTTTGGAAAGCCGCAAGAGGAAAGCGCGTTTTATGCGTTTTGTTCACCTCGCCGCCACGGTTCTCATTCCGCACGTCGTTTAATTTACGACGTCGTCGTCGGCGGCGGCGACGTTTTAACTCTCTGAAAATTCAGCGCAAGCAAGAGCGCTTTAAAGTCAATCACGTTCGTCTGTGATATATATCCATAAAAGCCTAAACGTTCAGCGCGCAGCGCAGTTGAACAACAATTAACAGTCCCCGGGGCAAGGTTATGCCTGAAAACAGCGAATAAAGATGCGACCGTCGCTATTACACAAGCACACAGATGCGACGAGTGGAATAACTAATGACTCTGTCTTTCTCTCATTTTCTCTGTACTTACATTTCGTACTTGCTTTGAATCAGCTCGCCGATGGGTGCCAACAGGGAATTGCAGAGGTCCAGGTTCCAAATGGCTCTGCAAACAGAACGAACAAAAAAGGTACTTTCTTTTCTTTTATCACTGGAACAATGGGGCCGCAGGCATGCTCGAATAATAATACTTACGGCTTGAGTGTGAGAACTCCGAGGAGGTCGACGATGACCGAGAGATCGTTCATCGCAACTGCGGAATCCACGGCCGACTGTAAAAAAAATCGAGACGTGTAGAGCTGTAGAGGTATATAGGATGGGTATTCGTAACGTTCAAGTGGGTCATACCGATAACTCCACTTATCTCTAGCACGAATAGTCGCGCACACGGTTGTTATTTATACTTAAATTACTATATCTGCGCTGCTATGAGAATGATAATGTTTATCGCAATTACGATCGCTATTGCAGTATAGTAGCATTGCCGCGAGATACGACACAATATCTTTTCACCGTGAAAACCCACACGCGCAGTTTAACCACTACCTCCTTGTAATATAAACAAACGATACATTTACGTGCCGCATGATGTACGTTACCTTCATATCCTTGTTGTGCCAGAGCGAGTAGATGATCTGCAGCGATCTGTGGCGACTGGTCAGCACGGCCATCATCGACTCGTGGCCACGCATCATCGTGTTCAGCACCTCGGCCTCCGACATCTCCGCGAACACTCCCATCTGCGCGTAATCCAACGACGTCTGCCCGGAATAATTTTTCTGCGCGCAGTAGAAGCAGTAGCATCGTCATTAATTAATATACATTATATGGTCGCGGGTTTCTATTTTTGTTCGTTAGGTATATGACTGTTGTGGGTGGCTGGGAGCGGAGTTTTGAATAGTGGGGGGTTGATGCAAATGAAAAGCTGTGAATGATGCGATACTTAATCTGTGTGTAGAATTGTCAAAATCTACGGAACTTGTAATCTTTTGTTTTTAATTATGCTTAGTTTTCAGTAGTTTTTCGTTGCTCATTTATCTGCTAGTAACCTGGTTCAATTATACTCGATTTAATTATAGTTTAAATTATTTAAAGATATCTTGATTGTAAATATAAATGCAAGAGCAACTTCATAACATGCATATGTACATATCCGTTCGCGCGTGACCTTTAGAACTATATACTTAAATCGTTAAAATAAAAATGACGTTGTTTAATAGAAATTAAATGCTATCAAGCCATCTTATTAATCATTTTTCCAAGAAAATACATTATTAAAAGGTACATTATTTTCTCAACCGGATTAGCAATATCTCGCCCGTTATCAAAGCGCATAACGTTAATAAGATCATAAAACTTTTTTACAAAATGATGAAATATTAAAACCCCCGATAAACGCCCGCTGAAAGAATCATCCGCTTAATCCTGACGATATCTCTTTCTCTCTTTCCGCTTGACAAAACCACGATGGGTATGTGTAAAATCCAATCATTATCTCCACACCCGACGTCACGGAACCTTGGTGACGTCTCAGGTTACTAGCCGATTGCGCGCGCGTGTGTATATACACGAAATGACGCGACACAGAAGTTTATCACAAATTGTGAATTACAACCATCGTAAAAGCATATAATAACCGCGCACGCAACGCCACCGATGACAATTGCAAATGCAAACCACACGTTGCACCCGCCACCGCACGTGATGATGACTGTCAAACCCTCAGCTCTATCAAAAAAAATCAAAACTCACGCTCCCATTAGTACACCTATATCATGAACAACTACACAATGGCTGTATCTATATCTTACCGGCAGGAACGAGTCGACGTCGAGGCCGTACGGTTTGTCGGCCGTCATCGATATCAGTTCGACGTGCTTGTCCTCGACCTCCTGCTGGTGGTGGTGGTGGTGGTGGTGATGTTGCTGTTGCTGCATGGACGGCTTCAACTGCGCCACCCGGATCTCGGTCTTCGGGCTGGGCGCAACCTGGGCCTTGTTCGGCGGCCTCCTCGCCGACGACGAGCCGTTCGTGTTGTGATGATTGCGTGCCGATAGCGGGGGCGTGGATGCGACGAAGTTACGACCCAGGGATCGAGACTGCGCTGTGTTTGGCCTGTTGAGTTGAGGGTCCGACGGGCTATGCTTTAGACTGTGGATTCTGGGGGCAGATGATGAGGATTTCGTTAAGATGAGGCTTTTAGTGGAGGTGGATTTGAGCGGTAGACAGGCATGGTTTACATAAGGAATTTGCATAAGTTGTAACAAAATGTCAGAGTCGTTATAAAATCGTCCATCGCGCAGAAACATTAGTAGGTAGTTCCGATTAGCTGAATTTTACTGTCGAGATTATGAGCAGTGTATTAAAATGATTTACGAAGGAATGAATATTCAGAGCAATGTTTTTAACCCTGTTTTTTTTTTTAAATTTTAACATAAATACAGAGAATTTTTTTTATTGACCTGAAACTATCTATTTCTACCGATTCGCGCATTATATTTTGTTTTGAAAGAGCAATGACATGTATATGTTATTATGTATATATGTAATTATGCTAAGTAGTTTTGCTTCCTATCGAACCAAATAAAATACAAAGCAATAAATGTCAATAGTATATTGATATACATTATTTAGATCCAAAGTGTACTCGGGAAACAAGGCGTATCCGCGTGTGTACGCACGGCTTGAGTAATTGTTAAAAATAGAAGTCAAACACTCGCCGCTAGCTTTGAAACATTTTAAAATTCAAATGTCCTTCGCTTTCTATACTCCGAACCGTTAAAAAGGAGATTCACTTTTTAATGCTTTCTTGAAAAGACGCAAAAAATGTTAATATCCAGAGAAGTATTAAGGCTCTTATACGAAGAAGGAAAAAATGATTCATTGATATCATCACTTCAGGGTATTAACTACTTATCAATTATGACTCAATCTGGTGTTCCAAACATTCTACATTCTTCTTCGTGTTTTTAGACGCTACCTCTTCTGTTTGATTTGAATTCAGATTGTATTATAGGATTTGAGAAGGATTGAATCGAAACTCATGCTAATAAAGAAATGCTAAATCAAAACTTCTTTACTTTTGATTTAAAAAAAAACTTTTTTTTTCAATTCACAGTGGAAATCAGAAGATCATGAATTTACTGATTAGATTATCTCAATTAATACTCTATTTCTCCACACTTATTCCATACAACGTCACATTCAACGATTCCACTACAAATCAACAACATTCTCCCACAACCATCAGCACCCCACCACCAGGACAACTCACTTGACAGGGAAGTCGCTCTCGTACCCTTGCTCAGCATCCTTGCAGCTGCTCTGCCTTTTCAGCAAGTGCTTAGGGTAATCGGGGCTGTTCGCTCGACTCTTCAGCTTGCCGTCGTCCATCACGGGCGAAACGGCAGCCATCGGAGCATTGCGCGGCGTCAGCGTCGTGTTCGAGCGCTGTGGGCCCAGAGGTTTCGGCGGCAACAACGATGAATTGTTGCTGTTGTTGTTCGTCATCGTGCGTTTACCGATCGTCGACAGGTTCGACGTCGAGCCCGAAAGACTTTGGCGTAAAGGAGGTACGGGCGCAAGGTTCTTCGAGTTCTTGCTATTCGCTTGTAAGTTTGCCCTGGAAGAAACAAATTATGGGGTTAGTGGGTAGTTTGGTCGTTATAATCTTTCCTAATCTTTTAATGTTGTCAAGATTTTATAGAAATATTAGACAAATTTTTTAACACTAAATGGCTTCGCTTAAACATATACAATATTATAAAAATATTAGGCAAGTAAAGCTACAAATAACCGATTTTTCCATGAAAAACGATCCGATTAAACACAATGGCTTCTAGAAAGTACCCAGTTACCATTAAAATTCTAATTTTACCTTCACGAACTAACCGTTTAAAATTCAAAACGCTCTTCATAGATCATTGATATCGCCAGCAAACGTGAAATTTCACTTTAAATTATAAATTCATGCCCAAGAAGAATTACTAGAAAGCCTCTCTCTAACGACCTCCATAATTAAATTGATAAATAACGCATGTATGCACAATTAACCGCAAACTGTATGCAATCAAAGTGCACCTTATCTGACTGGTCGATGAGATGGGCGTGATGGGGCTCCTCTGTATCAGGGGCGTGGACTTGAGTGGGTGCACGCGCACGGGCAACGGCTTCGAGAGCGACACGGTGCCAGGATTCGGCGACGCCGAGCGCAGCTGACTCTCGTTGTCCTCTGTATCGGCGCTGAGGAGACTTGACATCGAGTTCGATAGGCTCCGGATCATTTGTGACTGCAGCGGTTCTGAAAAATTAGTAATGCGTGCAGGTTAGAAGAAAGTTTTGAATTGTTAAAGGTTTGAGGGGTACGATGGTTTGGGGTCATTTTTAGAATACTGCTAGAAAGTTGTATTTACGTTTTAGTGCTGCTTTTGAAAAATGCATTGTTATATAATGTGTTGATGGTTAGTGGGTTATAAAATATGTGCGGTATAATGATACTGATTATGTCATTTGGTTAAAATTTATTGATAATTTTAGTGAGACAGTTAACGGAGTGATTTTACGCTCGTTTTAATGATGAGTTTAGTAACACTTTCACTTCCTACGTTACTGGTATAGATTGTGAACAAAGTTTGCATTTTACATTTTTAACGCTTTCGATGGTTTTCAAAGCCAAATCAATCGTGGATGATTTTGATTGATTGACTTAAGATATAAAATAAAACATACACGTAAAATTGATATTTCATAGTGCGTGACTCAGATGAAAAAGCTTTAACGGAAAGTGACCTGAAAAAGGTTCAAAATAAAATTATATGAAAGCATTATATTTTTATTATTTATACTTTCACCAGAAATGTTATTAATATGTAAAACTAAACACTAACTAAACAGTCGATCTCAGAAAACTAACTTTACCTAAGGCAATCAATACATAACTACAAAATGTTTGCCTCGTCCTAGTAACTAACACAAAATAACAGATCTTAGACAATTAAATTTCAACGGGATAACAGTAAGTTCCATGCTCGACATAAAAATCCGCTCGCCAGTTATAATTTTCGTTGAAATGCCGCATTTTTTGCTTATTCCGAACCTTTCAGAGACAAACAATAAAAGCAGTGACGGCATGTGGCACTTTGCGAGAGAGAAAGGAAGAGATAAAGAGGGGAAAAAACATACAGACACTAAGAATAGAATAGTCGTTTAATTATTACCTGGCTCCTCGGGAGGCTCCGGGAAAGCCTCTGGCGGCGGTGGCGGGGTGCGAGTTACTGAAACATATCGTGCACAGCGCATGCTCACTCAGAGAATTCTCTCACTAACAATTAACGGTCCATTTTTTTTCGTTTTCTATTTAACTATGGATTATTTTTGTTTTTCTGTATTTTTTTAATCAACATGAATACAAAACTATAGACAGTATTACGTTATCATTCCTGCGAAATTTTGGTAGCTCTAGAGTCGCTAAATGATTTGCTTAATTTTAAAGACAGTTAATGACATTTAGAAACTGTACAACACTTATTTGACGAATTTAGAAAAATATCTACATATGATGATATAGATTATTTGAGTACTGAATGATTATGTTATATTAGATGATTATGAGAAAAAAATTGTTAGGACCGATATTACGTATCAAACGGTGATACTCAATTCGTGTGAATAAAACGCAGTATAGCTGCAAGGCCAGAGTGAAAAACACGTGTAAAAAATCTGTGCGATAACTAAAACTAATTTCGAAACAGGTGATTATTAAATGAATTCCGTTTTTTTTTTCCCGTGTTCTGTCACTTACGCGATCGCGTAGGCTGGAATACGTCCCTGTACTCCGTGACATTGGGTATGTCGAACGCCAAGTCGTCTTCGGGATCCGTGCCGGACTTATCTTCTTCGATCGTTTTTACATCCATTCTGAAAGACATAAAGTTAACGTTATTACTCTGCTCTTTATTTTTATCTCATTTTAATATCCTTTTTACACTCTTTAAACAACTGTGTACTAACGTGTGCTTTTTCAGACTTGCTGGTCGCTCCTTGGAGAAGCTCTTCCTGAGCGAGTTCCCGTAGGAGAAGGGCGAGGCCGTTGTGTCGCTACCCAGTGGCGAGGTTTTCTTCAGATCGCACACGAACAGTACGATATTGGAAGCGTGGAAACCTGCACCGATCAGCTGATTCTGGGCAATGGCTATGTCCTGGATTTTGCCCCAGCCCACGGGTACTGTGTCGAACGTCCGCGATGGCTCCCAGCCGTAGACCTTCAGCATATCGTGGCAGCCGGCAAAGAGGCATTCGCCACCATGACTAAAGAATATACTCCTGCGAAAATACGTTGTTATCATTATCATTATTATTATATTTTAATTTATACATAGAAAAAATAGTTAAAGTTTTCGCAAAAATCGATTTTTTACCTGACCGGCGAAGAGTTATTCTGATCAGTGGAAGAAACGAGTTGAAAGGATTCTAAATCCCAAAAGTGAACAATACGATCTGTGCTGCCGCTGGCTAAAAGGAATTCGTGCGGATGGAATTCCACGCACGTCGCTGGTCCTTTATGATCCGAGAATTCCCGTAACTGTCGCCCGGCTCTTAAATCCCACAGCTGGAAATAAATTATTCCTTTGTAGTGCTCGTATTTCTCAGTAATTTAAAATAGTACGATTTCGCACAGCAAATTTGACTTGAATTGTTTTGTTTAATAAATATTTATTAAACAATAATAAATACTATAAAAGTAATAAAAATATTATTTATTAACTTACTTTCACCATGCCTTCTTCGCCGGCACTGGCTATCCATTGACCGTCAGGACTAAATTTTAAATTATTTACCATCCTGTCATGGCCTTTGTATGTGAAAATGCAGCCCTTTCTGCGAATATCCCAGAGTTTGATGGCAGTGTCTAAACTACCCGATGCTAGTAATTCACCATAGGGATGGAAGTCCATACAACGAATGCCTAATTTGTGGCCAGTGAGTGTACGAGCCAATTTGGCATGCTCCAAGTCCCAGATTTTTAGTGCTCCAGTTTGAGAGCCTGCACAGACTAAATCCTCCGTTTGACCAAATCGAACACATTCTATTGGTGTTGTATGGCCACTGAGGCTCTAAAATTAGAAATGAATAATTAGGTAGAGCTAAATTTATGTAGAAAACTATAGTAATATTAAAGTCTATTGCATGTTACTTTTGATATGCTTACTTGAGAATTAATAATTATTACTACATTATAACTATAATTTATATAATGTATATATTACATTTTAAACAAAAAACGCAGATACATACCATAATACAATTTTGCTTTCCAACTGCCCATAGGTTGACTTTTTTATCATCTCCACCAGTAACTAAAACTCTTCCTGATTTGTGGCCCAATGATAGGCAATTGACATTCGAGGAGTGGGCGACAAAGTCCTCTGCAATAAATAAAAAGATAGTTTAACATTCTATTGCATTGGGACGGAGTAGTGGAAATTCAGACTGCACTACTTTATTTACATTGGACACAAGTGGTGACTTGAAAGACCTGTTATGACGCAATCACAAACTTTTCAAGCTTCTCAAGATTTTTACACTAATTAAATAATGCTTGGTTGTATTATTACAGAGTAAATTTCAGACTGTCATAAACAATTAAAGTTTTAAACAAACATTTAATAGTTTATAAACAATTTCTGAACAAACAAAAACTCTTTTCTTAAAATCATTTTTTACAGTTTAAAACTGAATATTAGTTGGTTAAACATATCCTTTATATTTGAATAATTGTTATTACATAAAAATGAATGAATAATAAACTTAATGTATATATCCAAAATTACTTTCATTAAATTATTTAAAGTAATATATTCATATAGACTATTTAATAAACAAAACTGAGAAATTTAAGTAATTGAAACTACAAGTAATACAAACTTTCAGTTTGAATGAAAGGTAAATGATCTTATGCTATCATATCATATATAGACAGCTACTTTCTATTACACTAAATGTATCAAGTCTACCCTCATATTTTCTGAATAATTTTACAATGGTGATAGTGCAGACTGCAGTACGCAATGGTTAAGCAACACTTACATATGTTACAAATAGTTTTTTTTTTTAATTTGGAGAAACTATTGTTACATTGTTCAACAAAGCCACAATTTTTGTAAAATTTGTAAATTTGATTACAGAATTTAGCATGAAATTATGGGGGAGATGTAAAAAGGAAATATTTAGCATTACTTAAAATAATTGCCATGATGAATATTTATCAACAAAGAGGAAAACTTAAAAATAACAATTTTGTATTGACATTTACATATATTATTTAACAACTTAATGGCTTTTTATGTAAATTGACAGCAATAGTCTGAATAAATCAAGTACAATAAATAAATAAATTTAAAGGTATAGCCCATAAATTCTATTTATATCCAACAGTTAAATGGTTCACTGCACACATGTTCCAAAAAAGCATCTAAGAATAGTTGAACAGCCTACACCTGGCATTAGAATTTGCATTAGATAAAAACAGACTAAAACATCCCAGTCTAACACGCAGATCTAATGCTCCAAAATGAAAATCAAGCCTACAGTAATGCACTTGATGCATACTTGTCAAAGTACAAAACGATTGTGTCTATTTTCAACACCAAGGATTACAAATAAAGACACTTAATTCAATTTCATGATCATAATAAATCAAATTCTGTTTATGTAAGACCTATACTTCTTATTCCTGGATTCTTTTCAATAAGTAAATTAATATGCAATCAAACCAGAAGGTTTTAACTTAATATTTTTTCAAATGTCAACATTAATAAAAAAATCATTTAGATAATGGAATCCACTTGAAGGTTTCCTGACTTGAAGTAACTCTAATGGTATTGTTTCTCTGGTGAGTCAAATTGATAAATGAATGGAACTAATAAACCTTGACAATGTGTATTGATGTAGATACCAAAAGAGGATAAAAGGAAAAAATTTACTTTAAAATCTCATACATAGATAGAGCACAAAAAGTTTAAAAGAAATTCTGTCCACAGGTCACAGTTTGCTTTAACCATTTATTAATACGTTCTTTTATTGCAGCTATAAGTGAAGCTTATGACAACTGAATAAAAAAGACCAGAAGTAATCAGCATTAAGGCACTAAATTTCCCATTGAAATTTGTCCGTAAACAGTAATAACAAGAAGCAGCACAGTTTAATTTACAACCTAGAGCTTGTGCTATCTCAAATTTGTATTGACTCATTCTTTGCAGAGTGCAGACTATCCTCGCGGCATATCGCGCGCAAAAACCATCTCCACCTACCTATATACCTGCAACGCAGTTGCATTGCAAACAGGCGATCGGCCGCGTCGATAATCCCGCGAGGCATTAGCAGAGCCTCCTCTTCCGCGAGAGAGCTCGAGAGGAAAAAAGGGGCGAGGAGAAATCGGGATGGATTAGCGATACCACACTATCAGTCCCTTTCATTATCGCGCTCGCACGTATACATACGTACACGTACAATAAGTGTACTTGCGCCATGCGTGCTTTACGCGAGCCGATCGGAACAAACAAAAAGAGAGACAGCAGACACGCGCGTGTGTGTAGGTAAGTACTTATAGGTATCAAGCTCCAAAATCAAGAGAGGGGTCAGAGATGCGTCTGTAAGTATCTAACCCAAAAAAGAGGAAAAAAGTAACGAGCGCTCGGGCTAGAGTTCAAAAACCTTCAACACCTAGTGTACCTACAACAACGATGATGAAGATAAATAAAACAACTTTTAAGGCAGAGAGAATGAGAGAGGCAGAATGTGAGAGAGAGGAGAGAGAGGAGAGAGGAGAAAGAGAGAGAGGAGACAGCGAGAGAGAGGGAGAGGGAGACACAGAGAGAGAGAGAGAGAGAGAGAGAGAGAGAGAGAGAGAGAGAGAGAGAGGCAGACTAGGGTTTATTAACCTCAGAAGTGGGGGGATTAAAAAACTGGCCGCGCGACAACGACCGTTGGGAATCAGATTCAAATATTCGCTACCTCGATATACACCACACAGCGCTCATCAGCCTACGCGATCGCCCGAGTCACGTAAATTCCGTGTGCTGTCGCGATCGCTCCAGATACTTAACCCGAAAAAGACCATCCGACGACCGCGCACGGGGTAATTAGAATACACAGGAGATCGCAGCACAGCAGACCTAACCCAAAAACGGCGCTACCTGCCTCCGCCACCCACAATCGTTACAAAAAAGGCGCATGTATGTATAAGTAGGTATATATATGTATATATATACTCACGGAGTTTCCAGGACCTCCTCGTAGACGAAGCCATTCTTAGAGGGGGCCCCTCGCGCTGCTGCTGCTGCTGTTGCTGCTCCTCTTCTCTCGCGCTCTCGCCTCTCGCACGACACACACTCACACACACCGAGAACACACTTTACTACACACACTCTGCTGCTGCTGGACTTATTTGGCAGCGACCATGAGCGCCGGGACCCCGGGCCCCTGCTGCTGCTGTCCACACCTCCGGCGGTGGCAGCTCGTCCTCGCGCGCAGCATCTTCTCCTAGCCTCGCAGGAGTAGCGTATACATGGGTAACACTGGATAGCAGTAGCAGCACACTCGCGTCGCGGAGGTATATAAGTACACTTCGGGGAGATCGGCGAGACTCGCACCGAGAGAAACACGACACGTACTCGGAGGCAGCGGCGCACGCACTGTCTGAGAGGGCCAGCGGAGAGAGGGGAAAAATAAAATCTCCTCTCTCGCTCCCTCTGTGTGTGTATATATCTATGTGTATGCCCACTACTCGCGACTGACGACGATCCTTCCTTTCCCCTCCGTAACGCGCGTGTCTGTCTTTACCTGCTGCCTGCCTGCGCCTGCCTTTTGCGGAGCGCCGTGACGTTGGTCGTGGGACCTTGAAATGTGGCTATCGAGAGAACAGAGGAGTGGGGAGAACGAGTTTTCCGAGAGGAGCGAGTTGCTCGATAGGTTACACGCGTGTTTGAATTGCGAGCGCGCGCGCGAGGTTCTGCTGTACACGCTTTCGAGGAAAAACGTGTATGGGTAGTGTCGGCAGGGGCTTTCTCTATTATGCGCTTTTATGGGGTGGAAGTGGACACGGTAGCGAGATATTTTTGCTTTCTTATATGACAGGGTTCGGGGAATTGGAGTTTCTAGTATAAGAGAGAGACGGGCTGGAAATTTACGAGGAAGAGAAATTTGTGTGATGATGGGTAAAATGGAGAAAGAAGACGTATGCTTGTAAATAGCTACTTTGTTCGTGCTATCTGTTGGTTTATTTATACATCTTATCTTAATCTGATATTAATCTGATAACTTTTCGTATATTTGGAACATGAATTACTGGTTATATTGTAGAACTCTTGAAAGAATTGTATAATTCTGCTATTTACTCCGAAATTAGATCGTTCAGTTGCTAATATGCTGATGAGAACTATGGACGTAATTTTCTGTAGGTACTTATACGAAAATTCGGCTTCTTATAGTGTGACTACTTTAAAATTTCCGGTCAGTCATATTTATAAATATATATATAACATAAATATAACTGTATTTGGAAAATAATCTAGTTTTTGCAAAGACAATAAAATAAATGTAATACACTGAAAATATGCCTTGTTGTTAGAAATGATAAAATTATAAATATTTGTCGGAAAATATTCATAAAGCAATTATTTTACATAAATTGTTTTTATCGGTAAAGCAGAAATCCTATATAGAATTGATTTTGTATTTAAATGTTTTGAATCCCTAATTATTCTGCTAATTATGATATACAAATTAGAAGATTTAAAATCCATTCGTATTAAGTATGAACGTTCACGGATTAAGTAAATAAATTATTTTATAGGTAACTGAAAAAACATATCTGTATCTTGAGTTATAAAAGTAACATCATTAGGTTTCATAGGATTTAAAGAAAAAAACGATATTTTTTCCAGCATGATCGTTATCACGATTTTGCGTTCAACAACACTGTCACGGAAAAATTCCATAAACTTCCTTTTAGGTTATGCAAATGCATTCTGCTCTTTGTTTTTTTACATGTGCAATATAATATAGCAGACCATTATCGCACAGTGCACGCACACCAGCTGATTCGGTTTGATGACAGCTGATCATCCGCTCCGTAATTATCTGCGAATCTCGCGTGTATATATGTATATATATAGGTGTAGGTCGTTCGTGTAAATAAAGGGTTTTATTAGCAATTTTGAAATCGAGTTATAGTGATGGCAAATTGTATACTGAATCACTCGCCGTTGATGATAATTCAAAGTCTTCGGCAAAATGCTTTCCGGCGGCGTTGCACTTACGTTCAAGGCCAAAGTCCAGAGGCAAAAGTGAGAGAGTACTTTTATTATATAGATCATCAAGGAATGGTAATTACGAATGAGTTATTGTTATTTTTATTAATTGTTTACAAAATTCGTGAAATTAAATTCATGTTTTTATTTTTTAGCTTTTTCTAGATGACACAAAAATAAAGAACTTCACGTCTTGTTTTAAAGGTACAGAAAAACCAAATTTGTAAAAGTAATATAAGTGAAAGTCTGATTTTTATTTACATTTCATTTCGGCTACAGAGAAAAAATTTCTTGCATTCTTTTTCAAGAGACTGCGAAGGAATGACACTGACAGGTACAATGAGTTTCCATTTTTATCACTATGTGGTAGAGAGCGAAACTTTATTAGATGTGATGACCTGCCAATAGTCTTTACACACGTTTTACAAAAAGAAAATTCAAAAACTAGTGAGGTAGAAGAACTTTTCAGCTACAATCATGCACATGAACTATTGATAGTACGTAAATACAAAACTAGAGATGGGATATCAGTTTTTGCTAAATGAGGTCAATTTCAATAATTAAATTCTCTTCAGGTGCCATTTCAACCAAAGAAAATTTTCATGAGTGCGCATAGTGGTAGAGTGTACCATCCAGCTCCAGAAGCCACTGGTGGTGTGGGTCTAGTGAAGTCAAGTTTGGCCATTGAGTTTAGTTCGCTATTTGATTTTGAAAATGGCGAAGAGCATGGTCCCACTCAATTTCACTGGCAAGGCAAAATTTACAAACTTGACAATGAATGGTACAAAGATAAAATGTTGAATGATAGCTGATAAATGTAAATAGCTTTTAAAATTACAATGATTTAAAGAATTTTATGAGTTTTCATATTTTTGATATTTTATTGAAATAAATATTGTTTAATAAATAGTCCATTGGCTTTTTATATTGTTTGGTTAAAATATTAACAGGATGCTTTGAAAAATTTCAATAAAAAAAAAAAATTGGCACTCACATAATGAATTGTGTTGATTAAAATTTTTATTCAACTATAATAATTAACAAAGTGTTTCAAAAACACTCACATATAAAACAATCTGTCAATTTATATACAATCTATTTTTGTAAAAATATACAGACATAAAAAAACTTTGCCAAATTTTATAGGTAAAACTTTATTATATAAAAATGACAATTTCAATTTAGTTCTTGTACATCTATTTATTTAAACATACAACCAGTGTACTATATATATTTATATGTAGCCTACACTTTTGAAAATGCATCTATGAACTTGTACAATGTCAAGTCCAAAACTGGAGTATAGAATTTGAATAACAATAGCTATACTTAATCTACAATATGTTTGATAATTCAATATCAGCATGATCAGTATCAAATCAATAAATGATACCAAAGTAGAAGACGAGTAACAATTGACGGCTTCCCATTAGTCTTATAAACATCACTGAATTTACTTCTTTGTAACATTATAGGAATGTTTGAAAATTATAAATACAAAAGAAGTAGGCAGTGAATATACTATTCATACTTTACAATGAAATAGTAAAGTGTCTCAGCTAGAATATGCTATTGCTGTTAATTAGTTTGTTTAAATGTAAAAATATTGTGTACTATATTACTTTCTTGCATGAAAAATTTATTTTAAGCATAAATGTTCATGAACTCAGTAATGAAAAGCAATCATTAGAAATGAAACTAATTATATCTTTGTTTCTTTAGATGATTAAATTAACGAATTATAAACTAAATTTTTTGGTCAATTTACACTGTTTCAAATTGAATAGGAGAGTCCGGTCGAGGTTCATCAATTTTGAAAATTCTTGCAGTAGTGTCATCAGAGGTTGTCAAGGCATACTTGCCATCTCTGAAATAAAATATATCGATATTAAGAAATGGCTTGGTATTATAAGAATTATTATAAATTTACTCACTTTGATAAACATATATCGAGAATGTCTTCTGTATGACCCAAAAATGTGCGTTTCATTTCTCCAGATCTTCCATCATAACACCTCATAATACCGTCTAAACCAGCAGAAAATAACAGAGGTGAATTTTCTTTCCAAACTAGCTTTGTAATTCCACTTCCTTGATCAATTCTGTGTCTTAGTGTCTGTGATTGAAAGAAAATAATGATGAAAAAATCTTCATTTTTCATAATTTAAAATAAATCTAAAAAAAAGCATAGCCAAAAATATACTTACATAATTTTCCCAAATGAAAATATCGCCGTTTACAGTACCTGTAGCTGCGAACTGTTGAATCTCATCTCTAATAAATGCAACAGCTTCCACCCAGTTTTCTCTTGCACCTTCAGAGCCCGAGGGATCATCAACTTCTGAATTACCCATTCTCAAGTCTTGTAAGATATTAATTACCTGCAAATTGTACAAGGTACAGTAAATGCATATTTTTAAGTTATTTTGACTTAAGGTGATGTGATACCCACACTATTACTCAATTCTGGGTTCCCGTTTTTCTCCTTAAATTTTAAACTTTTTGAAAAAAACTCTTTGACAAGTTTTAAGTTTAATAAAGAACTATAACGTATCAAAGAGTTTTTCCCTTAAAATTAAAAATTGAATGAGAAAAACGGGATCCCAATTTTGAGCAATAGCGTGGGTATCGCATCACCTTAATTTACATTGTTATTTTTATTTTACCCTTCCAGTATTAGCAGAACTGAGGATAGTTTTTCCATCAACTGCTGCTGAAATGAATAAATTATTGTCTTTATGACAGTCAATGGACGTAATAGCAGCAGTGTGCCCTGCATTAGCTGGAATACTTGTGGAGACTGTACAAGATCTTAAATCTATTACCCGAATGATACCATCTTCATAACCTACTACAATTCTTTTTCCTAAAATGAATTATAAAAATTAAATTAATATCAAAATCTTTTTGATTAACAAATGAAATGGTTTCTTTTTATGTATTATAATTGAAGTTTTATACATACCATCTGGCATAAGAGCTGAACACTCTGCCCTTTTTCCAAATCCATGAACAACTTTGCATTCTCCATCAGGAATTTTCCACATGTAAACTTCACCTTCTACAGACCCAGCCAAAAGAACATATGCCATTGGGTGCCATTGCATCCACTAAAAGATTACTAATATTATAAATCATTTGCCATTATGATAAAAATTATATTTTATTTTGAAAAGAATAGTCTCAATTTATTTAAATTACATTATTTTGAATTAAAAATTTTATTATTTTTTTTTAAATTATAACACTTAAAAATTGATGAAAATTGTATTACACATGAGTTGTATTGATAGTATTAAGAGTAGTGATTTTATAAATTAGTATATATATTTTTTTCTGTACAATTTGAATACAGCCTGAATGGAAATAATAATTGTACAACTATGTTACAATCTAGTACATTATTGTAAATTTTCGCACTATTTAGTACGTTTCGGTACGTTTTGATTAAGATTCCGACATTTGTACGGGATCGTACCTAAACGTACCGAATCGTACGGAAATGAATGTCAGGGTATTCGAAGGTACAGCCTCGTACAGAAACCTACAGAAACTTACATATGCTGAGAAAAATTATTTTTTGTATCAAAAAATTTCTTGCCTAAGCGTACCGAAACGTACCGAAACGTACCGAAACGTACCAAAACATGCGGAAACGTACTCCAGCGTACAAAAACGTACGAAAATGTTGGTCAATGTACGTGAATATACGGTGTTGTAAAGAAAATTATGAGAACTTGAAATATACTGGAAAATATGTTATTTCAAAAGTTTTTGTAGAATAAAAACTTTTGTAAAATATTACATTTTACAATTCCGTACGTTTACGTATGTTATCGCATGTTTCTGTAAGGTCACGTATATTGTTATACATTGCTTTACGTTTTCGTACGTTTCGGTACATTTCGGTGCGTTTCGGTACAAAAATATTTGCATATTGATACATTCATTTGGTACATACAAGTATGTTTCCGTTCATTTTCGTACGTACATGTATGTCACTGTACGTCACCGTACGTTCCTACAAGTTTACGTACGATTCGATACGATTTGGTACGTTTTGGTAGGTTTTCGTATAAAATGTCCGAATCTTAATCAAAACGTACCGAAACGTACCGAATCGTACGGAAAGGTACAGAAACATAGCGACACGTAAAGAAACGTGCCGAAACATACGATAATTTACATTGTAGTACCGTTTATTTTTTCCATTCGGGAGTATAAGCCATTATGTGTACGTCAATTGACTTTACTTTAAAAAATCCTACACTTATTAGTGTCAAGTAATATTCATTTATAATTGAGTAAATTCTTAAATTTACCGTAACATCATTCATACTGTAATCCCAGATAACTGCTCTGTCAGATGTATTACGGACTTGGATAAAACCGCCCATATCACCAGTGGCCAAGTAATGGTCATCATGACTGAAACCGACAAAGATTACACTGTCTTTGTGATCAGTACATTCCAGAACTACTTCAGCTGTTTTTTTGTTCCAAATGTAAGCTTTGTCATCTTCTCCTCCTGTCACTGCAAACTCTCCATCATTACTCAAAGATCCACAGAATACCGATTTACCTAACAACAATTAATATTACTTTTCAGATATATCGTTAAAATTTCCCCTATTATACATTTTATTAAAATTGGTATATACCACTATGTTTTTCAAAAATGCAAACAGCATCTTCTCGCTCCATTGCCTCCACAATTTCCTCGTCTTCTGCCATTTCTTCACCTGCATCATCGTCATCAGCCTCTTCAACATAAATAGCCTCCAGAACATCAATATCGTCATCAACCAATGCATTGTCATCGATTTCTTCAATTACATCCTCCTCCATATAAGGAGAGGATGGTGGAGTTTCTTGTAGACCCATCTTCAATACAAAAAATTTAATTAGAAAATTATAATTCATAAATAATTTTATTTCTATTTTAACGTTTGTTTCTAAATATAGTTGTCAAACTATCCTCCACTCATTGTACCATCTATATAGATACAACTGTTGCACATCATTACTCCAAATTGACTCATGCTGTCAAAAAAGGACGCATCATCTGAAAATAAGCATATATACAGACAAATCACCAACCAAAACCAACTGTACAAAAAAATGCATAAATTTCAGTCACTCCCCATCTATTTTAAACCCATGTGCTTTTTAGCGAATTCAAGTGAACCCCGCTAACAAACATTTTCAGCAAACGATGCATCGGCTGCGCGACCCCGTCCACACAGTATTGACAAACGATTTATCACGTATGCACAAAACCGGGTCACCGCCTGTGTACCTCGCTATTCAATTAAACCGCATCCATCAATCTCTGTACATAGGAAATACTCGGAAACCGTAGGAAAATAACCTACTCCGAAGCCGCCTGGACCTCGCACGCATGTGTTTATAACGTTTCTCAACGCGTCTTTATATACCTAGCAAAACTCAATCGATACCCTGTAAAGTGTAAACTCACCTTCTCCGATAATTAATCGTTGCAGCCCAATAAACAAATAAGCATCCGATGCACCACACATGAAAGACAGTGTATAATACACCCGCGCACCTACACACGCGGTCTCTTATTATTTACAATCACAAACCCGCCTTTTCCCGCGCGCGCCACCGCACTCACAGCGACGTTGCGGAACGTTTCCGCAGTATGTATGCGTTCATGTTACTTTACAGTAGCGATAGCGTAGAGCGTACACTTTTACTTACGTACTTACGTTACAGCTTACAGGCGGCAGGGCCGAGGATCCGTTAACCTGTAAAAAACAACACGAGAGGTCGAGAAAAACAATGCGGCTATGCAGCGGCCCGTGATGTGATGATATGAGTATATGACACAAAACGAACGCGTGGGAATCGATAGATGAGTATATAGAGAGCAGATGGAGTGGGAGATGGGAAGAGCCAATCGCGGCGAGTGCCGCACGATTTGAAGGTGATCGTGGCGTTTCTTGCGCGACGTATGGAGGTTTGTTCGATAGGTAAGATCATTTGGCGAGGGATGATGGGGTGGATCTAGAGCGGAATGCTGGGGTGCGGAAAGAGGATTTCAACGAGATGGGAATGTGATGCTTATTTTTGAGTAATTATTGATTTCGATACCTAATCATTATACCATTATATGTATATAATAATAAAACTGCTATGTTGCATAATACTACAATTTTATAATTACCAATTTATAATTACTAATTAATAAAATTAGCTTTATTCGTTTTTTTATTATTTTATTGGTTTTCAGGTTCCGAAGGGTTAAAATTCAAGGATAAAAATTAATTTAGAAAAATTAAAAAATTGATCTTTAAAAGTAAAATCTAAAAATATTATCGTATAAAATAAAAAATCATATTAAGTTACGTCGGATTATTGTAAGTTTTTAAATAACCATTAATAAAACCATGTTTGACATCAACTGGCCTATATTTGCTAATGAAAAGCCAGTTAAGAATCACCATTCGTATACCGTTGTTCCATTTATCAGCTGCCGAAATGAGTACTTGTCATAATTAACAACGTCATAAAACTGCCTATAATAGCTGAAGTCATGCAAGTAATTAATATACAAATGGGTGTCAATATTCACGTGATTTCTAATTTTATGGGACAGGAGAATATAGTTTTTACAGTCTTGTATCATTACACTGATAATAATTTTAACATGGCTACTGAACAAACTCATATAGTACGTGCACCGTGCACTGATTTCTAAATTTTTACCAACATTTTATTTAACACTATGGCAGAATCAGGGAATAAACAGTTATAATATTTTATACCACTCTAACCTCAAAATAACAACTTTGGTATGATTTTTCGGCGCTCGTGGTATAAAATACCGTTCGAAACGAGTGCGGAAGTTGATTAATTATTTACTTCATGTGACTTTTCGCACTCGCTTCGCTCGTGCGAAAAACGTCACATGAAGTGAATCATCACCTTCCGCACCAGTGTCGAAATATACTATTTCTCAACTCAATAAGTGGTAAGAAATAGATATTTCTTACCACTTTCACAAAATACGCTTGAAATGCGAAATTTTCTCTGCTATTTTCACACGTGAAAAAGGCCCTATTTCATGCCTAAAACACGTGAGAAATGAAAAACTGGTGAGAAATGAAAAATTCTGCCTTTCTTTAGAGGATATAATTAGTTTCAGTATAATCATTAAATTAGATATGGTATATTATTTATGTAATTTGATTTTACGTTATTAAACAAAATGTCGATTTTTTGTTATTTAATATGTATTTTCGGACAAATAAATGTGATTGAGATTTAATTATATATTTAATAGTCTATATTTTGTGTATATTTATTTCAAATTAATTTTTCAACTTCTTCGTATACGACTTGAAATGCCCAATCCTCTCTCCGACTCACACACGTAAAAAAGGCCCTGTCATGCCTTCGTTAAAAAAATATGGTGTGTAACACGGGAAGAAAAACTATTTCAGACTCAGGTGAGGTGTTTTCAGCACGAGTCGGAGTCGAGGGTGCCGAAGGCGTCCGAGACAGAGACGAGACACCCTCGCTAGAAATAGCTCATTTTCTCCCCTTGTTGCATAATATACTATTTTGTAACACGAGCGTAAAATAATGTTATTCCCATCTCCACTATAATGGCCACTTTAAGTGGTGTCTGATTCCCTCTTTTACGTTTATGACGAATTTGGTTATAACTAACAAAATTATAACTCATCAATACAAAATAACTTTTGAAGTCTACAATGTGGCCACAGTGCGAAGCTGGGAATAAAGTACTGTACACGGAAGTAAAGTCGGCCATTCCCTTGTGATCACTGAGCTCATCCGCGGGAATAAGCTGCGATTTTACTCCCTTATTGTTACATAATGTACTATTAATTATGCCCCCAGTTTTACGAGGGTACAAATTCTAGTTACGTATCTTCAAGAAACACTAACTACTTGTAAATCAAATATAATACCACAATATTATATATAATTTATTTCTTTCTTATTGTGTAATAATTACTGTATCTTTTATGTTCCTGTTGTAGAAAATGTGTATTAAAATAAAAATTCTATTTTATACACACACACACACACACACACACACACACACACACACACACACACACACACAGACACACACACAGACACACACACACACACACACACACACACACACACACACACACACACACACACACACACACACACACAGCTAGGCTACATATAAAAAATTCATCTATATAAATATTCGGAAGTCGTTAATAACAAAAAGTTGATCCCCACATGAAAATATATACGAAATCTCATATATGAGATAGTAATTGAAATCTCCCACAATCTCATATGAGATCTCACATAAATCTCACACAATAGATCTCATATGAGATTCATAATCTCATATAATATTTTCACGCAGGTGCGACTTTAAATAAATAAATGAAAAAAAATTCTACGCTCGAATTACGAACATTATAGTTACAAAATTTTGTATTCAGTAAACGGACGAAAACTATTCTATCAAAAATACGTCTGACCACGTCCAACCCATACCTACTTAACTTAACCATTATGCAGGTCAAGCTCTGCTCCAACAACCGGGATCATCACTTCCAAAAATCCTATCATACCATCCATCAATAAATACACCTAGGTATTATATTATAATAAAATATTTCTCAATTCAAACTAACCGCTTTCGTATTCCCACCTCCAATCGCCTCCTCCCACCTCACGCAAGCGCAGTGTTCCTCCCATTATTACCATCGCTCACGCTTTCTCTCCTCTCCTCTCGCGCAACAGAGCAAGGCAGCAGGCGCCAGTAGCACTCCGCACTGTGGCTTAGCTATATACGCTCCACACACACGTACACACACTGTACTTATAACCGTTCTCGAGCGAGGGAGAGAGGAGGCAGATCTCAGCGAGGTTTTCGGGGCCGTTCTCGCGCTCGTGGACTGTGCACAAAAAAAGCCCTGCACACGAGCTGCTGCTGCGCCGCGCCCACACACACAATCTCAGCGAAACACAGTTCGCGCGCGCGCCTACTTGCTCTCTGCGCACGCGACAGACGGCCAGACAGTCACAGCTCAGCACGATCAATCGAAAGAGAGAGAGAGCGCGCGCGTCCAGCCCACCTATATATACACGCAGCCCGTCGTAGACTTCTACGTGAACCTTCGCCGTCGCCAAGAAGGATAAACAGCAGCAACAGTCATGGTGCGTACTCATAGGTAGTCCGTTAACGAGCGAGCGCGCGAAATCGATTTTCGCGCGAGTCGCCTTGACTCTCGCTCTCTCGCGTATACGTGTGTGATGATACGTACATACGATATAGCGATGGAGAGATGCGTGATATGATGTATGTGTATATACTTACGTTGTAATGACGATGGGCTTGTTTATGTTTTCCAGGGAAACGAGAGCTCGCTGCCGATGGAGCTCTGCTCCAACTGTAAGTACCGCCCAAGATGATTTGTGCTTGCGTATTCAGGGGTGGGAGAGAGAGAGAGAAAGACTGAGAGGGTCCGCCCGCGCGTAACCTTGGAGAGAGAGAGAGAATGTTGGAAGGGGTCCCCGGGGAGACGCCGTCGACGACGGCCAAAAGTTGCCACATCCAGAGGCTCTGTGTTGTGACACTGAGGGTTTGGAGAGAATGGATTGGTAGGGTGCAGGGGGGATTGGGGGAATTCAGTCTTACGAAGGATGTAAAGTTACAACTGGGATGTGTAACTTACAGAGATGTGTGGCTTGGAGTTACCAGTAATTGGAAGCTTTTGAATTGATGGGTTTCTTGCTTGTATAATAGCTTTGTTTTGATCCATTTTTATCAACAGGTGTATTTACTAAATGACACCTAATGAGATTGTTGATGGTTTTCTTGGGTTTGTAAATATTGATTCATGGATTTCTTTTGATAAGAATAATAATGCAGTTTAAATAATGAGAGGAAAATTTTTTCAAAAGTTTAGTAGAAAAGTGACTTTATCTACTGAATCAATAATACACTTCGGAAAATCATTACTTCAGTCATAAGAAATTTAAATTGTTGAAAGCTATTAGGGGTAACGGAAGTAATTACATTTTTAAATGGCTTGAGGGTAACAATTTGTAATAGTGGTAAAGTAGTATTGCCAATCAAACTCACTATAAACATGCCATAATTCAATGTGGGACATAAAATTGTGAAATCATAAATATCTCTCTCTAAAGGAGAATACATAAACTAACGATTAAACATTATTTTTGCTTCTTTGATTACCTAAATTGTGTCTAAATTTGAGATTGCTATTTTTAGTAACTATAAACTTCAAGTAAATAGATGAATTCTTAAAGCTTTTTATTTTTTTTTTATTTCATTGTAATTATCATGAATTTTCGTTATTTTATTTCTAATGCCTGTGTTTTATATGTATTCGTTTGTTAATTATTTGAATGCTTATTAATTATATGATTTCTTATTTATAGTCGATGCTGATGAAATTCGAAGATTGGGAAAGAGGTTCAGAAAACTGGATCTTGATAACAGTGGAGCACTCAGTATTGATGAATTCATGTCTTTGCCAGAGTTGCAACAAAATCCACTAGTACAACGTGTGATAGATATTTTTGATGCAGATGGTAATGGAGAAGTTGATTTTAAGGAATTTATTCAAGGAGTATCACAATTTAGTGTTAAAGTATGATTGGTTTATTGTAAACCTAATAACTATTTTTCGTTCCTTAAATAAAAGTTATTTTTAACTTATTACTTTTTCTAAATAGGGAGACAAAGAAAGTAAACTTAGATTTGCGTTTAGAATTTATGATATGGACAATGATGGATATATAAGCAATGGTGAATTGTTTCAAGTGCTAAAAATGATGGTGGGAAATAACCTTAAAGACACTCAACTGCAACAAATTGTTGATAAAACAATATTGTTTGCTGACAAAGATGAGGATGGAAAGATCAGTTTTGATGAATTTTGTTCCGTAAGTTGACACTTTGATTTCTAAATTTATCACTAATGACACTTTGAGTTATTATTAAATTAGTGGTTCTTGGTAATTTTCTGTAACAATTTTTAAAGTGATTTCTAAAATAAAAATATTCAACTTTTCTTATTAAAATTTTATTCTAAATAAATTAATTTCTTGAAACCCTTTTTTAGGTTGTCGGTAATACTGACATTCATAAGAAGATGGTGGTCGATGTTTAATTAATCAAAGTTCTTAAAAGCGTGTAAAAACTTCAGATAGTAATAAGTGCGATAACTTGATTGGGTATTATCATTAAATGTCAAAACATTTTTTATTTTTTAGATTTCTCTTCGTTGTTTAACGATTTATATTTTTTTATACTTTCTCATTGAACTACACTTGCCTTTGAATCGCATATCCTCTTCTTGCCAACTGCCTTATTTTTGTACTTGTAATTTTTTAAAGCAAACGATGATACGTGCAATATTTTAAAATACCTTACATTCGTCTGCTCTCCAGTATGAAATACAAGCAATCACTGCATCAAAGCAGAAGTCCAAATGTGTAAAAAGAATTTTGAATGATCTACAAAAAAAATTTCGTGATAATACCCAATTTTTACATTGTATGTATAAGTGAAAAAGGAGATCTATTTAAATAATAGGACGAGAAGAGTTACAAAATGATAAAAAATAAATAAAAAAAACAAGTGATTGTCATCTTTCATAAATATCAATGAATCCATTTTTATGAGAATTATATATTATATTATATATATATATATAAATATATTATAATACCGCCGCTACGATTTTACTTCAGTAGCGTTAATCGTCATTATTTATATATGTATGATAATCTCTTCTTGTCCCTTTATATGCTAGGCACTCTCGCTAAAGACAAAAGATACAAAAAAAAAATATTATACAAGTAATTTTTAAGCACTCTCTGCTCGAAAAATCAAGTCACCGAGTCAGGGTTTCGTTACAGCCCTTATTGTACCTTAACTTATCGTTACCTGCGAGAATACACTTGTAATTTATATATATATAAAAAAATATGAAGTAAAAGATGATGAGAGCGTTGCAGGCCACACACAAACACACACATGATACATTTTTTGTAAAATCGTCGTCGTCGGGTCGAGGTCTTATTGACTGAAAATAAAAAAAAAATAAATAAAAGACAAAAAGTATATAAAAGTAAATAAATGCAAAATAGTAAAACTTTGTGTAAGAGCTAAATGCGACAGAGTTGTCGGAAAACTACGCGCAAACGTCTTGGGTTTTTCGTCTGTCTCGTGTCACGTGCCTGCAAGAAAAATATGAATTAATTAATTGATTAGTCCTGTTACGTCTTTTCATACGTTTTTTCGATAACTGTAATATTTAGCATCTAGGCCGTTTTCTCGATTCGCTCGTTCATTCTCGCGGCTGCACTCAACAAGTCTAGTCATTCGCGGAGAAAGTAACTTTACTACACCATTCTAGGATGATAAATTGATTTCGCCTTAACTTTACTTAAAAGTCGTACAATAGAAGTCAAGGACTATTTTTTATACATTAAATTTACTGCAGCATTTGCGAGCCAATCGAGAAAAATTCGCGCGTTTAAGACTCCTTAGCCAGAGAAATTGTAACGATACGAGTTTCACTTACAACGCTGATTTTACGATACACCT
This sequence comes from Torymus aiolomorphi, assembly GCA_036365515.1. Classification (NCBI taxonomy): domain Eukaryota; kingdom Metazoa; phylum Arthropoda; class Insecta; order Hymenoptera; family Torymidae; genus Torymus; species Torymus aiolomorphi. Next base: position 15,596,250 of record CM070877.1, read on the forward strand.
TGCACATCGAACAAAACAAATTGATAAAAGAAATTATTCTCGAAGCACTTTTTGCGCTTTTTATTCTTTAACGGCGGCTTGGTAATCTCTCGATTTTTCGCAGCCTACTATCGCATCTACTGTATAATCGCACTCGTTCCGTTTTAATTAAACATTGTTGATTTGTATTTTTTGTTGACTGTTATTGAACGTATACGTACCGCGCTGGGGCTTCGTTTTTTGTTTTTGAATCTTGTATTTTCGCCCACGGCACGATATATGTGGTTTACGCGCGCTCGGAATTGTTGATTTTCGTTTTATCATGCTCCTTTTTATTATTATTATTACTATTATTATTATTATTATTATTATTATTATTATTGTATTTTACAGTTGCAATGCAAAGGGCAAAGGTGGAATATCATGCGTCCCGTCTATGTCGGGAGATAAGTGTGCGTGTAATAAATGTTATTATTTCGTCGCGAGGATGTTCTATGTATTCTTGTAATTTTCTTTCTTTTTTTTTCTTTTCGTTACACACGAACACAACACGAATGGCAGGTGCCTTATTATTTTTATATTTGAACGTATTTAATTTATTAGCATGCCCATTTGCACACGCCCACGTTCTAAACATCTCCATCCATACGATATACACATACATCATGATCGTCTATATGCGCTCGACTTAAAGTGTTCGTATAACAATCGCTAGGTTTTTGTTCCCTCTTCTTTTTAATTCTGGATTGTTGTATACTGTATGATGACTTTGCCGATGAATTACCTATATTAACAATAAAAAAAAAAGAAACAAACTAAACAATGTTGATGCGCCGTTCATTTTGATTTTTTCTTCATTCACATAAACATATTTTACACACAAGAAACAAAGAGAAACAAGCAAAGTTTGTAGGTCATATCGTCGAAGTGAACTTGCCTGGTGAAAACTGCTAAATTTTATATTCGTGCATTCGCGTTTAACAGAGAGCAAAATGTGAAACAGTGCAGGAGGTATATGTAGCCCATCGCCGATTTACTCTATTACACACGCAAACATATATATACACACAGACATAAATGATGTATAATCGAGTTTATGGGGATGATTGCCGGAATGCCTGCGAGAGAGAGAGAGAGAGAGAGAGAGAGAGAGAGAGAGAGAGAGAGAGAGAGAGAGAGAGAACGAGAGAGAGAGAGAGAGAGAGACCGAGAGAGAGCAAGAGAGAGAGAGAATAAACGAAAGAAGAAGCAATTATATATAATTGTATATAACCGTATGTGTTCAAGAATACCTACGTAATGCGATTATATATAAATGTTGTACAATAGATACGCGCGATTAAAAAAAATGAAATAACGTGTAGCACGTATAGGGTATATATTGTAAACGCCGATTTTTATCGTCAACTTTTTCAAAGTCTCTGTCTGTTTCCCCCTATCACAAACACGATCTTTGTAGAGACAACCGCTCGCTTGCAGCACTGTATAAAAAAGATGTCTATGTTGGAAATAATATGTCCCGCCTGTATACATACATACACATACAAAGGAGAGTGAAAGAGAAGAGAGTAGGCGAGTGATACATACACGTGTGCGTCTTATACCGTGAAAAAGACTGACACAGACGTAGAAAACAAAAAGAGAGAAAGAGCGAGAGAGATGCGTATATATATGACGGGACCCTTGCCGCAAATCTATATACTTCTTTCTACGTGCGTGTGTGCGTTCGCGACGATGCGATTTCATATGTTATATATAAATATTATATGAGGAGAGAGAAAGAGAAAGAGAGCGAAGGGGGAGGGGGATACACGAGAAGTGTAAGAAAAAGAAGTCTTATTCTATAGCGTTGTAACTGTTTCTATATGTACGTGTTACGTGGTCTCTCACCCACTCTTTGAAACTCAATTATACACACATATGCACATACATTACTGGATGTTCACAATCAAAGTCGCGGAAGGAGGGACGAGTTCTTCTGTGTCGTCTACTCCGGATGAACAATCTCGATGAATATATAAGGAACAAGAAAACGTATATAAGAACACTTTCGTACTTCTTCTATGTTACGGTATAAGCTCGTAAGAGCGTGATGATGACGAGCGCGAGTATATGAAGTACAGACACGTGAGAATCGATCTTATTAAGTACTCGTTGTTAAGTATATATACACTTACCTTCATTTTTTGTGCTCAGTATTCTTTGATCGAGAGACAGAGAGACTGTGGGATAGCTTCGGATTCTTTTGCAAAAGATTTGTAAGTAGTCCGTCGTCGTAGCGCGCGCATCTGTCCGACTCTATACTTTACGCGGTCCTTTTTTGAGGAAACATATGGTTCACGGAGTAGTCTAACCCTTAGATCATGTGTTTCAAAAATTTTTAAGGCGGTCTTATACCTAATGGCTCCTGGGGCCAAAATTATCTGAAAAAATAAATTAAAATATAATTACTATAAAATAAAGTATATGTATCACTAATATAACTTATTTCTAATACAAAATCCCAAGAGATAGGTTTCTTAATCCACTTTATGCAGAATTATGTCATTTTAGAAAATTCAACTGATAAACAAGTTTTCTTTGCAATCACTCGATGGATTTTGACGAGAGAAGTCGCAAATTACTTGGAAAACATGTACCTATGGCATGAAGCTCTGGAATTAAAAAATATCGATTTAAGTATTTTTTTAATTGAAAAAACGATACAAATTTATAAAAATTCATAAAATTAAGACAAAAAAAAATAGTTTTTTCAATTAAAAAATACTGAAGCTGCCTCTACACGGCGTGCCGCGAGCCGCGGCTCGCGGCACGCCATGTAGAGGCAGCTTTATAGTCACGATATTTTTTAATTCCAGAGCTTCATGCTATAGGTACAAGAAAACTTGCTCACCAGTTGTTTTTCTAAAATGACATAATGTTGACCTATCTCTTGGGATTTTGTATTAGAAATAAGTTACATTAGTGATACATATCCTTTATTTTATAGTAATTATATTTTAATTCATTTTTTCAGGTAATTTTGGCCTCAGGAGCCATTAGGTATAAGACCACCTTAATGCTAAATGATAAAAAAAAGGTGTATTTAAAAAATTATATTTTCAATTTGAACCAAATAAGTATTGGGTTTGAAAATAATCATCTTGGTAATTAATTTTAAGATTATATTTGTATTAACAATAGTTATTCACTAAAGAAAACATTTTTTCTGCCCTCCGGCCGGAAAGCGCCAACTTCCCGGTCGCTGCGCGAAACGAAGTTGCCGCTTTCCGGCGCCGTCGAACAGCAAAATAGTATAAACACCTTGGCCAGTAAAAAAGAAAGCCTCAGAGCATACGTTTGTCAATCTCGGCTTCGCCTCGGCCGACAATTACATCTGATCTGAGACATTTCCTATTTTACTGGCCTAGGTATATAATATACTATTTTCTTTTTTATGAAATTTTTCATATTGAACATGATTCTAAACAAACAAATATTTAATAAAAAAAGTCAAGTTGTTTTCTCAGGGTAATCATTTGATCTAGTACAAAAAGGGACACCTGTACCCCGCAGTCTCGATAATTCGCTGGAACTGAAAAGGAAATCGACAAACGCAAAGAAATCTCAACTCGCATCGTATTTTAATCAAAATAACGTTTATTTTGCAATAAGACTCCATTATTATATTTCTATTCTTCTTTTTTTTCTGTTTCATATAAAAACGCCCGTCGCACCTGTCTGCGTACCTCCTAATTCTTAAACTCTTACAACTCTTACTTACTATTCATTATTACATTACATTAAAAAAAAAAAGAAATGAACTTATACGAATGGATTATTGAAATTAAAAAAAAGCAGATCCCGAGCGAGAATCTCCTCGCCTCGTCGTACTGGTGAGAGAACGCGCGCGTGCACACACACACACACACGCGCGCGCGCGTAATGATTCGCGAAACGCGCAATGATATATAAAGAATTAATGAAAATATATATACACAGCTGTCTCACGACGCGGCGGCGGCGCTTCGGTTCTTGAGCTCGTTGCGCAGGATCTTGCCAGAGGGGTTGCGAGGTATCGCCTCGACAAAAGCGACGCCCCCCGCCAGCTTCTTGTACGTCGCCACCTGCGGTGAAAGTCATCAATTTAAATATTATATATATATATATATATATATATATATATATATATATATATATATATATATATATATATATATATATATATATATATATATATATATATATATATATATATATATATATATATATATATATATATATATATATATATATATATATATATATATATATATATATATATATATATATATATATATATATATATATATATATATATATATATATATATATATATATATATATATATATATATATATATATATATATATATATATATATATATATATATATATATATATATATATATATGATACACGCACAAACCGTAATTGAAAGAGAGAGAGAGAGAGAGAGAGAGAGAAAGAATATATGGGTGTACCTTGGACGTAACGAAGTTCTGGACGGCTTCGGCGTTGAGATCGAAACCAGGTTTGCAGACGACGTAAGCCCTGGGCAGCTCGCCGGCGAACGAGTCCGGGATGCCGACGACCGCGACGTCAGCCACGCCGTCGATCTCAAGGATCAGCGACTCCAGCTCCGTCGGCGAAACCTGAAATGTGCAGGTTTTTTTCGTTTTAGTTAGGTTTAGGTTGAGAGAGAAAGAGAACGAGGGAGAGGAGGTGGAGAAGGTTTTTCTCTGCAAGGGGCGGGTGGTTGTTCGGTAAGGAAGGTTGGGAGATGAGAAGATCGTTTTGGACTGTGGATTGCTTATTTGGTTCAAAAGAATTTTTTGTAAGAATGAAAAGATTAAAAAAAGTTTTTGCAAAGTAGTTTGAACTGTTCATTTATTTCAATAGATTAGTAGTACCTATAATACTATAATTAAACTGAGTGTGAAATTTATTAAACAATCTTATAATAGTTTTTTAAATTAATACCTGAAATTCCGCTACTCAAAATCATGGAAAAACGAATGTTTATAAAAAATACTATAGCTGCAACCTTCCTCGAATAAGCGCCCGACTCTACAAAATTTCTCGTTGTACTGTTATCATTGTATCTATTGTGGACTATCGACGCTATGATTACAATTGTTACTATACTGTTGTGCATAAGTAATAAATATAAGCGTGTTCGTTTCTTTAAAAAAAAAAAATACACACACACACACACACAAAAGTGACAAGTCCGTTATTTCCTATATACATATGATATACTTGTGAATTTCGTTCTCGTGCGTGGATTCGATCCACGTCGAGTATATATTGCGTTGTGGATATAATATATATTACCACTGATTTTTTACTTAAACAAAAAATGAAGAAATAAAAGGACAGTTGCGCTTGTTTGGGAAAAGCGTTCGCGTGCAACTATGATACGTGGCATATATATTATATTTAACTCATCATTCGAATTTTTACGATATATATATATAAATATTGAAAGGGAAAAAGAGTATCTTTATAACTTTAAAAGCTATACGAGAATTATCCCGAGATATCTTTTTGAGGAATGAAATTTTAACTTCAATACATTCACTGTATATTTAAAGAATCTCTTGAAATGATATAATAATAAAAACTCAAATATTGATATTTATGAAGATCATTGATTCTTGACTTTCGAATATTTATCGAAGTTGAAGCGAATAAATACACTTTCGAAAAATGTCTTCACGAGTGATGTAATTTTTGTTTATATAACGCGTTCATTGAAAAGTATTACAATATTCTTTACTTAAATCTTTTTCCAAAATTTTATTTTATAAAATATTTATAGTTGTAGAAAGTACAAGTTCTAGTCAAATTACAAAACTACCAAATACTAGAGAATTGCTATTTCAAATTTCCCGCAACTCTGTCATCTTTATTTACTCCGATACTCAAAAAATCAAGGACACGTTATGTGACAGTCAACTTTTTCCTTATTTTTTAAACAATCACTTAATTTCTCATCAGTATGGTAATAAAATCTTACAATCAATCTAATATTCACCCCAACCCGTCATATTAATCCTTCACTTCTCCAAAAATCATCTCCTTTACGTAAAACTCAAAAAATCTGACCGTCACGAAACCTCTCTATCAACCTACTCGCCAGTCGCCACGTTGCCAGCCCTGCGTCCCGCGCACCTAACCTCTCTCCCCTACCATCAATATACGCGCGCGTATATCTCGTTGTTTTCTCCTCTCCGCGCGCTGCCGCCGGTTTCCAACGCGCGTCCGTTGCTTGCACGTACATACGCCGATACGAACATACATACGTTTTATCGCCACCCGTTCCTCTCCCTCTTCCACGCGCGCGAGTAAATAATATCGAGAAGAGAGAGCGAGGGAGCAGGGAGCTCTCGCAAGACGAGACCGAGTCGTACATCCATCGCGCGGCGGCGGTAGCAGCAGCAGGAGGCCCAAACGATTCTCGTCGTCATCGTCCCCTTTGCGTGTGCAACTTTGCGCAACCTCCGTGAGTACCATTAGATTCGTACGTTGGTTTGGGTTCTTGGAGAGGTAGATAAATAATCGCTGGTTTTGTAGGTTGAGGTGAGTAAGAAGGAGGCGATAGACGAGAGAAGAACGCGGCACGGGGCCAACGACATCCGCCAGGCCGGCGGCGGCAGCAGCGTCGCAGCCGCGCAGACGTTTACCCGCTCAAGGAAGGTGCGTGCGCAGAGGAAAGTGCGAGCGTAAAAGCGTGAAAGAAGTGAAGATCGCGAGGATGGAGAACCCGGAGGAGGTGCTGCAGGCGCTGGACGAGTTCCAGAAGATGCGCCCATCGGAGATACCCAGAGAACTCGAGGACTACTTGTGCTGGGTAGCGCGAACTGGTGATCCAGTCTACCAGTGGAGCCTGGTCAAGGCCCTGTTCAGGGAGAAGTTGATGCGAGTCATGACTGAGTTCTATGAGAACTGCCCTACGCTAGACCTCACTCCCTGCCCCAACGTAGAGCAGTTTAATTATGATACAATGAAAAGTATTCTACTGGATAGGTTGGAGAGGTTTGTCAATGCTCCGTTTACTGTGCAAAGAATCTGTGAGTTGCTTACAACACCGAGGAAAGAATATAATCGAATCGATAAGTTCATGAGGGCTATTGAGAAAAACATTCTGGTTGTGTCTACTAGAGAGCCTGGGCCATATGGAAGGAGAAGTGAAAATGGAGATGGTTTGGTCAATGGTTCACTGGAGGACGAGACCTCTCATCATGGCCAAGGTTCTAATGAGGTGGAGATGGAGAATTGGGTAAAAGACTGTACAGCCACTGCAGCTACTCCCGTGCCTGCAGTAGGTCAAAGTGAGGACATGTCTGTAGAAAATGGTCTGAACTCACCATCCAAAACCATATTTGGCAAGGACAGAGTTGAGCAGCACATGTCTGCCATGGATACCACAACCTCTAGTTTCGTAACTTCTTCCTCAGATTTCCAAGTAGCAACTGTAATGCCCCCACAAGTTCCTGCGCATGAGGCAACTACTGTGCAGAACTTGACTGCGACTAACCACGAGGCAACAGCTATTGTTGGAGATGTCTCTGATGTAATCATGAATGAGGATACCAGTTCTCAGCCCAGTTTGGAATTGGAGAGTAGTGATGATAATGACAGCAGCGATTCTAAAAAGCTGCAGACTACTTTCCAAGCAAAAGACTTTACATTTGAGGAATCTAGTAAGCCCAAAACATACTCAGAAGCGCTTAAGGGTGCTAAGCCAGAAGAAAGTATTGAAAGCACTGAGAGCACTGAACCTATTAAGGAAGAGGAGACACTTATACAATCTACGTATTCGAGTGAGAACGAAAGTACAGGTGACTCGCAGAGTTCTGAGAAGTCTGATAATGCAGACACTCATTCCATTGTAAGTAAAGCCGAACAGGCTGATAAGAAACTTGTGACAGAACCAGAATCAAGTGAAAAGAGTGAACCAGAGTCTACTAGTGCATGCGAAGGGAGCTTCTCTGCTATCACCAGCACAATGAAAGCTGATAAGGAAACTTCTGAAGCCATGACTGCAGAATCTCCAGTCAAAGATGCTGAAGATTCCTGTGATAGTGCTACAATAGATGAGAGCAAAGCTGAGCCTTCTACCACAGAGACTTTGGCCGAGGTGACTGACTCAACCGAAAACTCTGTCAAAGAAACCTCTGAGAAACCAGCAGTAGCTGTAGCAGTAACACCTGAAGTTTCCAGTGAAGTAAGTAAGCCTATAATCGAGGAGCCTGTCGTAGAATCCGCCGATTCCAGCGACTCTGCCAAACCAACCAGCTCTGAGCTCACGATAGAGGAGACCACTGAGGACGAGGCGGCTAAAGCTCCAAAAACCATTGTGCCCGACCCGATCCCCATCGTGGAGGAGCCCAAAGACGCCGCGATCGAGTTGACCACTACCACCAGCAACACCAAGGTGGACGAGGTCGTGGATGAGCCAAAGGACGACGCCGCCGTAAAGAACGGTCTCGCCGAGTCCCCCGTTGAGAAGACAAGTGAGCCTCAGGACAGCTCAATGGTTGTATCCAGCGATCCTGTAGCCAGCAAAGTAGTAGCAGCAGCATCAGCAGCCACGGCGCCTGTGACGACGACAACATCGACGGAGTCGATGGACATCGACTCCAGCGACGCCGCCTCACAGCAGCAGCAGCCACAACCGCAGCAAGACGAGCCCATGGATCAGGAGGCGGCGAGCACCGCTGAGACGATGAGCAGTTAATAATCGAGACAAGCGAACGAGCGGACTCTGGTTTTTTTTACGAATTGATGATTGATTTCCGTTACACAGCGGAGACAGAGAGCATAATTGTGTATGTATGCGTATGATATGTGTGCGTGCGTGCGTGTGTGTGAGAGAGTGTGTTTTCTGTCCGCGTGCGCAAATCGTGTCGCTCCTCCAGCCCTGCGCGAGCGACTGTCTCCTCGTTAATTGCCGATTATAACGATATATATATATATATATACATATACAATCCACTAGGTACTCGATGTTCGATCGCTAAAAGCCGTGCGAGGGATATAGACAGCGACACTTTTTTGCGCGCTATCGCGATGACGCGTTGCTTCTTCACTACCCTTGTACAGCCGACGAGGCGCGCAGCATATTTCCCGTGAGAAAGAGAGAGAGAGAGGGATGCCTTGATAATGATGATATTGATGATTATAATGACGACAGATGCGCGTGCGCGTGCCGCAGGGATCAACTTTTTCAAGTTAACAATATTTATCTTCCTATAAATGAGAGAGAAAGTAAGAACGCGATCAGCAGCAGCTATATATGTAAGCGCAGAGAAAAGCCGGTTTCAGAAAGTCAACCACTGCCTGTTTCGATATACATATATATATATAAAATAATACATTATAAAACGAAAAATAAAGAACAAAAAAAGAAAAAGAAAACAAACACTGTTGCACGATTATATATTGGAACGAAAATGTATTTCGTGAGTGTGTATAATAATAACAAGATTTTTCTCGTGTTATAAGTAATTGTCAACGAATTTCCTCTTGTACGCACTGGTTTTATTGTTCGCGTGTCTGTAGCATTGTGTGTTTTCGTGCGCGTATATACCGCAAGGTGGTTTCCTTTTGGCGACGATTATATACCACTACGAGGACGAAGAATTTCCGCGTTACCTTTGCGTTTCGCACTCGAATACGTAAATACAGCGTCAGAGTCACTGTATCGTCAGGGACCGTGATATTTTTCGGTAGCGCGCGACAAAGGCAAAATATTTTATAACAATAATAAGACGAAAAAGAAAAAATGAACGGGGGAAGCAAGTAATGTTTTTTAATACCAAAACCAATCGGCAACTCTACGCGCGCGCGTGTGTGTACGCGTTTATTATTTCGTGACTCCGCTCCGCGGCGCGGCACTTTCGACTCTTATTATTATATATTTTTTTTTTTTTCCTGTTGAATATCGTTTGAAAGCGCGCGTGCCTGATGCTGCGTGATTCAGTGATACATATTATATACATATAAAATTAGGGATCGTTGAGAAAAAGAAAAAATTGTATCGCTGAGAATGACGATGTACGAGTACGCACGTGTTGTTTTTCTTTTTTATAATCGGAAGGAGAAAGTAAAAGACGGTTTAACAAGGGACATCCGGAACAATTTGACAGCAACACATTTTTCGTAAAAAAGAAGTGCATAGTGATAACGTAATAATTTAATTAAGGATTGTAAACCAGTAATTATAAAATGAAAAAACAAAACAAACAAAAGTTCTATGAATATAGTTTAAGATAGCTGTGTATAATTATTTTATAACAAAAATACACGGAGATTACTAACAAACAAAAAATATGAATACAAGCATGAAGGGCGAAAACTGTTTTAGATAATTTTATAGAGCCACTGAAAACCCGAAACCTCGACAAGGAATAACATAAACAATAGTCTCTTGAGGGCGAGGGAGAGAAAGAGAAATGCACACGCGTTCTTCAGTTTTGTTTTAGTCGCATTCGTTGGCCTTCTTAATGAAGAGAAAGTACGCGTCGCTGAAACGTTTATTACTTACCTAACAACTTATAACTTCGTTTATAACTAAGTAACGAATCTAATTAACGATCATTTCTTATAACATTCAATACAACAATCGTTAATACTTCTTTCCTGTGCACCCCAGCATCCCAACGCGTCCTTCTTGAGACACCGCTATTTTTTTACATGCATACCTCCACACCACACTTTCAATTAACAACATATAAAGAAAAAAAAGAAGAAAAAATCATCCGCCGCTGCGTGTGCACTCACCTGGTTCCCCTTGACCTTGATGAGCTCTTTGGTACGATCGACCACGTAGAAGTACTCGTCCTCGTCGTAATACACAACGTCGCCGGTATGCAGCCAGCCCTCGGTGTCGATGACCTCACTCGTCGCCTGCGCATTGTCCAGGTATCCCTTCATCATCTGCGGCCCCTTCACCAGCAGCTCACCAGGCTTATTCGGCACGCCGACGTCCTTGCCGTCGCCGAGATCGATCACGCGCGCCAGGGTGGATGGCAGGAGCTGACCGCAGCTGCCGCTCTTCGAGTACGGCATCGTGTACGGGGTGATGGTGATGCCTGGGCTCGTCTCCGTCATGCCGTAGCCTGTGGGGGAAGAGAGAGGGAGACAGAAAGAGACGTGCGCGGTGATGAATCATTTTTTTTTCATTTTTGTTGTTTGAGTATATATGGGTTATTTATATCAGTTGGAAAAATTATCAATTGCTCTATGTTTAAATGAATATTTTTCAATAAACGAAGTTTGACGAAAGAACAACGCATTCTGTTTCTAATGATTTGTAGGATTAGTTATATATTATCTTTTAAGTGCCTTGTATGTTTTTCTTAAATTGAAGCTTCAGTGATCGAAGTCTGCGAAGGTATAAATCAGTTTGTCATCTTCACGTCTCTTAATGAAGCGATATAGCATAATTTGTATTTTATCTGTTGACCATTTACATTACGATTCGATCTAAGTATATATCGGAATTCCGAGATATTTCTTTCGTGAACTTGTGTAATAGAATACATACAATAAGAATTTGAGTAATTTTATATTTCATTCAATAATGTATTTATCGATATTATGAAGCATTTATAAATGTACCATTAATGATAATGAATAATCGAAATTGCATTTATCAAGTAGCTTAATAAATATATATTTTTATTGAAAAAATTAATGCATTTAATTAGTACTTATTGCTCCACGACAAGTTGGATAAAAATACAGTAAATTTACATTTTTATTTATTGTACGTTTAAATTGAAATAAAAGTTTTTTCAAATTTACTTCCACCTTATTTGTATTTTTTTTTTAAATGCTTAAGGTCGTAAAAAAATATACACGAATAAATTCTGAGATGATCGAGTCATTAAATTTAGCATTTGATATCATTCAATCATTTACATCATCTATTTAATGTAATTTTTCTAACTTATTAAATATTATTTTCTCTACGATTTACTCGTTAAAGTGATACCATTCGCCATTACGATAAACGTAAATTATACGCTAGTTTTTTAAACGATAGGACAAAAATGGTTTGCGAGACCATTTATTTCGATATAAACAGCTACTCATTAAAAAAAAAAAAAAAAAAAAACAACAGATCCGTCAAATCCTCTTACCTTGGGCAATGGTGCAATTCTTCCGGCCGATCTTCTGCAGGAAGTGATCGATCAAGCCCTTCTTCATCGGCGCGGCGCCGCAGAATATCCTCGTGACGCTCTTCAGATGCTCGGCGGTGATCTCCGGATGCGTGACCAGAAACAGCAGCAGCGACGGCACGACGAAGAGCACCGTGGGCTTGTACTTCTCGAGGCAGGCGACGTAATCCTGGGGCGTGAACTTGGGCATCGTCACCAGGTGCGAGCCCACGTAGATCAGGTAGTTCATGATCGTGTTGAAGCCGTAGATGTGAAAGAAGGGCAGCACGGTAAGGACGGTCTCTTGAAACTCGTCGTTAGGATCCTTGAGGTCGACGAGGGCGGGATGTACCAGCTGCGCAATGTTCGTTGTCAGGTTGCGGTGCGTCAGCATCACGCCCTTAGGGATACCGGTCGTTCCCGAGCTGTACGGCAGCACTGCGATGTCCGTGGGTTTGACCGTGGGGAGGGTCACCGATTTCGACGGGACTAGGAGAGATTCCAGGCCCAGGATTCTGCGAGGGTAGAGAGGCTAGGTTAGTGTAAGGGGTAGTGGGAGTGTAGGGGAGTGGGAGCTCGAGTTTTTGCCCTTGGGTAGTGTTGGTTGGTTTTGTAGGTTTTCAGATTTTTTTTTAATGGTTTTACGAATTCTAAATCTGCGTACTTATTTGTACACTCGAATGAAAAACGTTCGTTTGAAGGAAAAAAATTCAAGCTTCGTCATTTGTTGACGTTTCAAAAGATTAAGATTGTCTTGTCGCAATCAAATTTTTTCAAACTAAAGACTGAACATTTTTCGAGCGTAGACAGACAATGTTGTAATAAATTTATAAAAAGGCAGTTTTCAGAGAAAAACTTACGTTCTCGATCATATAAATTTTTGTATACTTATATATAAAAAATTGAATTTCGTAAAAATTTTAATGATCGATGTTGTTAGCTATAGATTTTCCTTTATTTACACTTTTAATTGTTGCGATTCTCAAGCAGCTTTTTAAATCAGCATCAAAGTCATATTTTATAAACAAAAAAAATTCGTTTAGAATCTTTACATTAGTTTTATCAAACATATATACACACTATAGAATACTTTTAATTGTACAAAACAATTAGGAGCATTCAATACCTTAAAAAAATGATTACTAGCCATTTATTATAAGCCCCAAAACTTCAACGCTTCTTCAAAATTTAACTTCGTTCCTTCACTTTCACTCAAATTAAACCTTTGATTATTGGTCACGCCCAAAACATGTCAGGGGGCAAGACTTTTACGATCTGTCAATTAATACGATCTATAATTTGACAAATATTTACGGGAACTTTCAACATTTTATAAAAAGAAAGAAGTAGTAAGACCGCGCTGATATTTCAAAAAAGGAAATCGCGACGATGGTGAAGTATAGAGCTGGCGAGAACTGGCTCGCAATCGATGTACAAAAATTTGCATTGGAGAAATTTTCAAGCAGAGTTTCATCACGGTAAATATTATATATAAAATAAATTCACAAATTATACGCTTCTCATTAAAATGATCTTTTCATGTTTATATTTAGATTTAGTTTGTTAATTAATATTTACACTGTAAAAAATATTAAACAAATGTTGAATTGATTATACCAGATTATTGAAGTGCAAAAAAATTAATCTATCATTCTATAGATAAGAAATTTAAATAACAGAACATCTTTCTTTCAATCTTGAACTTCAGACTGTAATAAATTACATAATGAAAGTAGGTTCTAAAGTTCACGTTCCACCGACTGAATACTTAATCTTCATATAACGTTTCTATATCGACTCCATTAAATCTGGTTTATTGCAAATCCATCCCGCAAATCTTCCTTATAGAATCCGAATATCCAATTATTTGCTTAAGAAATCCGACTTCCTGAATATTACCTACATTGCACAATATATTCAATTCACTTTTTTCAATGCATAGTAAATAAACGATATCACCCGCATCATGAATAATTAAATTTCCGCGCTATCTACTTTCGCATATTTATCTTCGCGCATCCGCTTTCTTGTGGGTCCTTTTTGGTGCGCATATAAACTGTATGCGGCTGTACTTGCACATTGTCTAATCTACGAAGGTTATCGTTTTTTGTTTCTGTTGTTTTTGTAGTCACTGACCTTTTTATACTTTATAGCGACAATTTTTCGAGTCTGATGTTACCTTTGGACTTGAGTCCATTCAGACGCGAAAAAAATTATCTTTGTTTTTTTAAGTAGATTTCCGCGGTAAAAAAAAAGGATTTCTTAAAGTGATCCGATATTGAACTTTTTAAGCGTCTGATGTAAATATTTTTTATGAATGTTTGGGGGATTAAGGATGGTGAGAAGCTGTCAGTTATTGTATAAATACAAAGATATTGAGTGTACTTTTATTATTGACTGGTAAAATAAATTATGAATGTCAAAATAAAACAACATATACGTCTTAAAACATCTTTTTGAACATTTTTAGTTTAAAAAATTTTTATGAGTCTGAAGTTTACATCGTTGGAATGCAACGAAATAATTTTTCACAATTGATTAAAGTTATTGAACAATGAAAATTTTATCTAAACCTTTGTTATAAAGTTATTTTATGTTATAAAACGCGATATCTATGTAAAATTACTATATTAATTAGCATAAACTCGAACTAAAACGAATTATTTTTATATCGTTGCGGTCCAACGTTGCAAACTTCAGTCGCATAAATTTTTTTCACCGTGCCAATAAAGCTTTCTCTATGAGGAAGCAATATTCGTTTATGAAGTGTTTTAAAATAATATGGCTTTAAGTGCAATTAAATTAATTGAATAATGAAATGCTTAGTTTACTCGAGGGTGGCTCTGGCGAATTAGCGAAATCGATATAAGAAAAAACCGCTGCCAAGTCATTGGCACGTAGCTTCTTCAAACTAATTTATTGATTGTTTTTGTTAAATTTTAATGCCAAAAATTAATTTGTCACAACAAAATTTTTTTTCATGAATATCCGCAACAAAACAATTATATAAAATACAAATAAGAACATTCTTGAACCAAATGTTATCTTCAATTAAATTCTTTGTTTTTACAAAGAATTTAATTGAAGATAACATTTGGTTCAAGAATTATATAAAACAACTCAGAAACATTACGAACTAAATAAGATTTTAGGAAAACAAAAAAGGTTAATTTAGAAGTGTTGAGAAAAACAGTAAATGTTTTTAAAAAAAGCAAGCAAGCCATTGAAAAACACTGATTCGTCAGGCATATTATATATATTCTGATTCTTTTATTACAGTTTAAAAGTTACTAAATAACTAAAATCCGTTATTATTACATATTGTATTTGTATAAACTTTATAAATATGTATTTTATTACCTATATCGCCTACAAAATAGTCTATAAATTTCGAACTAATACATGAAGCCGTCATTTAGAATTTGCGATTTTTAAGAAAACGTAAAAAACATTTTAACCTTCAACATCTCTAAAAATTAGGAACAAATCCTTTTACCTAAAGAACTTTTACGATACACACACACACACACATACGCGCACACGCACACACGTACACACACACGCACACACACACACACACACACACACACACACACACACACACACACACACACACACACAAACAAACAAACTCTACTTCTACATCTACACAAAATTTCAACGTGATTAAACCAATTTTTACTATAGTTATCATACAACGAAGAAAATGACTTTGTCAAATACCAAAATATACCAAAATTTTAAATATGAATATCTCGAAAAATTAATCGAACGATCTTGATGAAAATTCACACACATGTGGTCTATATCACACACAAAATTGTCTATAAATTTTGAGCTGATTCATCGAGCCGTTCTCGAGAAATTACGATTTGTAAAAAAGGTTAAAAAAATTTTAACCTAAAATATTTCTGAAATTTATGGTCTAATCATTTAGCCCAAGGAAATCAACCGAAAGATATCCAAAATCTACCCCTACAAGAAATTTCAAAGCGATTAAGTCAATTTTACTCCATCAGTAATCGTTAGACATAGAAAACTCATTTTTTTCATTTTTCAATTTTTTACTCAAAAACTAGTCGACAGAATGGATTAAAATTTTTACAAATTATAGCTATTTATATTCTGCATTATCATGATATTTTTCAAAAAGATTGACCATCTAGTTTTGGAGTTATAAACTTTAAAAAAAAACACTTTTTTGTTAATAACAAAAGAACCATAGTAGATAGCATAATTTTTCTTTTTGGAAAATATAGGTATTTTTATGCTCTTTCAAATGCTATCCATTCAATTCAAATATCTCAATTCTATCATTTAAAAAAAAGCAAAAATCAATTTGGCGAAAATCGAAAATTCACCATAAAAGAAACGAATCTGCGAGACAAAAAACGGATTTTTGACCCGCAATGACAAAAAAAAAATGAGCTGCGAAAGATTAAAATTCGTTCAGTAAAAGCTGCGGGCCAGGCGTATACATACACACACACGCGTACACACACAGACACAGACATTTTTCAAAAACCATGTATTTTGATTGCTAACACCTCGAAAAACAATTATAACAAATTTTTACAAAAACTCAAAAAATTACTATCATAAAGCTTCCTCTAGGAGGAGGCAAAAGAAAAATCCCTACTGAAAGTACGAATTTTAAGTTCTTCATTCGTATCTTACACATATTCGAAAATAGGAATTACAGCGTTTTAGTAAATTGATTTAATGTATGTAGATAAAATTGTATTACACTATAGCAGTTTAAATTCAAAAAATTAATGATTATTTCCAGGGTTATCATTTATTTCAATTTGGATTGAAGAATCTTTATACTGATGCTGCTATACATTTAAAACGTCTGGCTCTGTAATATTGTATCAATATAAATGTTATACTTCTAAAAAAAATTAATGACATACTGTAAAAAATTTTTACAGTGATAATGAATAAGTTAACATGATCTTTTTTTTAAGATATACGTTTAAAATTTTATATTTCAGTTTTTAATTGTTTAAATCGTCTGTCATACTGTAAAAAATTGTTAGAAATTAATTTTTTTTTTCAACAATTTTAGAAGCGTTTTAAGGTATTTTGTATACTTTCTATTAGTATGCCAATCTTTACTTGTTATTAATAAATTATTAAATTGATATCTAAACAAGTTTTAATCTGTAAAAAATTGTTTTCAGTTGCTGTCAAAATTTGCAAATTAATTATTGGACAAAACATACTTATACACCTGCAAACAGTCTGCCAAGAAGAATTTCGATTATTTTTCCAGTGAATTTGTATGGTATAATGGCATACTGAAAAAAATTGATTTTAGTTTCACGATTTCAGAGCAAGTTTACATGAATTTACATTAACCTTGTATCCGCGAAAACAGTATGTCAATAAAGCAGCCTGTAAAAAGTTGTTTGAATTAAAATTAATTTTTGTATACAACGTGTTACAATAAAAGTTATTTTTATTGTATTTTTCTATTATTCGAGGCTCTAAATCTATCATCTTTTAAAGGCAGACTGTAAAAAATTGTTCCTATTTTTGTGACATGACCGCCCGGTCTAATAGGCTCTTATGAAGAGAAAAGCATTTTTCCTCGTCTTTTCATGAAAATCTATAATTTTTTTCTGTGATGAAAATATCAAGTCACCTCTGTCACCAGGAAAATTTAAATTTATAATTTCATAAAAACCGAAAATCGTACTTTTGACACGCACATATATCGCATGCATTGTGGTTATTTTTATGTATCATAGCAAAATTTGAATCCCCCCCAGGGCCCCTTATAGAGATACGGCCCAGCACTTATTGGAGTCACCTTGCAATTTCACCCGCCATAAAGAGAATATCAAAATTATGTTACACTTCTTCGGAGTTTACAAAATGACAACACAACGTTGCATTATAATTCTCTCTCTTAAAAACCCGATCGCCGAGAACCTCTCCGCTCCACATTATAAACGCCTCGATCTCTTTAACATAACTCGCCTCCACCCATATCGGACAACATTTTCGGTGCGCGACCCGTCGAGAGAGAGAGAGAGAGAGAGAGAGAGATTCGCGACGGCAAATAAACCGGTATTTGCGAATGCTGCGTATACCATGTGTGTGTGTGTATGTGTATGCATTCTGCAGCGGCGAATGGGTAACGGGTTTTCTCGTGGTCTTTTGTGTGAGCGCGGAGTATAGGCCTACTTTATAAGTGGAGTTGCGGTATAGGCGCAGGCGTGTGTGGATCGAAATCAAGAGGACTTGAGACGGTTGTTTGATTAAGGAGTTTTCATATGGTATACAGGGATGTAGAAGTGTTTCGAATGTTTTTTTTTGTGTTTATAAGGTGGGATTAACATTTTTTTTTTTATTTTTGTCTAACGAATTCAGAATTTTGATTGAAAAATTGTACATGGATGAATTATGAAAATTGTTAATTGTTTAAAATCGATTCTGCAGAAATTTATGTCGATTTGCGTAAAGATGTACATTGTATAATAATAATTAAACGCATGAATATTTTCGAAAGTATTTTCTGTTAATTTGGTATACAATTCATTTTGTTTCCATAATTTTTTAATTTACGTCTAAACGCAATATCATTGTTTCAAGCAATTCTGACAATCGTAGATATTATTTTCGTATTATATGGTTTTTTCTTATTATACATGTGAATTTATACAAAGATTGTCTAAAAACATCACTGGAAACCACTTTTATGTATTCTTATGACACCCGTTTATATATAGTTTTTCTTGAAATAAACCACTATACTCAAATGACTATACAAACTAACGTATGCATACATCGAGAATTATTACCAACCCCCAGATCACTTACGTCACGTATTTTTCCGATAATTACCAGCTAATCAGCGCACGACGCTGCCTCTGATTTACTGTATATCATCGCGAGAAGCAATGGCCCCTGAAAATATTATAATTAATCACGAAGAAGCCGCAAGACAAAACATTCGCCGGGCGCGGTTCGATAACACTGCGCGCTTGTATTATATATATAGGGCTCGACGCGCGTGCACTGTATACTTACGCGGATTTATCAGTTTTGATGAGTCGTATTCTTACGCACGCGGCGACGTCAATTTATGTGGCGAGGTTTTGCGAATGAGCGCGAGAAATTGTCGGGGAAGTGAAGCTGCGATAAAGTGCGTCGATCGCACAGTAGTTTTGAGAATATGAGATGTTGCGGTTTATTATACGTTGGGTTCATTGGTCAAAATGTAATTTCGTAACTTATATATTAATATATAATTAGAAAAATTAATATTAAATTTTAAATTCTTGAAATCTTATATTTTTCTTTCACCAAAGATCTTATCTGTCGGGACACAAAAACAACTATCGATATACTGATTATAGTAAGTATAAAAATGGGCAGTTATCGCAGCCAACGTGGGAAATGAATTCGCACACATTCACATAAACAAGCCGATAAAGTCCTGCGAGGGGCAAAGTCTTATCATTATCAGCGTCTATTTCATATATATATTCACTTGCTTACGTACGCAAAGCGTATATATATACTTACACTTGACACATGAAATCGCGAATTTTTGCGCGGGTTTCCGTGCTCTGAGGGGGCCAAACCTCATTTATCGCTTTAGGATATTATCTTGTTTGGTTGGTCGATGATATAGAATTCGTTGAATGGCTTATTTCGGTTCCATTAATTAAACATTTTTTCGCGTAGTCGAGATTTAAATATGTCATGTGTATCTTGCTGACAATCAAAGGAACCTAACTTGATTAATTATTTATCTAGATGTATGTTTGATAAAGTTATATATGGCTGCAGAAATATTTCAAAGTTCCTGATTTGAAAAAGCTGCGTTAATTTCAATTATAAATCGTTCTAGATACCAGCTCATCAGTCATAAGAATGTCTCTGAAAGCTTTTAATAACGTCAGTTGAGAGAAATTGATTCAATTGCGTCTCATGACTTCAGAAACTTTCTAAACACATCGTTCGTTAATCCAAAAATGTATCAGTAAAATGATCTTCTTATTAAAGAAGTTTATATGTAACTCTTGAATGTTTTAGACTGCTATTAAGTATTACGTTGATTCAGAATATGTTAAATGAATTTGTTTACTAATAATATTAATTAATGAAATATGTTGAAAAACAGTACTTCAGCGGTAAAAAAAGTACACGATGAATACACGTTAAAATTGATATAAATTCTACTATTAATTCGTTGGATCTAGAATAAACAATCAACTAATTATGAAAGGTAAAATTCGGACTATTATCTATTATGTTACAATTTAAAGACTGTTGAATTTCAAAAAGTTAAAGAAATGTATATGCATATCAAATAACAACATTAATTATTCATTAATCGTCCAATATAATTAAAAACAGGAAACTTTAATTTTAATATGGAGTTGTTCACGAAGTAATAATGAACTATATCGTTTTCATTTAAGCTATTACGATCGATATACCCAAATAAAATGCCATGATGACTAAATTTAATTTTGCAGACAGGTTTAAATTTCATAACATTCCATTGTTTAGAAAGAAAGTTAATGAAATAGAAAAAAAACTTCAACACAGTACTACAATCGAAAAAGTATAGCAGTACCACTCGACCAAACACTTCAATTTGTCTACAAAACCACTCCACCCTCGAGCTCCCACCCTTAACCATTACACCATAATCTCCTACTTCTCCGTCTCATTAGCCTCTCCGCCGACGTTAATCGTCCACAGGTAATCATTCAACTGCTTGGCGACACCCTGGGCCGTCTCGAGCAGCTGCGGTATGGTGATGATGCACTTGACCTTGGCGCTCTGGAACTGTCGATGGAGCTCGTGGACGGTGAACAGAGGATTGGCGAAGGTGACGATGAGGCCGGCCTGCAAGCTCGCGTGCACTGCCACCAGGTACTCGGGCATGTTGGGCAGCAGCAGACCCACCCGGTCGCCAGGTTGCAAACCGGTGTTGGCCAGGAGGGCCTCGGCGCCCCGACGACTGAGGCTCTGGCTCATGGCGAAGGTGTACGAGCGGCCTGACATGCCGCATGTCTGCACAAAGCGGCGTATGAGTGTGTGGGTAGAAGTAAGGAAATTATTTGGATGTTTCGGGTGATTTTTATAAGGTTGTAGGGACATTTAGGGAGTTTGTAGTGCTTGCTCCGGGTTATACGCACCCTACTGATAAAGCCCACGTGGGAGCGAGCCATATGGGATGGACCTACGTGGGATATATGGTTCCACCATGGCTCCCATGTGGGACCCATGTGAGAAATTGCGTCAGGACTCCACTGAAAACCACATGGTTCCTGCATGCGTCCCTCATGGGTCCCAAATTGTATTATTCAATTTTGACATAATTATTAAATAAACCTATTATTTATTAATAATTAATTAAATAGTACATTACGCTACCAGTGCGGGAAAGCAGACGAGAATCTCTTTCCCGAACATGTAGCGAACAGTATTTTTTGATACGACGTGTGGAAAGCTAGATTTTGAGTACACGTTTTTTGCCAAGCGTGTGCAAAATCGAGCTTTGCGCACGAGTATCGAAAAAAATATTACAAGCGAAAGCGAAAAGCAAATTAAAATTTTCATTATAGGTGTCATCTCTGAACAAAATATTTATTATTCATTAATGAGAATTACATTTTCAAATAAAAATTAAAAAACTTACCTCACTGTAAGATTTTTTAAATAAATTATCAATAAACAATAAGATTAATTAAAAATTATAACAAAATTAAGCCCTGTGGGACGCATGTGGGAACCATAATATGGTTCCCAGTCGGGTCCCGCAGCAATTTCTCACATGGGTCCCATATGGCTCCCATGTAGGTTTTTTCAGTAGGGCGAGTTTGTCAGTTGTGATTTACGGATAGGAATTTGAAACGAACGGTCTGTGGTTCAAGAATTAAGCATAGGGGTTGTTTTTGCTATTGCTTCTTTTTGTTCTAAATATAATTAATTGCACCTATTTTTTAAACTTAAATTATTGAATCAGAGTCGTAGTTTTGGTAATTATAGACTTGCTATAAGTTGTTAACTAAAATTCGTTCTTGGCTGAAAATTCTTCAGTTATTCAATGATATTTTAGTACATTCTAATAATAATGATTAATATGATTTAAATTTAGAATAAATTAAGCAAAATGAAATAAAGAAATTTATCTACAAGCGTGTGAAAGATCAGATGAGCCTGCACCCTACACATGTTTAATTACACTTTCTTATTCATATCAAATATTTTCGTAACACCACTGAAACAAGATTCAAACAGCAGCGCCTCCAAAACTGTGTAACAGTTGCTCTGTTGTATCGAGTAGCAGCTCCTCTTCATCGAGTAGCGCTCCCCTGCATAAGGGAGAATGTACATAAGCGCTGCGCTACGCTACGCTGTCGCATTGATTACTTGTAGACAACGTCGCTGATTGGCTAGCATTTAAATATTAGCCAATCAGCGACGAGGTCTACAAGTAATCAATGCGACAGCGCAGCGTAGCTCAGCGTAGCGCAGCGCTTATGTACATTCTCCCTAAAGTAGTTGCTACTCGATGAGCGAACAGCACCTCTAAAACAAAGTGTATAGCAGCTGCTCTGCTAGTATCGAGCAGTATAGCTCCTTTTTTTGATAGAGTAACTGCTACTCGATGAGCGAGCAGCAGCACCTCGAAAACTCAGTTTTCGTATGTTACGCGTTTAATAGTGTTGAAATGAAACATTGCATATGTCTGATGCTGATCAATGTGAAAAAATCAATAATAAATATTTAAAATTATTTATTATACAATTTAAATTTTTTCGTTGTCAATAATTGGAAATGTAGTAATTGCAGTTTAAAGTAATTTAAAACTAGCGCAATTACCCCTGTCTCGATAGCGGCGGAAAAAGCCTCGTTACGTAATGCTTTGAAAAAAAAAAATAAATAAAAAAATATGCAACCACCCGAGTAGAAATGATTTTAAGGTAAAAGTCAGGGCCTGTACCGGTACCTGATCAAGTTTTACAGGCCCGGGAAGCCTTATACATTACAATTTGCAGGCAGGTTACGCGATTCTAGGCCGGGCCTGGACAGGTAGTCTGATTAATTTTTTTATAACTTTTTTATAATTTTCTACATGTATACGAGATCTTCATATTTTGAAGTACCCATGCGGATGATACTTTGAAAGATAGGGGGTATGTTTAAATTTAGATAAGTATTTAACGAGCATCAAACATTGATTTTAAGGCAAATTTTAAGGCAACTGGTCAGGCCCAGCCTAGAACCGCGTAACATGCCTGCAAATACAATCGTCCCTACCTACTCTGTATACGGGGCTTGATTATTAACTCCGGCATGCCTGGATGAATTTCTACTCGGGCAGAAGATTCGAACTCGATACAACTATCACGGTAACAGAATCAAACTGAAAATCATTTTTATGATAAAAAAATACATTTAAAAAAAAAATAAAAAATACATAATAAAAAAAAATACGAAAAAAATATTTCGCAATTAACATACGATTTACTAATCCTTTTATCAATTGACCAATATCATTATGGAATCAATATTTATTATAAAAAAAAACAACGAATTACTTTGAAGAATTCTATTTCCATACAAACATTTTATGTCAAATTTGCATTGAACCAGTGTTTTTACGGTTTCACTTGTTGATTTTGGCCTCAGACGCGGCAACTATATCAATAGCATTGACTACTTAATCTCGAGTGAGCAATGATATTGTACAAGTGCAATTTCAGCATTGAACCGTTCTCGGCGCATTTTTTCTTTTTGCCGGCATTGAAAACAAGTTGAAAATATATACACACGTATCTCAAAATAAGAAGAAAACATTTATTTTACCGCCACTAATCAAATTATACATTGAGCAAATATGTAGCATTTACATTTGTGTAACTCCGTGCAGCAAGGGACAAAGTCTAAACAACATCGGCTCTATTAATAAATTAGTGCGCCGATGGTAAGACGCGGCGCCGTACGAGAAATGTTCTACTTGCCCGATTACCGTTTATATAACGCGTCTGCGCCGATAAACTGTACCTTATTTTATTTTTTACGCGCACGTGCGACTTGATATTCACGCATGCGAGTGAGTTGTCGGTGTGCCGAAATCGCGTAAACCCTTTCTTTTTTTTATCGGGTTGGATGAGATTTTTTTATTACGAAGATTGCGGTGAATGATCGGAGAAGATAAGCCCAATCGAGATAAAGTTTCAAAAGTTTGGAGAGTGAGTCACGCTTCATTTTTTTCGCACAAATACAACGCAGACAGTTAATTGTGCGTGTGATTCGTGTCAAGGTGAATATTTAAAATAAACCGACGGGCGTAATTAATCGACGCTCTTGTGTTTTCTGAATATTTTACATTGAAATTTTTTGATGAATTCTCTTAAATTTTAATTGAATAACTGAAGTGTTTGAAGAAAGCGTTTGGGGTTTAATAAAATACGAGGGATAGCGTCGCGTGATAAATGCATGCACTTAGTAAGAAAAAAAATCTGCACGCATTACACGAGCGCATACATAAATAACTGGAAAGAAAATAAATGTCTTAGATAATAACTCTATGTATAAAACCCGCTTAAAATCAATATAGTTTTCAGATTTATTTGAAAAATTTGTAATATAATTTTATTGCATTTCATGTTGCGCTGTCATACATAAATTACCGCAGTTATGTACACGTTATTGTTTTCATCCCTAACAAATATAATCGTTACTTTTTTTCCATCCTTAATGCCATTTACACAGTATATACTCCGCCTAGTCTAATTTAACAAATTAAAAAAAAAAATCTAAATACCGATTCAAGCATAAAAATGTACAAAATAATCTAAGAACCATTAGTACCCTCATTAAAATTTCCAATACGCTTCAACGGCTTTTCTTTGTTCGTATAAACATCTCCTCCCCCTTTTTTACACACTTCAAGCGTCAGCATATCCAATAAAATATGAACAAAATATACACAACAATGCCCCCTCGTCGTCGACCTATAACCATTTTTTATTCTCTTCTTACACGCTGACACCCCTCTATAACTCTCCACTGTTATACACCCACCGAAGCCCTTCTCGCGCGGCAAATTCGACTTTCGGCGTACACATTAATCGGCCGATCGATGGACTTTGCGCCCCGGCGTCGCTTGCGCGCGAGCTTATCGCAGAATAACTAACGAATTCGCTTGCGTAAGGCGGCAATTGGCTCAATCGGCCGGCGCGCTTTATTCATTTGAATTCTCGCCCAGTGACACGACGAAGATGCTTCTGCTATACGCGCGTGTGCGTGTGTATTGATTTTTTTGAAGCTAAGTCACCCCGTGCAACCGGTACATCGATGGTACAAACGCGATTAGACGCCCCGTTACGTAATTGCGGCGGGATTGTGCTTTTTTTCTTCTTTTTTTTTTAAAGAATGAAACTTTACCAGGGCGGGTAGATTCTTCCACTTGTCGGAGCGCGACCAGATGTACTGGCTGAGGGTCTGCTCGGGCACCTCGACCTCCCCGTACGGGCTCTTCAACACGCTCGAGCTGTACCTCGCCAGCCGCAGCTTGTTCTTGTTGCTGCTGGTGAGCTTCAGGCTGGCAGCCCGGGCGACGATCTTGCGGGACGACGCGAACATTGTTTTTCTCTCGATTGTCTCACACCACAACTATATAGACTCTCGATCGCGCGCAAAACAATACGCGCGTGCACACAACACAACGTGAGATGGCCTCCGAGTATACACAGGAAACGGTGAACGAAAAAGAAGAAGAAGAGCAGGACGAAGAAGAAGAAAGAGGTAAAAAAAAGAAAAGAACTCGAAACCTCCCTGTGCACTGGCCGACTTCCTGGTACGACTTCCTCTCCTCAGCGTACAACTATACGTGTAGTATATGCAAATATGTGCCTATGTGTGTGCACCCGCTCGAGCTCGGAGGCTGACTGACTGACTGACTGACTGACTGTCTGAGTACACAGCAGAGTAGCAGCAGCTGCGAGTGAAAGTATGCGCCCGCGATAAGTCGAGCGCCCGCGCGCGAGAGCGGGAGAATCCGCAAGTCATCCTCCCGGCTAGTCGCAGAGGAGTTGAATGTAGTTAGCATACACGGGGGAGGATAATGTTTTCGGGTCAAGGCTCGACGGGGGTGGGCGAGGTATTATTGAAGAGGGTCTTTCCCTCTATATAGCTGTGCTGTGGCACGCCGCGGGTTCAAAGTTCATCGTGCCGTCGCGTGGGCGGTATTTATACATCGGTTCGCGTGCATGGAGAGAGTGAGAGAGGGGCGCTTAAAAAAGATCCCTGCTGGTCTTTCACGATATACCCGCGCCTACGCGCTGGTACATTTACAAACGAGATTTACAAAAATATTATGCGTATTAAGAGCGAATTCGCGTGTGTAGGCGCGTGAAAGATGCCACGATCCGGTCCAAAAATGTCCCATAATCCATCCCCTCCCTTGTTCCGTTTGTTTTTTTGTTGTTGTATAGAGGGGGGCGTGTCCCCGTGATAGCGAGTGCGCGTGCACGCATGCGACGCTCAGCCGAAGGTCTGGTGCTTGACGAGCTTCCTGAAGAGGCCGTCGCTTATGGCCATGAGCTCCTCATAGCTGCCGCTCTCGGCGACCCGGCCGCCCTCCAGCGCCGCGATCTTGTCCGCGTTGCGAATCGTGCTCAGGCGGTGGGCGATCGTAAGGACGGTGCGGCCTTTGGTCGCGCGCTCCAGAGCTTCCTGCACAAGCTTCTCCGATTCCGAGTCCAGGGCGCTCGTCGCTTCGTCCAGGATCAGGATCTTCGGGTTCTGTGGAAAGAGGTAGAGAGAGAGAGAGAGAGAGAGAGGGTGTTAGATGGGTGCGTTGAAATGGAGCAGAATTATCGTGTAGCGATGAATTAGTAAATGTAGACTTTTAAGTCGTCTATATTTTATTGGTTTAAGGTGATGTGTACCCAAGTGTTACCGACGATTGGAGGGACCTGTTTTTTCTAGATTCAATTTTGCATATCAAGAAAAGATCTCTTGGACACGTTGTAGCTTTTTACTGAATTTATAGCGTGTCAAAGAGATATTTTCTCAAAATTCGAAACTAAATGAAAAAAAAATTGGATCACTGAAATCGTTGATAACGACTGGGTGAATAGTATCGCCTTCAGTAATTTGGAGTTGCTTTGAATAGTTTTCGTATTATTGAGATTAGTTAAGATATAGGGACAATCTAAGATAAGAAAGATTGTAAAATATCGGTAAGTCATTGTTGAACACAATCTCTTCTTAGATATTTAAATATTTGAAAAATATCTGATTGTATAGTATCCTGTTTTGTCGAAAAAATTTATTGTATCTAAATTTGTGATACTTTTCAAGATTATTAGTACATTACGATACGTGTGACCTAATCACGCCGTGCAGAGTGCTACTTAGGTCACAATTAGTGTCATAACGTTATTGTTGCACTTTTCAAACGCTCTCGAAAATAATTTCTACAGCAGTATAGAATAAATTGAATTTTGGAGTATATGAAAATTCAAGCCTTTTTTTCATTACTTTATTTATTTGATACCGTCTATCTATATCTTCGATTCTACTTTTAGAATTAGCTTAAATAAAATTTCCGATTTATTTAACATTGATGCAACGAATAAACGTGCAATATATAGTACATTTCAACACGGGTGCAGAAGGTGATTATTTAGCTCATGTGACATTTTTTGCACGAGTGAAGCGAGTGAGAAAAGTCACGTGAGCTAAAAATCTTCTTACGCACCAGTTTCGAAGCGTATTTTATACCACAAGAGCCGAATAATCATATATTGAAATTATGATTTTGAGGTTAGAGCGGTATAAAATATTTAACATATCCAACAGTAAAGTCAGATTAGAGATATAGGTCAAAGTTCACTGTACTTATAAGAATTTCATTCTACAATGAAGAATAATAGAAGACTGATCTAAAACATATAAATATGTACATTTTTAAGAAGCTGCATGCAGTAATATTTTACATAAATTAAAGATTTCTCATTGTAACTTGGATAATTTAGTTATTTATAATTATAAAATAAAAAGTTTAATTATTTTATGATTTTAATGTCTTTAGCATTCGTTCTTAATTTTAAAATAGATTTGATCACATCATTTGAATGTGAATAACAGGAAAACCATTAACAAAAAATTTTGTAACATATAATGATAAAATGCTTGATGATAAAGACAAGGCTAATGCTTCTTTTAAATCAGTCTAGAGTCGCAGTTTAAAATTATAAAACATCCTCTATTTATGTCTGAAATAATGTGCAAGATTAGACATTAACGAAGTAGTTCAGTGATAATAAAATTAAAATTTTCACCTTGATAAGTGCTCTTGCGATAGCAACTCTCTGACGCTGACCTCCGCTAAGAGTGATTCCTCTCTCTCCTACATATGTGTCAAGTCCATCTACCATTCTCTCAGCAAATTCCAGTACATTGGCTTTCTTCGCAGCGTGTATGACATCCTCATCTGTTGCTTCGCCACTACCATACTTGATATTCTCCTTTATGGTGCCATTAAACAGTATAGGCTCTTGAGCAACAAAACCAATTTGCTTCTTTACCCATATTGGGTCCAATTCTTTCAAATTATGTGCATCTAATAGAACAGAGCCATCAAGCGGGTCATACAACCTAAGTACTAGGGAAGCCAGTGTGGATTTTCCAGAACCAGATGGGCCCACCACAGCAGTGATCGAGTTCTTTGGAATATGCAGGTTGAAGTCCTGCAGGATCATTGAGTCACTTCTTGTTGGGTATGAAAAGTTAACATTACTGAAGATAATGTCACCAGACAGTTCGTGGTCCAGGGTTCGTCCGCCCTGAATCGGAATACAAGGCTTGCGGCCGATGAGCTCGAATAATCTCGTACTGGCGCCGAGCGCTTTGTTCAGTTCTGAATAAAAGGACGAGATTCCGCCCATCGAAATGCCCACGTAGGCAGCATAGAGCAGGAAGGCGCTAAGATTGCCGACGGTTATCATCGAGTCGGAGAGCATGACGCCGCCGTAGTACAGGACTGACAAGATTATCGCGTTGCCCGACAGTCCAGTCGTGCCGAAAAATATGCCCCTGTAGAAGCTCTCCTTGTAACACAGTTGCAGTAAGTCTCGCAGTTTTGTACGATAAGTTTCGATTTCGTTGAGTTCCTGTGCGAATGCTTTCACGGTTCTTATATTGCTAATTTTCTCCTCGGCCGTCGTGTTCAACACTGCTAAACTATTTTGTACATCTTTGGAGATTTTCTTGACGAATCTACCATAAAGAATTGCCATACCCGCCACCGGAGGAACTATAGCTAAGCCAACTAATGCTAGTTGTGGAGAAACATAGAACATCATGGAAATTCCTGCTGTTGTCATTATGCCTGATCTCAATCCGTCTGAAATATTACTTGTTATGGCTGAACTGACTAGCTGAGCATCTCCTGCAAAATATCAGTTTATGAGAATCTATGTAAAATAATTTTATAATTTAAGGTCAATAAAAACAGAAATATACATTAATCAAAGATTAAATTTAATTATAGTAGTTAAATTATTAAACTAAATTTTTTATAGTAATTATTTACAGCAATAAACATAATTTTATTATATTACAACAAAAGTCTACTAATGATAACTGTTGTATCAAAAACAAAATTTAATTACAAAGTCATTAATGTTTTAATTGATTAATATTTTTCTCTTTTACTCATTGTTTCTCAATAAATTATAAACATAACTATTTTTTTAACAAATTCAAAATATCGAAAATATTATTAATTAAAGCGTTGTTGATTTTGTTATTCCATGTAACCATGAATTCATGAAAATCAAGTCTTAGAAAATAATTACTGAGTATTTACCAGACAATCTTCCAACAAGTTCTCCAGTGCTGACTTTGTCAAACATCGCTGTTTCTTGGCTCAAAATAGCAGCATAAGCCTTCTGCCTCAAGGACTGTGTAATTTTGTGTCCAGTGGTGGACATTAAGTACACCCTGGCAAAATTGCACATACCACCGAGCACAAAAACCCCAAACAGAATCAGACACACATTGTTGAGATTGTCCTTTGTGTTCTCCTTATCAGCTGTATAAATAATATCTATAATCTTGCCTAGACAGAATGGCACAGCCATGGTAACCGTGGATGATATGACCAAGAATGCAATGGCACCCACAAGTCTCCACTTTTCTGGCGCTGCCAGCAAAAATAGCTTCCGAAACTCGTTACCCTTATCCTTCTTAACATCCTTTATTTGTTTGGCTCCTGCCTGTGCAATCTTGATCTTGGCAGCCTTGCTAGAGAACTTGCGCAGGTGCTGAAGACCTAAGAGTAGCCTTCCCCTGCCCAACTGCTGCGATGCTGGCTGCTGCAGCACATAGGCATGAACGTAGCATCTCCTGCTGACGTTCAGGCACAGGCTCCATGGTCTGGCCTGCAGCATGATCCTCCAGAGCAGAGTCATTTTGTTCTTACCTCACAAGCGCATACCAGTGGTCTCCTCAACTCTCATCTACATATATATGCAACAAAAACTAGACATTGCGTTACATGTATTGTTACGTGCCAGCCTGGCGGGCGCACAAACATCTGACACACACACCTGGTCGTCGTTTCATGTCGGCCGTCGTCCCTGCATGCACCACACCTCATGTGGGATGGATGATTTCGTAATTTCTCATTTTTTGCATAGCTTTTCCGCTGCACGCAGACGCACTATTTTTCGTCTGCTTGCGCAGACTCTTCTGTTGCTTTTCCGGTTCTAACCTCAATTATGGGAGCTGAGTGGATCCATCGGGCGCCGATTGGTCAAGGCGGTATCACACCACCCGCATGAAAAAACAAGAGATCGCGGGTTGTTGGGAATAATTTGGATGGAAAAGTGGAGAGTCAGCTTATCGACTTGGGTAAGTATAGGATATGAGTTTTGTAAATAATACTAGAGTTCGACACGCGCGCTTCGCGCGCTGATTTTTTTTTTTTTAAGTTACAAAAGAAGCTGCATAATTAATGAACGGTTTCTTTTTTATTTACAAGAGAAATGTTATTATTCAATTCATTATTTAAGGTTGTATGGACTATATGTAAAAAATAATGTCAGATCAATAAAGTTTCGTCAGTAGGTCAATAATATCATTATAAACGTCTTTGGCAAATTTGAATATGATTTGCGTGCTAGTTTTCGAGATATTGTAGTTTAAAATTAACGTGGGTTCTTATGGAGATTCTCTGAATATGGCTAGACTCGTCGTAGTTATTGAAAAAATTAAGTTGAAAAAATAGTGTTTAGTTCTTGTAAATTTGTGTATACGTAAAAGAAAACCTTTGTAATCGATTGCAATTGAAATGAATTGCTTTTGCGAGCTAGTAAGGTCCGAAAGTCAATTAAAAATTCAAATTTCGCGCCACAATATAGCAGACAAAAAAAATAAGTACTTTGCCTATAACAATTAGTAAAAATTTACAATTAGTAAAAAAAAATATTACGGAAAACCAGGACTGCATTGCCCTCCGTTGCATTATTATCTATCATTTTACAAAGTTTGCAGTTTCTCTATATATATTTCGCTGAATGGCATTTGAATTACTTGATTTTGAGACATTATTCAAATGCCATTCAGCGAAATATTTATATAGAAACTTCAAACTTTGTAAAATGATAGATAATAATGTAACGGAGGGTAATGCAGTCCTGATTTTCCGTAATATTGTTTTTACTATTTGTTATAGGCAAATTACTTATTTTTTCGTCTGCTATATTGTGGCGCGAAATTTGAATTTTTAATTGACTTTCGGGGGATGCGAGGCCCCACAGTTACCGACGATTGCAGGGATCCGTTTTTCTCATTCAATTTTGAATTTTGACAAAAAATCTCTCTGACACGTTATAGATTTGATAGTCAACTATAACGTACCAGAGCGATATTTTCTTAAAATTTAAAATTGATTGAGAAAAACGGGTCCCTAAATCGTCGGTAACTGACTGTACTCACATCAAAGTTATAGCATAAAAACTGTGTAGTAAGGCGTACAGTCATACTAAAAAGTGAAAGAAATGAGGAATGCAATGTTCTAAAACCGATGTAAAGTTTTCTTCATAGTTCTAAAAAACATTTTACATATTTGTTTACTCTTATTACTGTAGAATATTAGTGTTTTCCACAAATTATACGACCAAAATATTTGTCTTAAATTTTTAAATGAGATCTTACGGCCAATACAACCTTAATGCACTTATTTTGAATTCATTTAAACATTATGATGTTTTTCATCAAGCTATGTTATAGTTTTATTGACTAAAAAATGTATGTATGAAGAAGTATTTGTTATTTTAATATATGATTTGTCTTTATCTTTTGAATTTAGTTCTAGTGATTCATTCCATTTCATAGTTTCCTGCTTTAACAAATTTAAAGGTTCATTTAATTCTATAGTATCAGAATGTCACTACAATGATAAAGATTAATCAAGTTTAATTTCATTTAAATAAGCTTTTTTCATGTTGTGATTTTGTTCAATAAGTAAAATTGCCACTAAGATAGATAAACAATAACATAATTATGAAAATATCTGTTTTCTGTGTTTAATAATGTTAAACATATAAAAAGGCAAAGTGAAGGTATAAAATTCAAGATGAATATTTTTATATTGAGAAAACCGTGTTTTTAATTTTAAGTAAATAAAAAGATCCTTACACTAATCCGACCATCATCACTAATAAAAAACCGCTCCCAATATACATTGGTACTTAGCTTCCTCAAACTAATGTATTTATTCCTCTTTTTAATTTTTTATATGACAATAATTAATTGTATTATACAAAAGTTTCTCTATCTATCAAATATTGTCTGAAAAACGCTATTCGAAAATATTTTTAAAAAACTTTCAACCTCAAATATCTTTGGTCGTGACAGTTCAATTTTTTTGCGCAATGAATAGTTTGGAGATATAAAAAATCTATATCCTCTATACCAAATTTCAGGACGATTAATTGGTTTTTATTCTTGTCATCGTGTGTCAGTGAAAACGCGTTGTTTTTTTTAAAATAATTTTTTTCTCAAAAAAAAATGAAGATAATCTCTTGAAATTTATACCAAATACTATCTTCAATAATCGTAATAAGTAAATAAAATTTTGAGTCGATAATCAAATATTTTTTGAAAAATTAATTTATGAATTATAAGAACATTTTCCATGACATACTAAAGATAATTTGAAAATTAAAAACAGAAAACGTAGGTAGTTTAAAAATTTGTTGGTTATAAAAAAAAAAGAAAATCGATAAAAAATTAAAACGGAGTATTTTTTCGGGACCAAGAGAATAAGCTTTGTCCGACGAAAATAGGTGAAATGGTTTTCACACACACACACACGCATGCACGCACGCACGCACGCACGCACGCACGCAGGCACGCACACACACACACACATACACTCACACACACACACACACACACACACACACACACACACACACACACACACACACACACACACACACACACATCCAGACACACACACACACACACACATACAGACACACACACACACACACACGTAATGAATAAATATTTTTTTTAAAATAAAAATTTTTCATCGATTTATCAATTGATTATAAATTTCTATCAATTAATATATATCATATTTTCCCGCTCACAACACATGCGCTATCTCTATACCATTCCACCATAACTCTAAGGGTGTCTCTATAACTTTGCGCGTGCATATGCCCTCTCGTGTATAAGGTATACCTATATATAGTGCTCTCCTATAAGGTATACCTATATATAGCACTCTCCTATATATAGGTATACCTTATACACGGCGAGCACACACACGCGCGCTGCACGGTTGTAGAGACTCCCTAAGTCCCTATAGGGCATTTGCGCATGCGCCAAAAAATTCGAGATTTCGAGATATTCGAGATATTCGAGAAAAAATCAACATGGCGTCGCAACATGGCGTCGACCATGCCAAGGATGCATTTTTTATAGAGGGATTTTTATAACAGAAGTTTCAATAATTGCATACTTAAATATTTGTGAGTATTCTTTTAATTTTTCGTTCGAGTATTGTTTTGTGAATATACCTAAAAAACTGTTTGAAAAGGTAAAATAAGTTAGGTTTGTGATAAGTATACAAATACAGGTTTAAAGTTCAATATCTAGATGAGAATTTGGAAAACAATATGAAATTGTATTATTTTTATGCAACATCATATTTCATTTTCTTTATGGAAAACAATACATTACAAATTTGATTTTTGACACGAATCTAAATGGATTTTCATTTAAAAAGTTTAATAACAAGGATGTCTTAGTATTTTATTTTGTTCAAGGATTATAAAAGGTACTATATATGTCAATAGTAAACCTTTTATATGAAAAATATTTATCATATCTGTAATAAACTTGATTGCTGATTTTGAAACACCCGCAAAGACAAGATAAATCACGTCCACGTGAGCATCAACAAACATGTGCGGTGGCAGCACCGTCCCATCCGTTGTTGCAACTTGCAGCCATTTCCTCCGCTTGCATTTCGCGACTTTGCGTGTTCGACGATTGCCTTTTGCCGCACAGTGATTCTAACCTAAGTTCATCGGCTACTTTGTGTGTTTAGAGCGAAAAAGTACGGAAATTGAACCAGGAAAGAAGAATTTTGCGACGCTATAGGATCGACATTTAGTGTTTATTTTGTTGGTGAGCAACAATTTATTACTTTGCGATAAATTTTGAAGCAGCATGGTAATACTTTTGGGATAGGGGTATACTTATTCGGCGATGCCGCTAACCCGACGTGTGCAATAGCTTTTGCGTTATTTGTATGGTATTTTACTAATGTTATTAAAGGTAGAGGTTATTTTATTGAAATATACGTTTTGGCATGATTCTGGCTTTAAGTCCTAACCGTTTACCCGGATATTGACAGAATCCTTTTTCAATATAATTTTTAACAAATTGTAGATCTTAGTACTTACACCTAACAATACAATAAATGTCATCTTTAATGTAAAATTGAATCGTTTTATGTGCATTTCAATCGATATAAAATGCATACTGTGATGAGTACAACAAACACATGAATAGGTTATGTTGGTCCTCCGTGTGATCGTAATAACCATAAATTATTCTTTTAATATATATAGTTTGGTAAAAAAATATTACATCCATAAAATGTTCATTCTTAATGCTTCTGATTATTCCAGGTCCAATACCGTAACAGCCTTGCCGCACGATGCCGAACTTCAAAGCTCGCATGCCGGTGCAGGAGCGGTTAGGTCGTACCACCCGCATCGAGTACGTGAACCGTCACGGCGATCCCGTGGACCCGAAGACTGGCAAGCCCTTTACCCGTCTTACCCCCCACATCAACAACAACTTTGCCTCTACCAATACTAGGAGAAGCCATGTTAGAATTACGGCCAGTCCCAGAAAAGTCGCAGCTATGGAAAACGGGACGCCGAGACGAAAGAGCCACTTATCGATAAAGACACGGGGTACGATGTTCGGGGGGCTAGATCCCATACCTGTTGACCCGACGCGCGACCCACCGCCCCGGGTCTGTTACAATTGCTGGCAGCCAGGGCACGCGCGCCGTCAGTGCACCCGACCTGTCACATCCAAGATATGCAACAACTGCGGTAGGCGAGGTGAGGATTTGAGCAGCTGTCCTAGGTGCTCAAGAGCGCACAAGGAGTATCTGTTTAGGCTGCAGGCAAGGGAGCGAGGAGAGCTGCTGGAGCCAAGTGAGATCGATCACTTGTTGTCTGGGGATGGAGAAGATGAGGAAGAGGAGTACGATGATGTGCTCAGACAGATCATATACAAAGACAAGCTGCTCAGGGAGCAGATGCAGTACGAAGAGAATCCCAGAGAGCCCCTGTACACCAGGCAGGCACAGGAGGATCTACTTCTCGAGGCAGAGAAGCAAGCAAGGGAGGAAGAAGCTTTATTGCTGCAGAGGGAGCAAGAGAGGGAGGAGGCTCTGTTCCTGGAGAAGCAGCGAGAGAGAGAGGCTGCACTGTTTCTGGAGGAGAGAGGAAGGAAGGAGAGGGAAAGGAGAGAGCGGGAGAGGGATAGGTTGGAGCGTGAGAAAGAGAGAGAAAGAAGGGAGAGGGAGAGAGAAAGACGGGAGAGGGAGAGTCGAGAACCGCTGTTCGCCGAACGAGAGAGAAACAGGGAGAATCAGGAGAGACGCATCGCCGATCTGATCCATAATAAAGAATCTGAGAAAAATGAGTGGAATAGAGAACGATCTATAAAATTTGAATACTCCAATCGCCGACCGGAAAACTCGTTGAATACTGCCAGACGCAGTTCGATAACACCAGCTTCTTCTTCTGATTTAGAAGCACCTGAGGATCCCGTCAAGGAGATCCTAGAATTGACCAAATCCATCTCGCACTTGTCACCCGAAACACAGGAAATGATCATGCGCCAGGTGATGGCTGAGCGCAAGGAGAAAGTGCGACTCCGGGCGGGAACCCAAGTTAAAGAACGCGAGATGGGGAGAGAACCACAGAGAAAATGGGAGATTGATGGCATAGATGATGATCCATGGGCGTAAGACGAAAGAAAATTGCCAAAGACACCACAGAATCCAGGGATGAATCTGTACCCAATAAATAGATATCAATTAATTTTTTTTAAGAAGCTGTGTATATTTGTGTGAATCTTTATGAAGGTTTATATTTTAGATGTTTGATTGCTTTTCAAGAAAGATAAGCCATATGTAAATTTACATACAACAAAGATAACAGTTGTTTGAAAAATGATGAGGTGATCATTGGCATAAATACAATGTTAATTTTTTAGAACAAGTTTATCTTTACTTTGGATTAGAAGTACTTTGGATAAGAAAGTAGTATCAGGATGAAGGAACTGATGTACAAGTTGCACATACTATTGAGAAAAATAATAGCAGCATTATATAAGTACTATATGCAAGGAGAACAACCACATAAAAACAGATTTTCTTCTACAAACAATATTGCATTTTTCATCTACAAGAGTAATCGAAAAGTCAATTTAAGTCAAGTTTCTTTTCTTGGGAATATGGAGTTTTTGAACTAGACAATTTATATTTGAATCCCTGCAACTTTTGAAAGGTATACATCAACTATCTAAAAAAAGTTGAACCCTTCACTGTGCTTAGTAAATCTAATCGTGCTTAATTCAAAATATGAGAAAAAAACATAAAGTTTAATACAGAAGAATAGCTTTGATGTAAGTTACCTAAATCACTAAGTATTAGTTCGGTTTGAATAGACTAGGTATAGTAATTGATTTCACAAAATTAGAAATCTGGGATATTTAGAGTTATGAAGAAACACTAACTAAATTTTTAAATGTTGTCTCATAAGAAAAGTACATAACCAACTTGAAATTTATTTGTTTTATATGTATAAAACTTGCCGGGTTAGATTTATATAAATAAAAATAACTACTAAAACATATAATACTAATTGTATATTTATTTACAAACTGTTTTTCAAATGTCATGATTATATTCTGGGTAATTGCATGCTTTTTATCATTTCTCCATCATTCATTTACAAAATTTATAAGCAAAATCAAATCAAATGTAATAGGTGAATGATAGATTTATAAAGTTTGGTGACTTAGAAGTGCAAAAATATTCAGTGAGGTGAATATCCAATTGACTATTGCGATCAGTGATTGGCGCCAAGGGGAAGAAGTAAAAAATATACTTATAAAGTAGCATTTTGTGCATTATTCCAAGAGCTCTATGTTATGGAAGAAAATGTGTTATAACATAGTGG
The DNA here is from genome assembly GCA_036365515.1 of Torymus aiolomorphi. Lineage (NCBI taxonomy): Eukaryota > Metazoa > Arthropoda > Insecta > Hymenoptera > Torymidae > Torymus > Torymus aiolomorphi. The sequence continues at coordinate 15,634,203 of CM070877.1, forward strand.
CCAGTTGGATTTACATCATAAATGTGAGTTCCCCAAATTCATGAATATGACATCACGATAAATTACTTGTAACATTGTTCACTAAGTTCCCAGTATACTAAGTATTTTTTTAGCTCAAGTTATGCTGAGTATTTAATATAAATAAATGTCATAGTTATTACACAGAAAAAAATTTTGAACCCCCAGGGTATAGACTTTCTCTGACGCAATAAGTTACAATGTATTTGAGCTTTATTACTACCAAATTAGGGCTGTTAGAGTACAAACAGTGTTTGCTCAAGTGCTAGTACTGTGACAGTACAGCTAAGTGCTGAATCTCTACGGGCTGGCGCTTGATCCGTCCCGCTCCGGCGTTAGGATTTTGAGAGGTCCAAGCATTGAACTCTGAAAAGTCCAGACACAATTGTACCTCAGAGGACCAACGCTTGAACCTCTCGAAAGCACCAACTCTGGAGCGAGGCGGGTCAAGCGCCAGTCCGTATAACGGTTCAGCACTGAGCTGTGCTGGGTACACACTGGTGGTTTTGTAGTTCAAATATTTTCTATACTCTTATAGTCTGACTTTGTAACTATGGAGCATCAATCCAAGAGTTAATACAGTCCAAAATTATTTGAACTTTTACAGTACCAAAACTTGTACTGCATTAGTTCAAAATTTTTTTCTGTGTAGATAATAAAAAACTCTACTTAAAATGATTTTTTTATGCAAAATTAAAAAGTGTGAACGATTTTCAAAATTTTTATGTTAAGGCGTAAATTTTTATCTTTATATACACGTAAAAAATAAATGTGTTTGCATAACATTAAATAAAAGTAAAAAGTTTGTGTATCTTTTTTGCTAAAAAATGTATCCCTTTCAATTCTGAATCCAAGTGTAACAAAATGAATTCTAAATATGCTTCTATAATAAATTATGCATCGACTTTTTAATTAATTTTCAAAAACTTACAATACTTTTCATTTAAGTATTTCAAGAAGAGGAAAAAAATTTGTTTAACAAAATTTCAGTACTTATAAATAATACATCGTCAATTTAAAATATGATTCAACAAATCATCACTGTCTTTTTCATTTTCGTTCTGATTTTAATTTGGAAAAGCTCATTTTTATCTTTAAAAATTTTCATTACGAGATAGGTATCGTGGGACAAATTAAAAAATGTTTAAAACCTATAAGTTACAGGATATTGTTTATCAAATTTTGTACGAAAAGCAAAAAGATAGTGATGATTTGTAAAATCATTTTTCAAATTGACGATATTTGTTTTATAATTATTGAAATTTTGTTAAAAAATTTGTTTGCCTTTACTTGAAATACTTGTCAATTATACTATATCGTTTCTTACCTTGCAATATGAGATCAATTCATTCATAAAAAATATTTTATATTTAAGACCTAGATATAGTCATAGAATCATCTTAAATAACTGCGTAAAAAATAAAATTCAAAATATACATTTTCACATTGTTAAATAATATACTTTAATATACATCAACTTTATAAAAATTTCTAGATCTTTGTCTCGCAAAATCATATACATAATTTTAAAATCTGTTACTAAATGTAGTTATTAATATTACTTAATTCGAACGAATCACTTGTACTCTATGCATGTTAACTAGATATCGAAAGGTATGACCTTTCATCGGAGCTTCATGGTGCATGGTTGTTGCACATAGTTGAGACAGAAACCACGATTACCGTAATCAGCGGGCGCCTCCGCCCCGTCAGTATGAAAGTAGAGCCGAAACGGCTTCACTGTACCTAAAAGTGAATAAATCAAAGCTTTTGATTATTCGTTATTGGTAATGGGATGGATTTGGGATTGCATTAATGTGCTTGTTAATGTGACTTTTATGTTTGTGACGTTTTTGGTGCCATCTGTGAAGACTATAGTTTATCTGGTGCGTAATTGAAGCCAAATTTCCGACCAATCTGGGGAGTAGGAATAGAAATTTGAAAATGGCTAATTATTTTTTAGTAGCGCTTCGACTTTACTGCGATGAAACGAAAATACAACGCTCAACTTGAACCTAGTATTTTCTTCAGAGTCAAAATGAAATCCAAATCTACCATTTTCTTCAGAACCCAAAAGAAATCTAAACTTAGTACGCATTCGAACCAAACCAATGTACCTACAAAATCTAAACCACAACGGCAATCATCGCAGTACAATCCTACTCCAGCGCACCTTCAATCACCAAAAACCTGAACCTAGCCCGCACAGGCACGTACTTATGACCGACGTGGAGTTGACGGACGCCTCAGCATTGAACGCACCGCCGCACAGTCTGTCCACGCAGACGATCTGCGCATTGGGTTGTCTGCCGGCGTTGCTGGCACAGGGTATCATGAGCCAGTCATTGGGACAGCCCCGGTCCTGCATGGCGGCGTACTGGCCGCTGAGGGTGTTACCCGAAAGGGTGAACGAGTTACTGCGCGCCGACTGCTGCACGGCGGTGGGGTTTGTCACCGCGTTCGTCTGAGCTGTTGACACTTGATATTGAGAAACGGGGATGTTGGTCGAGGTTGGGGTTAGGGTGAGGATCGGGGTAGGGAGGGGGGAGGGAAGTTGGGATGAATTTTGTGTTGAAGGGGGTCACTTTAAGATTTTGAAGGGAATTGGATTCTTTAATCTTAGAGTTTTTAGGTTTTTCGTAATTTGTTGTTTGTTATCATCTCCTTTACAGAACAACTATTTTGACCCCCGATATTTAATTTTCTGTATTTGTTTCAACTACTTTCAATAATCTGTATAACATTATACTAATTATTGTATATTAATTTATTGTGTAGATATGAGTTGAACATAATCAATCAAGCATAGTAGAAATAGATAAACGTTATTGTAAAGGATGAATTTAAATGCAATTACAAGTCACGATACAAATACAGCCCAGCAAATGTCTATCAATCTTACCTCCGTCATCGCACGTCATGTACTGAATTCCACAGAAGTTCCTCTCCATCCGGATGCAGATGCTGTAATCCTGATTGGACAATTGAAGACCGACGTTTGGATCGTAGTTGAAGGACTTTAGCTGACCAGAGACACCGGTGAAGTACTGCATGCAGCCCTCTTCCGCCCTGAAGATACTGCTGCAAGGGATCTGAGCTATTCTAACGCGCCACGATCGGTCAAAACCGCTGCCACTCGTGACAAAGGATAGGGTGACAGGGTTGGTGGGGCCTGTGCCTACGTCAATGTACACTGGAAGAAGAAGGAGGTGATGAAAAGGTTGATGAAAGAGAGCATTAGTCCAGAATAGGACGTCAGTTTGATAAAGAATGTATAGCGTGCTAGAACTGCACATTAGCTATGATTAATTGCTCGCCAAGAAAAGTAAGACCACCTTGAGCTTGCACTTACTATGATTGCCGTTGTTGTTACCGCAAATTGGCGACACCGGGTTACCACCAGACACGATGAACTGGTCGTAGGTGCAGAGATTGTTCATCGTCTCGGGCCCTCTTATGTTGAACTGCACAAAATCTAGCCTGTGCCCAAATTGTACATGGTCAAAGGGTTTATAAGGGTGGAAAATGAATGTTTAAAAGATTCACGGGTCATTAGTACCTAAATTGGCAAACGTCGGGGTGAGCTTTTATAATGGTCAGCTGACAGGAGTCTGTGCCGTCGAAGGTCGACGGGTAGTTCTGGTTGACGAAGTACGTGTTGTTGTCGAACGTGGATTGCCCGCAACTTACGCTGACTGTGGCACAAGCATTTTAAAGAATTTTAAATTAGAACATTCGACTACCTATATTGACTCTTTACTTCAACCATCAATCTTGCATTGGATCAAACAATAGATATAATAAACAAATCACAGTGTTACTCCTAAACTTTATACGCGCTCACCGATGCAGCAAACGCCGTATCCATTGGCGCAGATCCCGCTGGATAATCCGCCTCGCTGGGCACATTCTACTGGCGACACGCAGGTGCCGTTCTCACCGGACGCCCCGATGCACAGGTTGTTGTCGAAGCGTACCAGCGTGAACAGCGACAGCACTAGAGAAGACAACCTCCCGTATAACCATCACATTTTTCTACGAGAATGTAAAATCTACGTACGTCTTTGGTCGCGATGAGGATTCCTCTGTGGCGAATTAAGAGACTTGGGGTGCTGGACCGGCTCGTGGTTTGAAGTTTCCTGGAGACGTCTGTCACCCGCGGTCTTCCAGAAAGGCCGGCGACGTTCTGGGCCCCGACTGTAGCGGCCTCGGCCGGATTCGCGTGGCTGCTGGTCAGTTTGCTGGTCAGTTTGCTCGTCAGCGTTGAGCCCTGGTGTTAGCAGCGTCAGGAGAAGCAGCAGTTGCCACTGCATTGTGGCGCTTATGGTTACGAGTAATGGGAGATATTAGTGTATGGTTGGATGAAGGGTTTTGGAGGGACTTGGTTTTATTAGATGGATATGTGTCCTCTCTTTTGATTAGATGACCAGTACATGACCTATCTATACCGTTTTACACACTCGCTTTCGATTCATATCTTCAGTATCACACGGTGACTGAATACGTTTTAGGTATTTATGTCCGCTTCTAGGCTTAAACAACGAAAATATATTTAAATTTCCGGATTTAAATTTTCGAATTCTTTTTCAGAAAATATATTATAATATTATTTCAAATGATTTTTAAATTTGTTACTTATTATGAATTCCAAAAGAGTGTGATTAAAAACACGAAAAGTACTAGGTAATATTTAGAAAACATTCTAGAAAAACTCTGAAAATGAAATTAATGAAAGTCAAATATAGATTGCATACAATTATTATTATTATTATTATTATTATTATTTTATTTGTTCGCAAAATAAAATTCCGAAGAATCTGAATCACTTATTCTTTAGACAATTTTCAGTTTGTTTGTCGGAGTTTCAAATTTTTTAAGTATAAGCAAGCTTTTCTATATTTAAATTATTAGAAAAAATGGTTTTCGAATTATTATTTATATAAAACTTTTTACAAACAGTTTTAATTTTGGACTATTTTTTCCAGCTTTTATATATTACATATTTTTAATCATTTGTTAATTTATCCTTGTATCATACAATTTTCTAATCCACTCTTTGAATTTTATGAAAAAAATATTGAGCCATTTGAGAGAATAGCTCGTTCCTCCCTCACGCTCTGAAGAAAATATAATTTTTCAAAAAAGTTTAAAATCTCATTTTTTATAAAAAAAAAGTCTTTCTATAACAAATTACAAATTGCACTACGACTACTTGTTAATCCAAATCCCACGCGTGACAGCCGACGAAAACTTCACTCCAACGTTGCAGAAACGAAAACTCCAATCCCATTGACAATCGCATTACTACTTGCACACTCACTCTCACTGTCTTCTTCACCGAACTGTCGCGCGTAAATCCTCGGATCTTCTTCAAATACTCGAACGCTACTCATCGCTAAGCGAGCGTGACGACGGATTAGGGGAAAGTCTGCGCGGGGGGTGGTTAATTGGCCGCGGCGGTCGCAAAAGCGTGAAAAGTGCATGTATACTCACGAGGACGCAAGTGGTATGCAGTTACATTAGAACAGGATTACCCGAGGGGGAATTTTCTCTTCGCTCACTGCGTTTAATCGTAATTGATATCAAAGCGATGGAACATCATTCTCATGTGCTCTGCACGCGGGATGGAAGAAAGTGAACGTCAGGACGTTTGCGCGGATTGATGGGCAGATAAGGCGATGCGCGTCTTCGTAGAAAAATATGGCATTGTGCCAGTGTTTCTGCGGCTGCATATGTTTGCACGTTAAATTTATATAATTAATGAAGAGACGTGGAAAGTAAATTTAGAAATCACATGAGATAAGGATTATAAATAAATCTCTTGTAGGGAAAATATACTGGAAATCATAATTTATTAAAACACAGTTTAAAGTCAACAAACGACCAAACATTTTTAATTGTCAACCGAAAATGTACTTTAAATTTCGTTACGCTCCAGCTCGGTAAAACAAATAAACGCGTCTCTCGCGGAGGTGCAAAATTACTTACTTCCCAGGTAAACGACATGCGCAGTACTTCCGTCCCTTGACCCCCACGGGTAATGAGAGAAAAAAAGTGCAAGACCCGGAAAAAGTGTCGGTCAGCACGGTGCCAAGTGGGCGTTAAACTTGAACAATGAGGATTTCGATCTGACGAGATTTTTAAGAGGACAAATTTTGTGGTAATGTTATAGGAAGAAGGGTATTTTAAATATTGTGAAGTTTAAATGTATATTTTTGCACTTAAGTTTCTGTAAATATAATTCATTCAGGAACATAACCGTCCACTTTATTCGAAGGAGAGACAATAACAAAAAATAATATTCGTATAAAAAGTTGTAAAAAAAATTTATAATTTTATTTTTTTTTTATTTATTTTTTATTTTTTATGCGTACAATAAACATTTGGTTTCCTACGTATGCAAAGCTGCAGCAAATCAGAAAGGAAAATGCTATATAGCCTTCGTCCACGATTGTCCTAACAAAAGAACATACTAGTGCGCTTCATGTTGATTCTTTCAAAACGTTGTAAGCTGTGTACGATACTTTCAATATCTACAAAACGAATAATCACATAATTTGTATAAAACTCCCTACCAAGAATTTTCACGTCATAAATTGTGTGATTAAATACATACTTTATCAGTACAAAAGTACAGGGCAAATATAACGTCCTTTTTTCAAACCAATTTGGCACGTGTAAAATCATGTACTTTTAATTACGATTTATGGCGTGAAAATTTTTAGTAAATCTATAAGTATAGCTCGTTTCTCAGAATTTCTCACGCTTTTGAAGGACTCCACGTTGAGCACGATGAAATGCCCGACGCTCAGAATCACTGGTTTCCTAGTACGAAGAACAATGAACAGCAGCGTCTTGTTCGCTCGTATGCTCAGCTTCGTCCAGTCGATCTTGTAAATGTCAACGCCGAATTCCATGCACTGTCGGTAAAAGCAAAAATTTTCATCTTTCATTTAATCACCCGGCTTAAAATTTAATAAGCGTAAATTCACACGTTACTTTGAGAGTTATCTCGTTGCCGAACCAGCAGTAGCCGAAGAACTCGAGCAGCATGCACCCGAGGTAGAGAAGGTCCATGGCGGTTTGAAGGGTGCCCACGGCATTGTTTTTCGATAGCTGGTAAACGATTATGGAGAGGAGCAGCGAGCTGGCAAAGAACTGCTCGACGACCACGAAATCGACCGCCTCGTTCACTCTGTGCGCGTAACTGTAAATAATGGGGTGCGAAATGGGTCGCAGAAGAGACTTTTTTTATTTATAGTAAGGTACTTTGAGTATGTTTTTGGCATATTTTTTGTTTAAATCAGTTTGCATTATAATAATTATTCAGTAATAATATGTAATACAAAACTAATACTAAGATTCTTAGGCCACCACTCAAATAAAAGTTTTTGAGCTATCTACTGGGTCGGTTTTTTTTGTATTTCTAAATCATGCTGAAAATCGAAATTTAAAATTCAAATAAAATTATATAAATTTTTGCTTCCTCGACGAGCAAGCTTTGTAATTAGTAAAAATTTAATTTTTATTAAAAATATGTTAGAAATCAGTTTTGAGTTATTTCGAGTCGAAGTACATTTTTTTGATAACCTAGTGTATGTGTGTTTGTACGCGCCGAGATTCTCAACAGCTGTTGTTTTCGTCCATTTTCAGTGGTAAACTATTTTTTTTTTTTAATGATAATAGGGTTAATAAAATTAATTTATTAAAAATATATCCGAAAAAGCATAAAATTACCTATTTTTTCATTTTGAAATTTTGGATTAGCACTCTTTTTAATTTCAATTTGTTTATCTTTGTAACTGTGTACAGATCGAAACGGAAACTATCCAGACGAGAATCAGATTTTGGTGACAGGTTCCGAAGCTATGATATTTAAACTTGAACAACAGAAATACATTGGTAAAATTTTTCTTATCGCTTTCGTTGGTGGGTTTTTATATGATCAATTCTACGGGAAATCTCAAATACCTCAATACAAAAATAAATAAAAATTTTTTGAGGGGGACACCTACTAGACCGATTTTTTTGGGTTCTGTGGATCATCTTGAATATAGTAAATATCAGGATCACGGTCAATCGGGTGGCAAGCTTTTTTCCGATAATAACTTTATGTCTAAAAAATGTTTAACAATAACCTCTTTAAAATATAAACCATTTCGGGAGGGAGAATTGCACAGAATTTCAGAAAACAAAATTAAATTACATAAGCTCAAAAATAAGCGTAAAGTACACAAAATACTATGCAAAGCAGCGGGTTTTTTCCATTTCCCAGTGTATTTTCAAAAATTAGTGCAAGTACGATCATCTTCGAACTTATATAATTTTTAAAGGAATCAATATCTTCTTATCCTGTAAAAAGCAAATAAAAGTTCGAGTTCTCTAGTTTTTTCTTTTTTAAATGTATGATACTTATTGAAATCTCTGATCGAATGTGTTCACGATTGTTTTTTCTTATACTCAGGATGATCCAGAGAACCAAAAAAACTTTTTTTATTTATTTTTGTACCGAGTCGTTTGATATTACACGTAGATTTACTCATATTATTGAGTTAGTCGGCTTATGGAGCCCTTTCCGTTGGATTAGCCAATGAGATGGCTGCAGGTTCCATAAACTCCCACGTTTCAGACTGAGCATTCAGTATTGACGTCTTCTCTCCAATTGTTCAATAATTTGAAATTAAACTAGGACTTTTTTCATCTTTTCCGAACAAATCTTACTTTCTTTTCACTGAACTTTTAACATTAAATAGATTTAAATTTGATAAAATAGTACATTTCGATACTAGTGCGAGGATTTGATTTTCCCCTCGTGTGACTGCACCCGAGCGAAGCGAGGGTGAAAAGGTCACACGAGGAGAAAATCAACTTCTCACACAAGTGTCGAACCGTATTTTTTGACACGACGTGCGAGAAGTGAGATTTTTGCACGCATCGTTTAACGCAGCGTGCGAGAAATCGAACTTCTCGCACGGAGTTTAAAAAAAATATATATAATGTATGCGTGCACCCGTGTGTTTTTCTTAAAATAAAACCAAACTTGTCCATGCTTTAAATTTTGTTTTCTCTTTCCTTCATATTTTTAGAATCAATTCCACCCTTCACACTCCAACACTACTTACTCAACAATATGATTATGATGCAGCACCGTCTGCACCAAGCTCTCCCTCTCCACTCTGTGCAGCTCGCCTTTCTCGGCCTTCCTCAGCCTCTCGGGCAGCTCGTTCAACCTGTACGCCAGTATCTCCAGCTGGGTGCACGCTTGCAGCATCATACCGCTAATCGTCGTGTCAACTGTCGAGTTGACCATCACGCTCACGATCATCGCCACAGCCTGGTAGAGGTAGGTCCACCAGAAGCTCTGCTCGTAGAAACGCACGGTGTAGGGCAACCACGTGCGGATGGGCAGCGCGTGGTCGTGGAACACCGCGAGGATCAGCCACAGGGCAACCGTGCTCTGTGCCATCGTGTTCAGCACGATCGTGTAGAGCCTAAGGGGGAGGTTGATGTTTTAGGAAGAGGACGGGGGATATCATTTTTTAGGAGCGAAGTGTGAAGATTAATGAAGTAATGAAGAAACGATTTGTAAGAATGATAGAAAATATCATTGAATTATGATCCGAAGCGATACTTAAGTTTTTTTCCGCGCGATGCATGCAAATCTTTGACGGTAAAATAGCAATAAAAATAGAATGCTGGTGAATACCACATTAGTGGTATATATTTTACAAGGGCGTACAAGTGACGGTTTTAATATTTTTGGGGGCGCGCATAAAGAATACGAAATAAATAAAAAATACGAAATTTAAAAAAATATGATTAGTTTAAGAAATGGAAAAGGTTGGGAGTTTCACTACTGCCATGTATTTAATATACACATGTGAATTTTAACTAATAATTTTAATAACTTTCACGGCTCTAATTAATTTGTGTTAACTAAATTTTATGTTTTTATATTTAAATCGTACGATAAGAAAGTCCAGAATAAATCTCTATCTATCCTTATTATTTCTAATTTTAGAGTAATTGACGACTGCTTCTATCTTTTATTTTATTCATTATGAAATCGTAAAAAAATCATGAGATTTATAACAGATTCTGTATAGATTTTCTGGATACATCTCATAACAAAACGCTCAAAGAAAACAAAACGCACTTGACGAAATCGTTGCTCCTCCTCTGGATCGCCACCTCCTCGTCGTTGGTGGGCAGGCACCATCCCACCCTCAGCATATTCGCCAGCCTTATCATCCTCTCCCTCCTCAGTACAAAGCTGCACGTCTTCACGCAAACCGTGATCGACGTGAGTAGCGAGAAAAGCACTTCAGACGCCGTTTTGAAGTCAATCTTCGAGATGAGAAGGAGGTAACACTGGAGCACCGTCAACGAGAAGGTCGTGAAAATGCAAACGGAGGAGTAGAGCTTGTATAGGATTATCTGGTATCTCGACGTCCAGTCGACCGGGCGCCATATACCACAGACGGCCAAGGCTTTGAATTGGAACGTAAGGACTTGCATTGTGGCTCTTGTTTTCTGTATTTTTTTTTCTTTTTCTTTTGCGGAAATGCGAGATGTGTCTTGGCAGTGGTAATTTTCTGCGGTGTCAGATATGGGAAGCACGAGAGCTGTCAAAACACGTTAGCCGCGGTGCATTATTCAACGTCTAATGACGACGCTTCTGCGTACGGATCGAAAGTTATCTTAGCTTATTTATAAGTTGCAGTAGGGTCGAGTGGAGCGCGAGAATTTTTCGCTTCCTCGTATATTATGATCGAAATATGAATTTTTTATCCGGCAGTCATTTTTTCTTTTCTTGCTTTCGAGAGATCGTGTGGAATACTTGCGGTCTTCGAAGGGAAACGTATTCAGATGCAGCTAATTTTACTTATCATGGAGAGTGCCGTGTTGAGGCAAAGTTGCAACCATATACCTTGAAAGATACTTCTGAAATGTGTTGAGTGGCATGGAAATTGAAATTGAGTGGCAAAGAAAGACATTTCTTACAAGTTCGCGTGACAAGACCATTGTCTAATAGCTTTTTAATTTACTTTCGATCTTGCATTCATATTTTTCTGTTTCAGATATATTAATCTGATATAACCTTGCAATAGAATAATGAAAAATTTTCTAGCTCTGTATATCGCTAGTTATTATTCACAAATCATCAAGAAATATTTGTCAAATTATCTTGAAACCATATCGCTTTCTCAGTGTGGTTTCATTTACTCAATTGCTTTTCATTGGTTTTGCTTGCAGCGTTTGCAATAAAGACGATGGGATGCAATAATTACAGTATAATTTGATATTTACCAACACTGAAATCAATTTATTAGTGCGTTCTACACATGAGTTTCTTATTCTTAATATCTACAAAAGTTTTATGTCGACTCTTTCAAAACGTTGAACGCCGAGAAGGACACCTTCAGAATCTGCAAATTATCAAAGCAGCATATTGTTATATTATTATCATGCTTGTAACCGTCATTCTCACAATAAGGACTTACATCCTGGAAGGATTCCACGCTAAGTACGCCGGAGTGCCCGACGCTCAGCACGGCCAGCTTCTTCGTACGGAGGACTTATTGGCCCGGGTGCTCAGCGAGCACTAGTCTATTCTTTAAACATCCAACCCGAACTCCTCGCACTGGGGCTTTCAACGTTAATTATGGTCACGCAATAACACGAAGATAAGAGTATAGTACCAAGTTGTTCGGAATTTCATTTATCACGCGAAATTTCTGACGTTGGTGCAATTTACGTTTAATTTTGTAGTCTTTTGTGGGAATTTATAAAATTATCGACTAATGAAATGATAAATTCAATATAATCACGATTTTAAAAATTGGTATTAAAAATAAATGAAGTTCTTATCTGATACATTATCATTTTTTAGATTATACTTCTGAAATGCACTGGAAAACTTTCAAGAAATTTCAGTTCATATTCAATTTAGTGAATCGAAATGGCACTTGTCTCAATGCTTTTAACGAATGACATCTTCTTTGACGTTCAATCGCAAGGGCATCTTTAAGGACGTTCTCCGAGAAAACGATTTTCTTGTGATTTTCCTGAAACTTGCAGAGAATGTTTGATTTTGTGTGCTTAGTACATGCTTGAAAGCCCCACGTCCATAGCGGTATTCAAAATAGAAATATTTAACTTCAAAGTTTTTGTGTTAACACGGGATCCCTATCTAAGCTAGTTTTAAAATTACATTTTAATTTACTATAAAAAAGTTTTCTTTGTGTTTCTTTTTCAACCGTAAGCCATACAACTAGAAATCGAGAGGAATAATATGGTATAATTTTCAATATAGCAAGCGATATTAATTTCAGAGATATAGCAACGTAAACAAAAACCCCCATGTTATTTGTATATCTATATATAGTTACCCTATGTAAGTGCTATTTATTTAAATATCATATTGACCCCTTTTATCTTACACTGACATTTTTTTTTATTTTTGGAGTAATGTATAGAGACTCATGAAGGGTTTTCATTGTAAATAATATTTTTAAATCACAATTTTTGCGATATTAATGAATTTGAGTCGGAGAACGTCCTTAAAACGCTTTCATGAATTACATTTTTTTTCAGTGTTTTTTGAAGTGAAATCTTATTGCTTCCATCCGTCGATGTAATATCTGGTACTATACATTATATTTTTAACAGTGTAGATCATGACAAGTCATATAATAATAAATTATCCTTATGCGAAATTTTGATTTTGATAAAAAGAAATTCGTATTATATGATTTATCGTAAACTAAGTTCTCTGAAAATATATCAAATATCATATGAATGAAAAAAACATTTTAGATTTGAAAAGGACACATTCAGCGAATCAATTGATTAGCGTATCATCGAACGATTAAGCATACCTTGAGGGTTATTTCATTTCCGAACCAGCAGAATCCGACGAACTCGGGGAGCATGCAGTCCGGATAAAGAATGTTGACAACGTACACTAGTAACCCAACATTGAGGTTGGCAGACAGCTGGAAAACGATGATGGAGATGATCAGAGAGCTGACAAAGAATTGCTCGACCAGCACGAAGTCGATCACCTCATTCACTCTTGTGGCATATCTGAAATATTCACCAAAAGTGTTTTTTATTAAAACTTTCTGACTCGACGGTTTTTCATTTGTCCAAAACCGAAGCTTATTTTGTGCGCTCAAACCACATTTTATTACAATTTACCTTTCTACGAATTCAATATTATTTCTGATACGTCCCCAATTACGTTCCCTTACAGAAGTTATTATCCTAAAGATTGTTCCGATTTTGTCTTAGGCTCTCTTATTTGGATACCGCTACCCAGACAAATAATAATAATATAATAATAATAATAATAATAAATCTTACTGAATAATATAATTGTAATGCAACACAGCCTGTACGGGGCTCTCCTTCTCGATCCTCATCAGCGTCTCCCTCGACGTCTTCTTCCCCTCGCCCACCGCCTGCCTCCGCTTCCTGGGCAGCTGGTCCAGCCGATGTTTGACCAACTCCAGCTGGGTGCATACTTGCCACATGAATCCGCTGATGGTTGTGTCAACGGTCGCGTCTACCACCCGCCAGAGCCTCGTACGCGTACACCAGCCATACGGCGGCGGTCCCCGAGGGCCGAAGTACACGGGGCAGCCAGAGTTGGATGGGCAGTACGTTGCGCGCGTCTTTGGCAAGGAGAGGGAGCACCGACATGCTGGCCACCGTCGCCTGGGCCATCACGTTCAAGATGATCGTGTAGAAAAATATTTTTATTTTTTATAGTTTTTAGTTTTAGTTAAAGACTTACAAATTAAATTAAAATAATTAATATTTATGGCAGTCAGATTGCCCTTGTTTATAATCACCCCCGCAGAATCTGAAATAAAAACTTAATTAAAATCTGGAAAAACTTTGTTAGCAAAGGACGATCTGACTGCCCACCACCACCACATTGTCCGACGTTTCGAGCCTGCTCCGGCTCCTCCTCAGGGACTGAAATAAAACCCGCGATACACCTCCTTATATACCATGCACCCATACCCCTTCTTTTCTCTTACCCCACCACCCTCCACATTCCCTCTCCAACTTGCCATTCTCACTTAAATTAATAAAGAATGATAAATGTTATCTAATTTACTTGACTCTATCATTAAATTTACATTATTCCGATTTCTTAGAATGTGAATACTTTCAAGGCTTTCCCTCTTATATTTATTCTTAATCCCCTGTTCCAAAATATCCACACTCCCAAAATCGAAAGAATGCAAACTATTTAAACAATGTTCTTTCAAACCCGATGTACAACTCGAGCTGCGTAAACTATATTGATGTTCATATATTCTCTTTTTCAAATATCTACCCGTTTGACCAATATAACAACCATTACAATCCCTACAATTAATTTTATAAACAACTCCCGATTTCAAACATTTATCATCCTTGTCTTTACAATTACTAAATAACCTTTCTAAATTATTATCATTTCTAAAGAAAACTTGAATATTATGTTTACTAAAAACCCTTCTAATCCTTTCCGACAAACCTCTAACATATGGTAAACTAAAATATGCATTCTTTCCATTTCTATTCCTTGTTTGATTATCTACCCGCTGCTTCAATCCACCATTATAAATTTCCCACACTCTCTCATCAATCATTTTATCAATAAATTTTACGGGATAACTATTTTTAATAAATGTTTCTCTAACTAAATTTAAATTCTTTTTCCTAAAATCTTTATGTGACAATTTAATCGCTCTGTCAATGACACCTTTGATCGCACCTGTCTTGTTTTCGAATTGGTGGAATAGAAATGGAAAGAATGCATATTTTAGTTTACCATATGTTAGAGGTTTGTCGGAAAGGATTAGAAGGGTTTTTAGTAAACATAATATTCAAGTTTTCTTTAGAAATGATAATAATTTAGAAAGGTTATTTAGTAATTGTAAAGACAAGGATGATAAATGTTTGAAATCGGGAGTTGTTTATAAAATTAATTGTAGGGATTGTAATGGTTGTTATATTGGTCAAACGGGTAGATATTTGAAAAAGAGAATATATGAACATCAATATAGTTTACGCAGCTCGAGTTGTACATCGGGTTTGAAAGAACATTGTTTAAATAGTTTGCATTCTTTCGATTTTGGGAGTGTGGATATTTTGGAACAGGGGATTAAGAATAAATATAAGAGGGAAAGCCTTGAAAGTATTCACATTCTAAGAAATCGGAATAATGTAAATTTAATGATAGAGTCAAGTAAATTAGATAACATTTATCATTCTTTATTAATTGAAGTGAGAATGGCAAGTTGGAGAGGGGAATGTGGAGGGTGGTGGGGTAAGAGAAAAGAAGGGGGTATGGGTGCATGGTATATAAGGAGGTGTATCGCGGGTTTTATTTCAGTCCCTGAGGAGGAGCCGGAGCAGGCTCGAAACGTCGGACAATGTGGTGGTGGTGGGCAGTCAGATCGTCCTTTGCTAACAAAGTTTTTTCCAGATTTTAATTAAGTTTTTATTTCAGATTCTGCGGGGGTGATTATAAACAAGGGCAATCTGACTGCCATAAATATTAATTATTTTAATTTAATTTGTAAGACTGTAAGACCGATGGAAAAATTCTTATCAGTTGATATTAAATTGCAGTCGACATAAGTAATATTTTTAATGATTTAGTTAAAGCGATCATATTTTTTATAATTATGAAAGGAGGACACCGATGGGAGTTGAAACAAAGATTGACTACTAAAAGTGTGATGCAATCTTGATTTTTTTTCACTTGGTTCCTTTGAATCTTATTTTGCTAGAAATTCCCAGCACTTCCATCGTTTCGTTGTAGGAAAAAGACGCAATTTATGTTACCGTAAAATGCAATTCCTTTGTTATGTACAGAAAAGTTTTCTAGCAACAGTGTTGCGTGATAAGTATAAACTGTCAAGGCGTTTGAAGATTCTTAGGAAAAGGTTCTGTGTCATCCCTATTAATCACTCGCTGTTTCCCATATCGAGTTTTCTTATAAAACTGAGAAAAAGGATACGTACTTTATATTATCATAAAATAAAATTTGTTATTCTCATGTCGAAACGTTTTCCTATGATGGAATACAACGTTTCTACCCCAGCACCTGAGCTGCTTTTATTTAAAGAAAATTATATAGAGCGCACTTTTCTTCTACATTGTAAGGCCATCAAAGAGTATATTTTATGAAGCAGTCTGCACATTTTTTAAGGCAGCGTATAAGATCCAGTTATACTTCTACTTCCAAGTGAGCAACACGTATCAAAGCTGTGTAATATTCAAGTTGTTGGAGGTTCGAAAAGCAACATTAATTACGGTTTAATAGTTATTTAATTCAATTCTGTAGTATTCTTTCTCTTAAATATTCTACAAATATATTACAAACAAATAAATTGAATAAATCTATTAAAAACAGTATTTGCAGTGAAGTTTTCCTATTTTTCGAATACTGTCTGACTTTTAAAATCGAACGTGATGGTGAAGGTTAGCTACTACTATGATTTGGGTGTACTAAAGAACACAAATTGATAAATAACGATGCAAGATATTTAGCAAATATTATTGAAGCTAAGAAAATAAAACTGTTAGTTACTTATTTGTAATGAAAGTGCAAATAAAATATATTCCTTTTTTATAAGTTTTTATGACAATTGTTCACGAAACTGTACTTTACATTTAACATTACAATTGGTAAAAACAATAGGATAAAAATCAAACATATATTTTTCTATGTTGTATCTAATAGACATTTTTATTTAATACATAACAAGCAAATCTATTATCTTGATACTGTCACAACAAAACTGTTGTTCTATAATCAGCAGATACACAGCAGAACTTTATTTTCAAACTGAGAGTTATAGTTCAATTACCTATAACAACTTGGTCAAATGAAAGGGCAGAAATATTTTTCCGTGTAAGTTGATCGTAGCGCTGATTATTGTTTACGACTCATATGGAAAGAGCTTCCGCATTATCTTACACCCTTCAGGAAAAATCCTCTGTGAAAAACAATTTACCAGACTATATACAAAAGTTTTTCTCATTTGAATTGTGATTATTTTACATTTCAGTTGTAAGACTACATGTAACCATAAGATAATCGAATTGTTTACTTGAAGCATTTTATATTATCTACAATTTTAATTTATTCATTTGAATATGAAAACAATTATTTGATTTAAAATTTCAACACTCTTTTACATGATTTAAATGTGTCATTTGTTCAAAAAAGGTGAAAAAAAATCTAGTTAGATTTAAACATTTCAAGGGTACTACGTTAATTTGACAATAGTACATTACGATACAAGTGGCATGAGTCGTACTTTACGGCACGGCGTGTATAAGCGCCCGAGCGTAGCCAGTACGCTTAACGCCGTGCCATGAAGAACGACTTATGACACGTGTATCGTAAATTATTTTATAGCACTGACTGCATAAATCCGCCATGTCACGCCTATCCGTGCCATTAGCAGTCCATTTTTGGACCGTGCAGTATCGCCCGAGCGATACCCAGATAGCAAGAAACGTTTGAGTATCGTTTCTGACACATTTCACTGAAAACGTAGGAACGTTGAATTATTGAGCCGGAAACGTTTCTGCAACATTTCAGAAACGTTGAAATGTCCGACTTTGTTGCAAGGTTACGTTGTAGGAACGTCTTAGAAACGTTTGTTAACCATATACAAAATCATTAAGATTGTCAAGTATTTGATATCCGGCCTGCCGATAGATGGCATAGTTCAGTTCATAAAAGAAAAGACATTTTCAGGGTATATAATTAAGGGCCGACTACTCTAGCAAAGCGTACCCAATAGTGTTTGAAGCAATATCAGTGTAAATAACTGACAATGTAAATTATTACAATTTCGTTGTAAAAACGTGTCTGCAACGTTTCCAGCCACAGTTTGCGAAACGTTTCTACAACTTAACCATGCAACTAAGTCGAATATTTCAACGTTTCTGAAACGTCTTAGAAACGTTTCCGGCTCAATAGGGCAACTGGTCCTACGTTTCCAGTGAAACGTGTCAGAAACGATTCTCAAATGTTTCTTGCTATCTGGATAGCGAGGGTGATAAGCACGGTGCAATAATGGACTACTTATGTCACGGATAGGCGTGACATAAATGCGGATTTATGCCACGCAGTGCTATAAAAGTAAACATGAAAAGCTAAAATTTAAGCTTTGATTGATTAAAAAATATCAACTTTTCAGAAAATTATAAACCATTTAAAATAGCGTAAGGAAATGGTTAGAAATTTCCCTCTGTAACGATTTAATGGGTGATATTTTAAACCATTTTCTACCGCTATCTTTGATTGTTTATAATGTTCTGATAAATTGATATTTTTTAAACTGATAAAAATTTAAGTTTTAGCATTTCGTAACAAAATACTCACAAAGTGGCAGTCAATAGAAGAAACAGCCTAAGAGATGAACTTGTGATGTGGTGGCGTCACTATCCCTTATTGCCATTGACTGCCAATCTAATTATTTATAATATTATTCATCATTGCCTCTTCAGTTGTGTGGGCTGACATTCCGGAGTCCCTACAACACGAAATCAGTTCGGCTAGCTCGGGATAGGGTCATTATCCGCTTGCAACAACTAACAAGGGGACTTTTAATTAGAATAAGCATACAATTAATGAAGCAGATCATGGTCAAAGTTATATTAAGATAATGTACTGAATGTATTGTGAATGTGTACTTCGGTAGGATTACAATAATCAATATTTCGTCAGGTGTACAAGCACGCGCCTATTTGACATTTAATCACTTGACACAAGAGGCCATCGCAACTAACAAGGGGATCACCAAGGATGGAGGTCCTAAATTTGGCTAAAACTGTAGAAGGTACTTCTTTATACCAAATAATAAGACCGTGTTTCGGGATTTTTCTGAATGGGCCTTTTGTTCCGAGACCTAAGTTATTTTATGTCTAAAATGAACAATTTTTGATAAAAATGGGGTCTCTTTCTTTGGTTATAGCTTTTTAAATATTCTGGTCATGTAACTCGACTAACAAGTTTATAAAAGAAGGCAAAAAAAGCTTTAATTTAAGCTGTGTTTCGTTAAAAAAATGTCGATTTCTTAAAAAGTTATAGACTATCAAAAATAGAGTAAGAAGGTAGCTTAAAATACCACCCGTTAAATGTTTGAAAAAATAAAAAATTTTTAATCATTTTCTTACTCTATTTGTGATAGTCTATAACTTTTTAAGAAATCGACATTTTTTAACGAAACGCAGCTTAAATTGAAGCTTTTTCTGTCTTCTTTTATAAACTCTCTAGTCCATTTACATGACCGGAATATTCAAAAAGCTATAACCAAAGAAAGAGACCCCATTTTTATCAAAAATTCTCCATTTTAAACATAAAATAGTTTGGGCCTAAGAACAAAAGGCTCATTCAGAAAAATCCCGAGACATGTGTCTCATTATTTGTAATAAAGAAGTACCTCCTGCAGTTTTAGCCAAATCCAGGACCCGCATCTCTGGTGCTCCCCTTGTAAGTTATTCGTGTTTCTACTGTATCAATCTTGTTATTTGAATAAGCTTTTCTTATAATTAATCTTCAGGTTATAAGGATCACCTGGGTCAGACGAATCACCTGAACTCTTTCTTTTGTATGAGATGGATGAGTTGATTCTATAATTTCGATCATTATCGAATAAAAATAATAATCTATTATTCGACAGATAATTTTTGGAATAACCGATTATTCGAAAATAATATTCGATGGATAATTTTTTCAAATATTTTTTCAAAACACTTCTAAATGCCCAGTTTTTATGTCAAATACGTGTTTATTCATCAAAATTATTTCATTGTATCAAATATTTACTGAAGTATTCGAACAAAATTTGCGGACAAATAATACCGATCTCTCGTACAGGAGTAATAGGAGACGGGCGCATCTCATTAGGTAGCATAATTGAAGCCTCGCTAACAATTATAAAATATCAACATGATAGCACCTCTCTAGCATAATTAAAGTATCAACATGATTCCTATGTTCTTTATATTTTCTTTTACTTATTTTTCATGTAATCTTGAATATCACTTCCTCTCCTTCACTCACACTCTCACCCCTTCCATTTCATTTACTTTTGTTTTTTCCCTCTATATCTCACAGTCTTTCGTGACATTATTCTTCACATCAGATATTTCATATGCCGAATCATTTCTCCTCTATTAATCATTAGTATTATTTTCTTATTATTTGCTATTATTAATTTATTATAAAAGTTTGCTTACGATTTTTGAAGTTGAGAAGACAGGATGTACTAAATGATTTATTAGTATCTTACAAAAATGATTCTTTTACTCTCAAAGTCTACAATAGTTTTACGAAGCAACATCACATTCCAAATTCGACATACGAAAAATGCATGCATCTACTCAGTTTCATATCGATTCTTTCAAAATGTTGAATGCCGTGAAAGACACCTTCAGAATCTACAAATTGTATCAAAGAAATGTGTTATGACACTGCCCTCGGCATTCTCTTAATAAGCACTTACACTCTTGAAGGATTCCAAGTTGAGAATAACAAAGTGACCGACGCTCAGTACGATGGGCTTCCTCGTACGGAGTACGATGAGCATCAGCATCCTATTGGCCCGGGTGCTCAGCGAGCACCAGTCTATTCTGTAAACGTCCAACCCGAACTCTTCATGCTGCGACGAAATTCAACGTTAATAATGGTTGTGCAATAGCATGCGGGGACAAGAGTAGTGCCAAGTTGCTTGAAATTTCACAGTTTATTAGGTATGATGATCGTGAAGCACTGTTCAAAATAATAACAGTTTTAAGAAGCTGGTACGATTTGAATTTAATATTGGAGTAGTTATGGAAATTTATAAATTATCAATTTCATTAATAATAAAATTATCGATTCAATGGTGCCACGATTTTGAAATTTTGTACAATAATTATATTATAATTTTTCTACAAATATATAGATAATTATATAATTCTAAAAAACATTTTAGACTTGGGTAAAATACATTCAGCAAATTAATGAATACGCGTATCACCAAAAATTGAGCATACCTTGAGGGTTATCTCATTACCGAATAAAATAAATCATACACTGAGGGAAACTTAGTAGAATAATTATAAGAACCGCTCAGTAAAAATTACCATACTGTATAGGGAAACCGACCACAGACTGTCAATCTGGTAATTTTTATAGTCAGTATAGTTTTTTTATAAGGCAGTAGGGTAATTTTCTATTCGCTTCGAAAAATAAAGAAAAAACTTTTTTCTTCATAATTTGACAATTTATACAAGATAAATAAGTAAGTAATATTAAATATAGGTAATAGATTAAATGACGAATTTTTAATGCTGAAAAAAAGCGGCCGGGATATGGAGGATCGAACCCTGGACCTAATTCGAGTTGACAGGCGAACAGCTTACCGACTGCGCCACACAGAACTACTTACGGAAGATGATCCGAATCGTCTACATATATGTTACATTGATAATTGTATATGATTGTATGCATTTATTTTTATCTACATTATGTCAAAATAACATCCACAATTAAAAAAATTATTCATTTATAATGAATTAAAATATTAATTGAAGCTATTTACATAACAATTACATTGTTTACAGCGACCCGAGAGTCTTATTTGGCTACAGAATTACAGCTTTGCAGGTTATGTCAAGCACCGTGCATTGCTATCTATATATCAGAAAAATTACTCTAGTGACTTGCAAAATTTGTGAATTGTCATTTTTACCATATTATTTAGCAATTTTTCCAATTTTTTGTTTGCAATTTTTCTTATAAAAAACAGTAAAATGTATTTATAGAAGTATAATAAATAGGTCACTTGTGACAGTGTGTGGTCGGTTTCCGTGCTCAGTAGGGTAATTTTTATTGGGCGTTCTTATAATTTTTCCACTAATCTTTTCTCAGTGTATGATTGATATCGTCGGCTGGGCAATGAGATTATTTAAAAAATGCACTGGAAAACATTCAAGAAATTTCAGTTCATATTCAATTTAGTGAATCGAAATGGCACTTGTCTCAATGCTTTTACTGAATGACACCTTCTTTGACGTTCAATCGCAAAGGCACCTTTAAAACTAGGGATGGCGGACTGTTCGTGATTTGAAACTATCCGGATAAATACTCGACTCGACGAACTCGAGTCGAACCGAATCCATTACTCGAACATGCTGAAATACTCGAACACCATTGAATAGTTTGAACGTGATCGAATTGTTCGAAGTCATCAAACTGTTCGACCTCAATCAAATTGTTTAAACTCCATCGAACTGTTTTCGAAGTAATAACAATCTATTATTTTTTTATGAATTAGGTTCCCCTCTTTCTTTCTCTTTCTTTCCTCTTTCTCTCACTCTTGATCAAATAGCCCGATTTGGTTTGAATAGTTCGATGAAATCGATTAGCTTGTCCGATATAGTTCGAACAGTTCGATCGAGTTCGAATAGTTCAATGAACTTCGAACAATTCGATCGAGTTCGAACAGTTCGATGACTTTGAACACTTCGACTTTGGATGAGTAGTTCGTATTATGTTGAACAGTTCAAAGTATCGAGAACTCGACTCAAGTTCAAAAAAATAGTTCGATACTGTTCAAACGCGCTGAGTCGAGTATTCGTGCATCCCTATTTAAAACGCTTTCATGAATTACATTTCTTTCGATGCTTTTTGAAGTGGAATCTTATTGCTTCTATCCGTCGATGTAAAATTTGGTACTACACATTATATTTTTAACAGTGTAGATCATATGATAAGTCATATAATAATAAATTATCCTTATGTAAAATTTTGATTTTGATACAAAGAAATTAGAATTATATGATTTATCGTAAAATAAATTCTCTGAAAATATATCAAATATCATATGAATCTAAAAAACATTTTAGACTTGAATAGAACACATTCAGCCAATCAATTGATTAGCGTATCATCGAACGATTAAGCATACCTTGAGGGTTATCTCATTTCCAAACCAGCAGAATCCGAGGAACTCGAGGAGCATGCAGCTCAGATAAAGAATGTTCATGACATACACGAGTAGCCCGACATGGCGATTGACAGACAGCTGGAACACGATGATGGAGATGATCAAAGAGCTGACAATGAATTGCTCAACCACCACAAAGTCGATCACCTCGTTCACTCTTATGGCATATCTGGAATGTTGATACCTGTTATTAAAACGGTCGGATAAAACGGTCTTCATTATCCGTCCATTTCAGTATATCGTACTGAAACCTCATTTTGTGCGTTCAAACTGCGCATTTTTTACAATTTAACTTACTCTGACGTCAATATAGTCCGCGCGCTGGCAGTGGGTCCAGCATGACGGATAATTGCCAAAGAACATTTTTATCTCAGAAAATGACGGAGAATGGCCTAGAATTTTTTAAAACCAAAATATCGCATTTTCTAAATTTGTTTATAAAAATTGTTAAATAACAATTATCGCATGGCAACGTTTCGGCCTTTGGTGAAGAAGATATTTCGATTTTCCGTACGCAAAAACATAAGAAACCATCAAGTTCCGAGGGGACCTAAATTAAAAGTGCATGCCGCTGGACTCCCTGCGAGCGCCCGGACTAATATTACTTCGGATAATATTACTTCGGATACGTTTTGAATTTTTTTTCTGACAGAAGATGAACAATCGTTGGCTGCGTATTTGTAAATTTTTATTAAAAATGCTTACAGGAAAATAGTAAAAGATAAATATAATGATTAAAAAACGCACTTGATAGCATAATTGTGATGCAACACAGTTTGCATGATGCTCTCCTTCTCGATTCTCATCAGCGTCTCCCTCGACGTCTTCTTCCCCTCGGCCACCGTCTGCCTCAGCCTCTTGGGCAGCTGTTCGAGCCGATGCCTGGCCAGCTCCATCTGGGTGCATGCCTCCCACATGAATCCGATGATGGCCGTGTTTACGGTCGAGCCCACCATCGCGCTGATGCTCATCGCCAGAGCCTCCAACACGTAGACCACCCAGAGGACGTTCGACTGCGAGGACTGAAGTACATCGGGCAGCCAGATCTGGATGGGCAGTATGTTACGCGCGTCGCTGCGGACGAGGGGGAGTACCAACATGCTGGCTATTGTCGCCTGGGTCATCACGATCAGGGTGCTCGTGCAGAAACTGATAATAGAATTAGATGGTTTTAGTAGTTTGTTAAGTTTACAAGGAACAAAATGAGTCCTCACAAATTAAAATCGATGCATACGTCCTTCGGTTATTGATAGTTGCACATCGAATTGTAAAAATTAAAAGTTTTTTATCGCTCGGGCGATACTGCACGGTGCAAAAATGGACTGCTAATGGCACGAATAGGCGTGCCATGGCAGATTTGTGCAGTCGGTGCTATAAAATAACGTACGATACACGTGTTATAAGTCGTTCTTTATGGCACGGCGTTAAGCGCACTCGCTGCTCAGGCGCTTATACACACCATGCCGTAAAGTGCAACTTATGCCCCTAGTATCGTAATGTACTAATTCATTGAAAATATAAAATTGATAATTAATAAACACACAATTTTTCGCTCAATTAAGAAAAAGGCAACTTCCCTTATATGCGTACAAAATGATAATTCTTACTTCTTAGGAACAAAAGTTATTATATGAGATACACACACACACACACACACACACACACACACACACACACACACACACACACACACACATATATATATATATATATATATATATATAATATGATTATGGAACCTGGGCTCCATAATATTTCATAATATAGGGGCTTATGTGCCCCGACCTAGAGTTCCGACTTGGAGAGATGGTTGATTTATTTAGTGACTTATCCATGATATCTGGTTGAACTCTGGTGCCAGGTACTAATAATAATATAGTATAATAACCCTGAAAAACTGTTAAACGTTTTTCTGAAAAATTTTTAAACATGATATAAACGTGCTAAATTTTCGCTTTTAAAGTTTTTTCTACCTATAAATACGTTTATAGGATATTTGAAATACGTTTTAAAAACATTTAAAAACATTTTTCAGTATGTTTGAAATAAATTTTTATGTTTTTAAAACGTTTTAAAAACGTGGTAAGATTATTTAAAAACACATATTTCGTAATTCAACTATCATTGATAGGTGGCGCACAATAATACATGACTAAAAATGTTTGGTTCACATTATAAGTCAAAGTTAGGGAATAAGGGTGAGTGGATGAGGTAGGCGGGGTCGGAGTTTGATACTCTTATTTTCAAGTTCTTTTTTATTATACTTTATAACGTTTTTCAAAAACGTTTTTAAAATGTCAAACATTTATTCTAAACATTCGTTATCTATTGTGTCGTTTTTTTAAGCATATTTAAATCGTTATGGTACTATATTATCGTGAGATTTATAAAGTTGCAAAATGTTATAAAAACGTATTTAAAACGTTTTGGGTGCTCTAAGTACCAAGAATGCCTACATCAAATAAACATTTTTTAAACTTTTTAAAAACATTTTATAAACAATTTTTAAACATATTTAATACGTCGAAAAAACTTTAAATGCGGACATTTCACACGTTTATATAACGTTTTTAAAACGTTTTGTGCTATTAAGGTATATAATAAATAATAATATGAATAATATAATAATATATTATATTTTATAATATAATAGTATAATAATAATATACAAGGTTAGGCTTCTAAATCCTAGAACTAGATGTTTATATACTATATGATCATATATAACAACACTAGCGTTAATCAGCGCGCTACGCGCGCCACTGTTTCGTCTTTTGTTTCTCTCCTTTAGAGATTCGAGACGGATTCGATTATTCGAGATTTCGAGATCGTTCGAGGGCAAAATAGATTATCTCGAATGCTCAATTTATATAAGGGATATAATCATATAATATCATCATATACTTATACACAAGTATACTTATATATAAGTATATATGTGATCATACATGATCATATATCATGATTTGTATATAATTATATATATTCTATAAGATCAATCTCAATATATGTAACCATAAGGACGGTTAAGTGGATTTATGGAGCCCTTTCCGTTGGATCCACCAATAAGATTATTTCTTTAGTTTTATGGAGCCGGGCTCCATGCAAACAGTGTTACAGAGCTAGATAGCACTATATGAAAACACACATCGGGCTCCATAAACATTACATATATGTGTAACTGTGTATATGTGTTATTATGAGGACATCAACACCTTCAGCTCAGGGTATTGACTCTAGATTTGTCCCTAAAATAATGTATTCATATGTTTTGTCTCCGAAATCGTATATACGTAAACGTTTTTGTCCCCAAAGTATGGCACATATGTATTTGGATGTGTGTGTGTGTGTGCGTGTGTGTGTGTGTGTGTGTGTGTGTGTGTGTGTGTGTGTGTGTGTGTGTGTGTGTGTGTGTACTTCTTTTTTACCCGAATTTACGTAGTTTAATATCAAAATATATTTGGAAAAAGCTTATGTAACAACTCAATGATAGCATAAAGTAAACTTAAAAATCAACAAAAATATATCATCTATAACTCACTTGATAAAATCATTGCTCTTTTCCTGAATCTCCCTTTCCTCGTTATCTTTCGG
This sequence comes from Torymus aiolomorphi, assembly GCA_036365515.1. Lineage (NCBI taxonomy): Eukaryota > Metazoa > Arthropoda > Insecta > Hymenoptera > Torymidae > Torymus > Torymus aiolomorphi. Next base: position 15,660,836 of record CM070877.1, read on the forward strand.
CACGCACCAGCTCTTCGACAGCATATTCACTAGATCTATTATCTCCTCTCTGCGAAACTTGAAGTTAATTATCTTTACGCAGATCGTTATCGATGTGAGCATCGTGAACAACGCCTCTGTGAGGAGCTTGAAGTCGATGTCCGTGAAGAGGAACAGCAGACACTGGAATATGGGCAGCGAGACCACCAAGGAGCAGCAGACCAAGGAGTGGAGATTGTACAGGATTAATTGGTATTTGGACGTCCACCCGATGGGACGCCATATGCCGCTGATTGCTAAAGTAATGAATGGAAAATCGAGAACTCGTGTCCCTTTCATTTTATTCAAGTATGGGAAAAGTTTTTCTTCTTAATTCTTTTTTGCTCGTGTTATATTATATATTACAATGTACTTTCTTGCAACAGTGTTGGGTGATAGGTATGAAATGTCTGGGACTTGGACAAGTCTTGGGGAAGGTGCTGCGTTCGTTGCTATTAATAATTTATGCCGTAATAGTCATCGTTTCATTTTCTTGTGATATTAGGAAAAAGAGCCGCAATTTATCTTACCATGAAATAGAACTTTTTGTTCGTACATCGAAATGCTTTCCTATGACGGAATACAATGTTTCTACCCCAGCACAGGAGCTGCTTTTATTATAAGAAAATTATACTCAGCACTTATCTTCTACATTGTATCGCCATCGCAGAGTATATTTTATTTATTAGCAGTTCGCACATTTTGTAAGGCAGCATAAGGTTCAGTTATACTTCTACTTTCGAGTGAGCAACATGTATCAAAACAGTGCAATATTCAAGTTGTTGAAGCCTCGAAGCAACATTAATTTATGCAATTTGATTTATAAAGAATTATAAATTTACAGTTTTAATTGTTGTATACGATTTAATACATGTATTTCATTAAATTCTGTAGAAACAAATTTGTTACAAAAAAAAGACAAAATAAATAGATGTTTTAAAAAAACACAGTATTTACAGTGACGTTCTGCTGTTTTGTCGAATGCTAATTGATTTTCAAAATCAAGATCATGAATTAGACTATTAAAGTTGTGGTGGTGAAGGTACACTGACTACTAGGATTTGAATATCTCAATTATCCGAGAGCCATTGCTTATCAATAAACTTAATTTGATAGATACAAGATATTTAGGAAATATTATTAAGGCTAAGAAGACAAAACTGTTTAGTTACTTATATTCATCGTCTTAGTGGAAAAAGTGCAACTCAGATTCTCGTTGGAAAAGCGGACACTTCGAATTGAAGTTTAAAAAGCAGACACCTCGGGTCAAAATTGAAAATGCTGACAGCTCACATCAGTGATAAAATCATTCTGATTTAAGTTCAAATCCGCTGTTATATACGTAAACGTTTTTGTCCCCAAAGTATGGCACATATGTATTTGGATGTGTGTGTGTGTGTGTGGGTGTGTGGGTGGGTGTGTGTGTCTGTGTGTGTGTGTGTGTGTGTGTGTGTGTGTGTGTGTGTGTGTGTGTGTGTGTGTGTGTGTGTGTGTGAGTTATATATATGAGTTTATTAAGAGGTTAAAATTTTTAATTTTTAAAATAAATCAAGTATTCTGTGAGTAAACACGATTAAAAAATTAAAAAAATATTTTTAACCTCAAATATCTTTGGTCGTAATGGACCGATTTTTTTGAGCAACGAACTTAAATGCGGACTTAGGTCACGCCTATCCGTGACTTAAGTAGTCGATTATTGCACCGTGTTTATCGCGCTCGCTGCGCTCGCGCGCTAACCTCACGGTGCAACAATGGACTGCTTAAGGCACGAATAGGCGTGACAGCGGACTTAGGTAAAAGTGCTATAAAATAATATACGATACTATATTTATTTTTTGTCAAACATAAGAAAATTGATGAATGCTAGTTAAAAACTTTATAGTTTGAATATTTAAAAAGACACAAAAAGATATTGTTAATCAAAAGTATGAATAATTTATAGAAAAATAAACAATGGTAGAAAATCCTAGAAAGTTTTGACATCATTGAATAAAACAGGATTGTGGAGTACATTATGACACACGAGTGTCATAATGTACTATTTTTCAAAACGTGCCTAATCATGCCTAAAAGTCGGGTAGAAAATCGCGCATTTCGAGCATGATTTGGGAAAGAATGAAAAAAATCCATTTTTTCCCAACTTAGCGGGGGAAAAAAATTTTATTCCCATCTCCACTATAATGCCACTTCATAACAGCCTGAAAAGCGGGGCAAAAGTGGCATCTGATTCCCACATATGCGGGAATAAAGTAACAGTCTAATTTTTTAGGTTTATGGTGAATATGGTTAAAACTAACAAAATTATAACATATAAATACAAAATAAATTTATTTTACAAATCAATTATCCCTTCTTAAAAAGGAGATTGTCAAAGTGATAGATAAAAATGGCGTCTGCGCATGCGCAGTATGTGAAGCGCAAAACGTGGGGGGAATAGTCATGAAAATTGGTAAAGGCGATAACACTAGTTGAGCCCCCAGATCAAACAACTCGCCGATCGCTCGAACACGTGGAAAAGCTTTCTTCAATTGTTGAAAAGAAAAACAGCTAGAAATTTAATTTACGCACAAAAAAGATGCACAATAAAATTCTCTACAAGTATCAGTCGTCAAAATCTAAGTTATTTCCAAAAGCCCTGCGGACAATACTTTTCCTCGCGTTCGAGCACTCAGCGAGTTGCTTGATCCGGGGGCTCACTTATATAAAAAAACCACTACCAATTCATGGTCCCTAACTTCCTCGAACTTAATTTACTGATTCCTTTAATTAATTTTTAATAACAAAATTTATAATTTTTGCAGCAATTTATTACATAATTATAATTAAATTCATTTGTGAAGATTAAAAAATTCTAATTTTTAAATTATGTATAAAATATGAATAAAGTAATATTTATTATTTTTTTTTATAACTGAGTGCGTAAAACTCGACTTTAGATGCCTGTTTAGCTTGCGTAAAGTACCCCCTTTTTTCACTAGTGCGTAAAGTGAGTTCTTCACGCACTCAGTGCGTAAAGTACTCACTTTACGTACTCGTGAAAGAAATCCGGATACTTTACGCACGATGAACAGGCATTTAACTCGCTTCGCTCGGGCAACAAACAATACCCGTGCAAAAATGACTCGCTTTACGCACTAGTTGCGTAATATACTATTTTTTAACGGAGTGTGCGAAACTCGCCTTCTCGTGCTTGTTTTGCGTGCGCGAAATAGCTGTTTTACACACGGTGTGCGCGAAAGTCGCGCATGCGCAGATCAATTTACTTTCGTGCACACCGTGCGAGAAACAGCTACTTCGCGCACGCAAAACAAACAACAAGGCTAGTTTCACACACTCCGTTAAAAAAAATAGAGTTCGATACACGTGACCGAAAAGGGTAATCATTGCACGGGTGTTTTTGTCACCCTCGCTTCGCTCGGGCGACAAACTACACCCGTGCGAGAATGACCCACTTCGCACACTTGTATCGAAAATAACTATTTTTAAATTATGTGTAAAAAATAAATAAAATAATTGATTGTAATATCATCGTGAAAACCTTTTAAAATTCCTAAATAACCTTTACTTCAAATTATATTTTCTTTGCGAAATTTCACACATAGGGTACTTATCCTTAGTAGTGTACCTGTCGGCATTTGTGTGCTCTTCTTGGAATTTTCGTTGTAAGAAAAAGGTCTAATCTTGAAAATAATAAATGGCTATTACAAGAAACCGTCAAAATACGATTTATCCCATAAATTACTCGGTTGGATGTATTATTTGTTAATAATCGTTAGTTAAAGTATCACTAATACGGGCTGTCGTCTGCTTTTGTTAATAACAAAAGAACCGTGATAGCTAAAAAAAATTTCTTTTTAAGAAAATATAGGTATTATAATTCTCTTTCGAATGCTACCCATATGATTCAGATACATAGAGCCGTTCTCGAGAAATTACGATTTTGAAAAAAAGGTTAACAAATTTTTAACCTCAAATACCTCTGAAATTTTGCCCAAATAACTTGACCGAGAACGATCCAACATCTACCTTTACAAAGAATTTTGAAGCGATTAAGTCAATTTGACTCCCGTAGTCGTTGGACATACAAAACTTATCTTTTCATTTTTCAATTTTTTCCTCAAAAACTAACCAACAGAATGAATTCAAATTTTTACAGATTATAGGTAATTATATTCTGCATTATCATGATTTTTCTCAAAAAAATTGACCGTTTAGTTTGGGAGTTATAACCCTATTGAAAAAACTCACGTGAGATCTCAGGTGAGAACTCACATGAGATCTCACGTGAGATCTCACGCCAAAATCTCATCTGAAATTCTGGACCGCGAGCTGCTAAAATTCCTTCAATGATAAAAAATCAGTTTCTGGGAAATAGGAGTCGCCTATTAGTTTATGCCACCCCCCAGATAAGTTCAAAAATCTACGTTTTGAAGCGTTTTAGCCATTTTTTACATTTTTAGAAATTTTACACATGAGATCTCACGTGGAATCTCATGTTTCAAATTTCTCACGTGAAATCTCATGTGACATCTCACATGAGATCTCATATGTAAAATTTTTAAAAATGTAAAAAATGGCTAATCGCTTCAAAACATAGATTTTTGAACTTATCTGGGGGGTGGCGTAAACTAATAGGTGACGTCTAATTCCCAGAAACTGATTTTTTATCATTGAAGGGATTTTAGCAGCTCGCGGACCAGAATTTCAGATGAGATTTTGGCGTGAGATCTCACGTGAGATCTCATGTGAGTTCTCACCTGAGATCTCACGTGAGATTTTTCAGTAGGGAAGCTTTAAAAAAAAAACAAGTTTTTGTTAATAACAAAAGAATCGTGATAGCTAGAATTTTTTTTTTAGAAAATATAGATATTTTAATTCTACTTCGAATGCTACCCATTTGATTAAAATATCTCGATCCTATCATTAAAAAAAAAGCAAGAATAAATTTTGAGAAAATCGAAAATTCGAAATAAAACGAAAACGCATCGGCCCAATCAAAAAACGGACTTTTGACCCGCAATCACACAAAAAAAACTAAAAGAATGAAACCTGTCCGGTTAAAATCGACCAAGTAGAAGCTGAGATCCAGGTGTACACACATTATACACGACGCACGCACGCACGCACGCACGCATGCACGCACGCACACACGCACACACACACACATACGCACACACACACACACACACACACACACACACAGGCACATACATCCAATACAGACATTTTTCAAAAATCATGTATTTTGATTCCTAACACCTCGGAAAACAATTATAACATGTTTTTACATCAACTCAAAAAATTACTATCACAAAGCTTCCTCTAGGAGAAAGTAAAATCGGTATATGAATTTAGCTTTTTTAATACGTTATTTAGGCCATAATCTACTGACTACGTTTTGGTTGTGAGCATTTCCGCAAATAACAAAACTGTGTCATTAAAAAATAACATTTTTTGAGGTCAATTATGCACACTAGTATACTTACGTTTCTGCTTATAAAAAGCTCATTCTTTCACGCTCACTTTTCGGATAAAGCTAGATTTTTTTGTTTTTTCGACAATAATAAGTAGAAATTACAGAAATTGTAATTTAGAAAACGGTAAAATGGTTAGAACTAAGAAATCATGTATGAAATAAATGGGTGATACTTGTTTAATAGTCGGCCATTTTGTTTATAAGAGTGATACACTTTTTTAATATCATGAAAATTGTCGATTTTGTAAATACTATCAAGAGCCAAAACTTGGAAAACCGCTAATAAATGTGCTTAGATTTACCGATTGTTACAAAATTCGACTAAATAAAAATAAAAAATATAAATAAAACTTTATTCGACTAAATAAAACAGCTAAAATCAAGATTAATCTTATAGTCTCACCTTATAGAACTTGTTCTAAATAAGGGTAGAAGGATATAAAAAATTCACATATGCTATTTATTCCTAATTGCATAGGAAAATATACAAGGAAAATAAAAGTTAAAAGTTCCAGAGATTTCCCAATATAAAAAGGCCCCTTCCTGCAATTGTTAAAAAAAATACAGTGTTTAACACGGGAACAAGAGCTACTTCAGACTCTGGTGAGGTGTCTTCAGCACTCGTCTTAGTCGTCTTCGTCTCGAGCGCCTGCAGCGCCCTCAAGTCAAACTCGTGCTGGATCACCTCACCGTCGCTTGAAATAGCTCACTTTCTCCCATTGTTGCACAATGTACTATTAAATTCCTTATCCTTTTGTTTTCCTATCAAAATATGTAATAAAAAAATCATTTTAAAGGTGTCTATAGTCCTCTAAACGTTGGCCTTAAATCCTTTTATCATATCTAGCTATAGCTAGATATACTAGGCACCTGTCTCCGATATTATCTTACCCCCTCCCATATTATCTTACCTTTTCCTTTTCCCTCTGTCTCCCGCAAATGCCTTTCGTGACATTATTCCTGCTATTATTTATTATTAATTCATTTGATCATTTATTAATCAATTTTATTATAAAGAAGACAGGATGTACTAAATTTATAAAGTCAAATTTTATTTCTCACATACCCATTTCAATGTAATGTAGCACGGGTCGCTCCTTCAGGCTTCTTCTATACTTGCCTTCGGAGCGCTCCCGCGCTCCTTGATATTTTTATATTTACATATCGCTAAAATCAATTTATTAGTAACTTATAAAAATAAGTGTTCTGCAGTTCAAAATAGCAACATTACATTCTAAGAAGTTCCACATACGAAAAATGCATAATGGCTCTGCCCAGTTTCATGCCGACTCTTTCAAAACATTGAATGCTGAGAAAGATACTTTCAGAATCTGAAAATTATGTCAACGAAACGTGTTACTAAATGTTACCTGCATTTGGCATTCTCGTAATATAAGCACTCACACTCTTGAAGGATTCCAAGTTGAGAACGACAAAGTGACCGATGCTCAGCACGACCGGATTTCTCGTGCGAAGCACTATGAACATTAGCATCCTGTGTCCTTGAATGCTCAACGAGCACCAATCTATTTTGTAAACGTCTCGTCCGAATTCCTCGCACTGGATCGAAATTCAATATTAAAATAGCAGTAAGACGAAAACAGTGTTAAGATATTCGAAATTTGATAGCTTATTCGTGAAGTTACTGTTATCGAAATTGATGAAATTATCAAGAAAAAAACACAATTTATTATATGAATAAGTTTGTATATAGTAACTGATGGTAGATTATGATTTTTTGTATATTCTCCAAGAAATTATAATATGATGCCATTTTATTAGCCAAGAAATACTTGCCAAATAAATTAGACAATGATTCTTCATGACATTTTATACGTACCTAATCATATGATAGATTATATGGAAAATTGTATGCCCTAAAACATTCCATACAATTTTTCAATCTTATTACTGTACACGGTGCTCCTAGGTAAAATTGAATAAAAATTACCTGTACCTAAATTTTTTCATTAAATCTTGGTTTCTAGTCTTGTATGGACATGTTTCATAAAGAAAACAAAATCATTTCCATGGCGCTTTTTTTAATGCCGCTACACTGAGAAAAAAGTTTTGGAAAAATTACCATACTTCTAGTAAAGCCACCACAGACTGTAAAACCCCAAAAAATTACCATCCTTTACAGTAAATTTTATAATACAGTATAGTAAATTTTCCTATATGCATAATAAATTTTCCTATCTTTCTAGTAAAATTTCTTATAAAGTATGGTAATTTTTGGGTTTTACAGTCTGTGGTGGCTTTATAAGACAGTATGGTAATTTTTACGAAAATAATAATAATTTTTACAAAAATTTTTTCTCAGTGTACCTAAATAGATTTTTAACAAGTTTTCTACTTTTCTCAACATTTAAAATGCCAAGATAATTATAAAAGCTTTGCTGGGCATAATTCACACACACTTCTAAATAATTCTTATAATACTATACCGTGTAAAAAAGATATGTATAATCATATATAATTCCCGCGTAAAAAAAAATTTGTGGGCAATGTATGGGCCATATGTGGCTCCGACGCCTCAGCCGAATATGGGCCATAGTTTTCCCACATAATACTTATATGTATCCCACACTTGAAGAAAAAAAAATATGGGACTAATGTGGACATGATATGGGAAACAGTATGGCCAATGTTCGGCTTAGGCGCCGGAGCCACATATTGCCCATATACTGCACTAATGTGGGCAGTGTGGCCCATATATTGCCAATATATATTGCCCATACTGTTGCAAATATGTGGGCCACGAAATCATTTTTGGGCGGGTTATATGTATATTTTATGTACAATCATATATAATTATATATATGTGTGTGTGTGTGTGTCTAATCATATATAATTATATATAACTTTTATGTCTCTAACTATGAGCATATATGTACAATTACATGTATAACTATACCAGGCCTCTCAGAATACACTTCGCAGTGCCAACGGTAGCGCCACAGATATGTCTTAAGTTATTTCTTAAGTAATTGCTCAAGCAAATAATTAATTACTTAATGTCTGAGACAAAAACTTGAAGTAATAACTCAAGTAATTACTCAAGTAATTCCTTAAATAATTTCTTGACAACTGGGACCAAGCATGCAAGTAATAACTTTGTGACGTTGCATTCTGGCTACGCTCGTGCAATGCCCAGGCCGGGGGGAGGGTGCGTGCCAGGGTGCATCGACCATCAAGAGTCGAGGTATAGCCGCGAGATGCCGGGCTAGCCCCGCTAGTCTACGGGCGTATGGGCTCTCGACGGCGGCCGAAATCGCCTGGTGGGCCGCAATGTGATAGTATGTGACGTAGCTCCGCTGGGCCCCTGAACTACGCATGCAAGCAGGTGGGGGCAGCGCGTGCACATCCCTTCTTAAAAAACAAAAAAGTGATGACCGGAAGAAGTGAAGGCTCTATAGATTTGATCTGTGATTGACTCTTGGATAAAAGGCGCGAGAATTTAAAAGTAAATATGCATTTTTATTTAATAATTAGGTATTATTTATTGGAATATTTATTGGAATGAAAATAATTAAAGTGAAAAGTATTAAATAAATAATAATCAAATTAATGTTGGTTGCCGCTTAAAAAAATAAATAACATGTTTTAATTATTTGTTAAAGTGATGGCCAGAAGGAGAAAAGTATTTCAAAACACAATACGATTAGTTATTGAATTGCACGATAAAATTAAAAAAATTATGTTAATATTAGAATAAATTATATCAATATTATGTTCAGATTGTATTCTTTATTTAATACTTCACGAAAAAAATATATTCGAATAAGCTTATAGTTTCTAGCCTCAAAATTTTGTATTCGTTAAGAGTAAATGTACTACAGTATTATATCAATTATTAAAGATGGATCGAAATTAAAAGAAAAAAATTTCGGCTTATAAGGAATAAATTATTTGCGATTTGGCTAGTCCATCTATAAAAAAGAGATTGAAACGTGTGCTGTATTGCGCGCGCATCTCATGACGTAGTATCATGGCGTCGTGTAAGAGAGAGACGGTGTGTAGGCGGGCTAGCGGGCCGCCAGAAGCGAGGGGCAATTATTCAAAGACATAAATTATATATAATTATGGATGATTATACATGCCTTTTTTACACGGGATAGTATTATAATAATTATTTAAAAGTGTGTGTGAATTATATGTGCCAAGCAAAGCTTCTATAATGATCTTGGAATTTTAAAGGAAGACTGAGGTGGAAAGATAACATTTTTTGCTATTCATTGTATGAAAAAATATATTTTATATATATATAAAAACTTGTACAACGTTAGTTCCCAGGACCCCATGTTACTGTATACCTATACGTGACTAAAGAAATAATGTCTCTTATGGGGGCCGATGTCCTCAAAACTGGCGTTAAACATATGTAGATTCAGGGACTGTCCCCAAAACTAACAAATGTCCCCGAAACCAACGTTAAACATCTGGAATGTCCTGGAAACTAACATAATATATATATATATATATATATATATATATATATATATATATATATATACACGTGTGTGTGCGTGTGTGTGTGCGCGCGCGCGCGCGCGTGTGTGTGTGTGTGTGTGTGTGTGTGTGTTACATATTGTTACACTTAAAATAAGTATTTTTACAAGTTTTTAGTCCTAAATATTAAGTATATACAAAGTTATGCCTCTGGAAGTAGTCAAAAATACTTGATCTTTGGAATGAAGTGGGCGCATCAGAAGTTTAAGCTCAGCCTTGGCTCTTCTAGAGCATTTTTTGACCGAAACAAACAAAAATTGATTGGAAACATAAGAAATGTGTAATATATATTTATTTTAAAGATATAACCACATTATCAAAATGTTATTGTAGTAATTTTACTATTTTTAGTTAAACAAATCATAGAAAAAGCATTTGTTTTGAGTAAAATCGTGATATTTTAGCCAAAAAGTATAGCTTATAGCATCTAAAAAAAGTAACTGATTTATTAGATCAATTAAAAAGAAATTGATACGCATACCTCTTTTGGAATATTGAAACAAATAATTTTGAGAAAACAAGCTTTAAACTTTTAATACAGTTTTAATTAAAAAGAATCTTCTAAATTGTGATCAAACAAATAAAAAACGCATTTTTTCTCCATTTGTTTATATAATTTTAAATGCTTTAGTAAAGAAAAAAAAATGAAATTTTTCGAAATTTTTTGCGTTTTTCCACCACAGTCTTCCTTTAAATATTGAGAAAAGTAGAAAAATTGTTATTTAGGTATCGGCATTAAAAAAAGCGCCATATAAATGATTTCATTTTCTTTACGAAACATGTCCATACAAGGCTAAAACCAAGATTTAATGAAAAGATGACAGTACAGGTCAATTTTATTTAATTTCACCTATAGAAGCACCGTGTGTAGGACGCACGCGCGCACGCGCACACACACACACACACCACACGTACAATATCGATAGAATAAGTGTACCTTGAGGATAATCTCATTTCCGAACCAGCAGTAGCCAAAGAATGCGAGGAGTACGGAGGTCAGATACAGAATGTTCACTACGTAAACAAACAATCCGTTGTTGCGACTTGAAGACATCTGGAAGATGATGGGTGGAAATGATCGAACAGCTGACTAAGAATTGCACGACCACCACAACGTTGATCGCTTCGTTTACTCTAGCAGCATACCTGGAATATTCAGAAAAATTAAGTTTACACTTGAGTGTATCCTGCTGAAATACTTAGAAAAAAGAAACAGAAATTTTAACTAGATCATAGTGGTGGGCGAAATGAAAACTCCACTATTTCGGACTGAGCTCATGTGAATGAGTTTCTATCCCGCAAAAAGGGAGTAACATTGTATACAGATTCGATCCGGTGGTTAATTTGATTCGATTGATGGAAATTTGAGTTTGCCACAAAACACAATCCTAGCTGTTACCTATGTTCTTCACTTTTTTAATTAAACACTTGTGAAGCTAAGAAATGGTTAGACCGAGTACATTCTCTGTAACGATAACCTTCCACTTTAGTCATAGAAAACTAAGATGGGGGAATTGAGTTGCTCATCAAGATCGCGAAGACTCCCTGGTAGAAAATTAACCATAAGTTGGCCAGAATATGGCTAAGCCATATGCTGGTTAAGCATATTCTGGCCAACTTATGGTTAATTTTCTACCAGGGCTGAATCTAATTTTAAAAATAATTTGCCTTCAGTGTATGATTTTAAAACAATAACCTGTTTAAGTAGTTTCGTTGAAAGCTTATTGTTGAGAATTATGATTTACAGCATTTTCTTCAGCGCTCAGTTAGATAACTCCGTTTAATAGCGTTTTTTCAAAGTAACTTGTAGTAATCTATTTCTAATTCCACGATTGTATCTTATAAACTATATTAATATTACTCTAATACGGTAACGACCTAAATCGGCTAGTTTACATTTTTCCAATCCCATTTCATTAGAAAGCTTCATACACAGCTCCACAAAAAGAAAAAAGGGGTATGTTCCAGAGACTAGACTTCCATATCTTCGTATATTTTAGCCCCCTAAATATGATTCCAAAGTCAAAATTGGTCCACCACATTTGAATTTTGAGTTATCTTAAGGTAGTAGTCGGATTAATTTGTCATGTCGTTTACTTTTGGCTCAATATAATATAATCTAATAACCAGAGAAATAATACATGTGATAGAGAGGTACATTGTTTCATGGAAAAAAATTTATTATGAAAAATACATATTTATTTATCAAATACATAAAGATATTGTTGCTGTAAGAACAAGTCACTTCCATTTCTTACGATTTTTTTTTATTTTTTATTCGATTGTAATGTTTGACGTCTCATTGTCCTGTTTAAGGACGTTCTCCGGGTCGAAACAGCAATTTTAGTTTTTATATTTTTAAATAATTTTTATTAATTTGATAATCCAAGAGTAAGTACATGTAACAAATATATACTTGAAAGAACATAAGACAATTTTTTAAAGACAAATTCAGGCAATAGTCACTATGCTATTGTTACAATTAAAGACAAAATTTCAATAAGTTCTTTAAATTTTTTTTAACGAAATAAAGCTTATTTTGTTCGTTAAGAAATTTCAGGGCGAGTATCGATGGGAAAATTTGTGATACAAGTTACCAGTACGGCGCAATATCAATTTGTTTAAGAAAGTTTTGATGAAAACTTGACTTGCTTTTCTTAAACAAATTGATATTGCGCCGTACTGATAACTCGTATCATAAATTTTCCCATCGATACTCGCCCTGAAATTTCTTAACGAACAAAATAAGCTTTATTTCGTTAAGATCGGATAAAAAATAAAAAAAATTTAAAGAACTTATTGAAATTTTGTCTTTAATTGTAACAATAGCATAGTGACTATTGTCTGAATTTGTCTTAAAAAAATTGTCTTATGCTCTTTCAAGTATATATTTGTTACATGTACTTACTCTTGGATTATCAAATTAATAAAACATTATATAAAAATATAAAAACTAAAATTGCTGTTTCAACCCGGAGAACATCCTTAAGCATTTGTCTACGACCCACCGAAAAAATTCCAATTTTTTCGAGTTTTTATTATCCTTGAACTGTAAACAATTTCATTTCGCTTTGTATACAATAGACATTTTATAATATGAGCATGGATGGATCGAAAACAAATGTTTAAATATAGGATGGAGTGAATAGGTCGATCAACGAGGAACTATGAGTATAATAAAACTTTGTTTATTAGGCCAAAGTTGAAGGTGCACGCGATAACAATATTAAGAAAATCAACCAATAGTCCTCAAATTTGGGAGAGATATATTTTTTTTATATCTTCAAACTGAATTCGTTGCCCAATAAAATCGAACTATTACGACGAAAGATATTTGAGGTTTAAAATAAAACTAATTGAATATATGATAATATTTTGAAAAAATTGATTTATAAAAATATCGGGTTGTTGCACGAGAAAAAGTGTAACAAGAATGAATTTTCGAAAAATATATATTAATTTATTACGAATATTCATAAAGAAAATTGGGTATGATACAATTAATTATTGTGATAAAAAATTTAAAAAAAAATGAATAAATACATTATTTTGAGGAAGCTAAGTACCAATGTATTGGCAGCGGTTTTTTTTTGTACCGCAAGCACGATTTTCGCGGTTTTTAAACCTATTAATAGAGCCGAAAGCGATCGCTCCCCGTAGCGGGCGGGAAAAATCGAAAAGCGCCCGCTGCTTGCCGTAGCGGACGGTAAAAACTGAAAAACGCCCGCTGCTCGCCGTAGCGGGCGGTAAAAATCGAAAAACGCCCGCTATCGTTTTTCAATGGAGTTTTCAAGATTGTTTAAGAAAATCATCAATATTTTGAAAAAATAGCAAATATTAAAGCTAAAAATATTTAATACAATCTTGGTCTTTGAGTTAAAAGCAATTCACGTTAGCCACACTTTAGTAAATTGAAAAAAACGCAAAAATCTATACTTGCGGTACAAAAAATATGGTGTGTACCAAGAGCTAAGTGGATTTTTTAACCTCGTGTGGTTGCAGTACTCGTCTTCGGTTACAAACGCACTCGCCTTCGGCTCGTGCTAGCTCACCTTCGACTCGTACTGCAACCCCACACTCGGTCTAAAAAGACCCACTTTACGCCCTTGGCACACAATATACTATTTCGTAAGTCAATGTACACCCATCCTTGAGGGATTCTTGACGAACGTGTCTCCTCAGTTTCAAAATCCTGGAATCCCGTTGGCCGATTCCAATTTAAGATTAATGGTTACAATCGAATTGTCCAATGAGATTGCAGGATTTAGAAACTGAGCAGGCACATTCGGCAAGAATCCATCAAACATGGGTATACCTCTCTATCACATGTAATTATTTCTCTGGTTATAAGATTATATTATATTGTGTAATGACCCTAAATTATCAACAATTACTTTATTTGAATAACAGTAATAATTCTTTCATACATTGTAACGGCAGGCGCGCCTCCAACGCCGATCTCCAACGCACGATATACACACGGATAGATGCTCGAAAATGTAAACATGCCGCGGCCTTGGCGAAGGCAAGGCCGTCGATTTCGGCATGAGGCTTCGCGAATTGAGTCGGGCTTGTCCTCGTGTTTCTCCGGGGGCTTTTGTGTGTGTGTGTGTAGTTGCGCGCACATAGAGATGTGCGAAAAGTACTGAGCGCAACTACACTACACAATCAGCCCCGAAAAGAAAACCCGCGGCAACCTTGCGCGAGAGAGGAAGGAGAGCGAGAGACAGATCCCGGCAGTATTAGTCCGGGCGCTGGCGGCCTCTGAGTATTTTTTTCGTGGTTCCCTCGGTACCTCGGGTTTTTTTTATGTTTTTTGGGTCGCTGAATCAGAATTTCGAGGGTACCAGGCCGAAAAGTAGTCAGATTATTTATTATTAACATTTTTTATAAACAATATAAAAAATGTTATATTTTCGATTTTTAAAAAAAATACCAAGCTATTCTCTGTCGTTTTCTGAGTAAAAATACTCCTTATCAACTTTTCCCTCTGATCCATAGTTTCCGAGAAAAAAATTCCCAAAGTTTGAAAAAATGTGATTTTTTGAATCTTTGGGAATTTTTTTCTCGAAAACTACCGGTCGGAGAGAAAAGTTGATAAGGGCCATTTTTGCTTAGAAGACGACAGAGAATCACTCGGAATTTTTGAAAATTGAAAACAATTTTTTTTTTTTTTTTTGTACATTTTTTATAAAAACTAAAAAAAAACCGCTGCCAATTCATTGGCACGTAGCTTCCTCAAACTTAATTTACTGATTCCTTTAATTAATTTTTAATTCCAATATTTAAAATTTAATACTTCAGAAAGACAGAAATAACAAAACTCCAACATAATTTATTCAAATTTTTATAGATTATACATTTCCACAAAATTTCACATACATAAAATATATATCACAATTGCCTATAAATTTGCAACTGATATTTAGAGCTAAATGTCTAGAAAAATTTTAATCTCAAATATCTCTGAAATTTATGAACCAATCACTTTGCCAAAAGAACTCATCCGAGAACTAGCAATAATATACCTCTACAATGAATTTTGAAGCGAATAAGACAATTTTACTCTTGTAATAGTTAAACATATAAAACTCATTTTTTTTCATTTTTCAATTTTTACGTTTTTGTTAATAACAAAAGAACCGTGATAGGTAGAGAATGAATTTTTTTAAGAAAATATAGGTAATTTAATTCTCTCTCGAATACCACCCACCCCATTTAGATACATAGAGCCGTTCTCGAGAAATTACGATTTAAAAAAAAATTTGAAAAAAATTTTAACCTCAAATATCTTCGAAATTTATGGATCAATCCTTTTGCTCAAAGAACTCACTCGATTGGTATATAAAATTTACCCCTACAAAGAATTTCAAAGTGATTGAGCCAATTTTACTCTAGAATTTTTGTACGACAAAAAAAATCACTTTTTTTTATAAATTATTTTTTTCTCAAAAAATAATGACTAAAAAAACCTAAAAATTTAGTAAGTTATAGTACTTAATATCCTTTATAATCAAAAAAATATTCATGTTAATATCTTTTTTAATTTCGAAATATAACCTATTTACAAAAAATTACGTTTTCATCAATAACTTATGACGAAATATAGCTACCGACTTTTTTTTTTTTTTAAATTGTAGATAATTTTATCCTACATACAGAGAATTCATGATATATAAACAATATTTGTTCTAAATATTAAAAAAATCTAAAAAACTGATCACTCTCCCGTTAAAATCGGTCGAGTAAATCATGAGATATCAGCGTATACGGACATACATACATACACACACACACACACACACACGCACATACACACACACACATTCATACGGACATTTTCTAAAAATAGTGTATTTCGATTCCAAATTTGCTAAATAGCATTTCTAACACATTATCTCATAAACTTTTTTTTTTACTATCACAAAGCTTCCTCTATGAGGAAGCAAAAAACCACCCGAACCGGCGCGTACTAATAGCACGCGCCGCGCGTGTATTTAATGAATAGCCTCCAGGGGTAATAAAGGCGACTTGTTGATTTTACTTGTTCGCGTATTATTTCGCGCATCCTGATTTCGATTCCCTATTCGGTGGCACGGTGAAGAATACCGCCGGCCTCCGCGGTCGCGAGTACGTAGTACTCGCGTGATAGCTGAGTAGCTGGGGCAGCACGCTCGAGAGAGAGCGCGACGACGAAGTCGCGCATTGTAACGGGGCGAAAAGGCGCGGCTGCTGCTGAAAGCAGCCGACGGCGTTGACACGAGTAAGTGCTCGCGCCTGTCAATTGCTGCGCCGTTCATCGGCAAGTCCGCGTTGAGATATAACGCACCGAGGATAGCTTTTAGCCCGTTACAACATCTAGAAAATTAGTTTATATATTAACAGCTAGGCGGCGTTGTATGATTCACTAACAGAAACAACTGCCGTTTTTACATATTGCTTGATCTGATAAGTGCAAATATCCTCTTATTTTCTGCTTTCCTTCTCAAATATAATTTCTACTATCTTTTCTATAGTGAACGGGGGCTACGCTTTTGCTCTCTCAGTGCTGTGTGACTTGATTTATTATATGAGGCACAGTGCTGAGGTGTGAGAAGTACCTCTGTCACCTCTGAGAGGAGATGAAATCTATGTACTGATTAATAGTTTTTCTCTTTATACTTTCAATAAACTAAGATATTTTTTGTAAAATTTAATTATTTCATTTCATGGATTATTTCTCCCTATTAAGATCCAAAAGAAAGTAAATTTCTTCCTCCTTATCCTGAACCTATCTAAATTAATTTCTTTAATAGAAATCTTGTCCGTTACAATTGAGCTAACAATTAAATAATACTTTAAAAAACAAAGTGACAACAGTATTTTTATTCTTTTTCTCTACAAAATAATGTAGCATTGCATACGCTGTTCAAGCCCAACTTTGAATCATACCTCTATAATCTCTGAAAGTTTAATGTGTCAATTTGAAAAATCTCGCACATAGCTCTTAAAATCAAATTTGTTACTTTTATTTTAAAATTTATGCATTTAAATCTCGAAGAAAGCAATTGTAGAGGGATGATTCAAAGTTGGTCTTGAAGAGGGTAAGCAATGATACGTTATTTTGTAGAAAAAATGAATAGGGTAGATGTCCGTATTAGTGTGGGTTTAAGAAACTCATCAGTTTTGTTGCATAATAATATCTATTTAAGCTGTATCAGAGATTCCGGACGGGTTTATACAGATAATAAAAGTAATAATCTACACGAAACAATTTTTTTTATAGGAAAATATTAATATTTACGAAAGTTACAAGCAATATAAAAAAAAAAATTTTGTACGCATTTGTGTACCCTAGCAGACAACAAAGTACATTTTTGTGTGCCCCGTATTAATGTGAGTGTACACGTTTGTGTGCCCCACATTAGTGTGTCTTGATAATATTATCATTGCCAACAAAATTATTTTGTTAACTGTAGTGCATTTATAATCAATTTCTAACTCTTGTTTACAGTGAATGTTAATTAATTCCAATACGGTAAAAACTGCTGAAGGTCGTCAATGCGATATGAAACAACGTTTGTGCGCAGACAACCTAACCTAACTTTTCTGTTCAAGCGCCGATACGAGCATGCTCGTATTGTATTTGTGCACACACAAATCTGGACAAGTCGTTTTTCACTGCCCTATTAGTAGACACCATTAATTAAATATTAAAATCAATTGAAAACCTTTATATTAAGGTTTATTATATAACATAATATTATTTTATGATATAATCAATTGTATCTCACATTAAAATCCTTCCGAAACATTATTTAATGTTACTTTTAAAAATATCATTTCTTAGCAAGTTTTGACAAGGAAACACCGTGACACACCGCAAACCGTGAAACATATTTTTGAAAGTTCTTTTTTAATGTTATAGTAAATGAAAACAAATTAAGTAATTAATTCTATTTAAACTTAATTAACTATACTTTATGAAAAAAAATATTTTAGTGTTACGTTTTTACTCGTTCATTTCTAGGATATGTTTTAATAATAGGGCACACAAATATGGACAGGCACACTAATACGGACCACTACCCTAGCTAATTTTTTTTTCTGATTTGATTTTTAACATTTCTTAAAAATCTTAGACCTTGATGGATATCTCAAAATTTTGCGGGCCAAAATACAGGAAGATATATGGCGGCTAGTTTCTGGAACATACGACTTTTGTTTTTTTGTGGGCCTGTGTTATTTTTAAAATCTTTTGTAATGTATTGTTTTTTTCAACATGTGCATGAAGAAAGCCCTTTTCCTGCATAGAAAGGTGAATAGAAAATCGAGTATTTCGGGCGTCTAGTGAGCGGCGGGAGGAAGAGAACTTACAATTAGTCTTCCATTATGACAACTCGATATGACGGATCCCCCATCCACCTTTCATACAAAAAGGTCCTATTCCTGCACTCATTAAAAAAAGTACTATGTGCAATAAGGGAACATCTTGTCCTCCCTAGCTGCATTTTTGACAAGTGTTTACTGAAGTAGAGTACGAAAAAATGTTTAAATATGCGTGTCCGATTTACATCGAGCTACCCTATAACTATTAAAAAAGCGAATAAAAGAGCACTCGATAATATGGTTGTGATGCAAGGCAGCCCACTCGAGGCTCTCCTTCTCTATCCTCAGCAACATCTCCCTCGACGTCTTTCCTTCTTTAATGGCCTGCCTCAGTCTCCTGGGCAACTCCTCTAACCGATGCCTGGCTATGTCGAACTGGGTGCACGCCTGCCACATTAAGGCACTGATGGTCACGTCGGAATTAGCGGACACCATCGCCATCACAACCATCGTGATTGCTTCGTACACCTGCACGATCCAAATATAGTTCCAAGCGACACGGGGCAGCCAGATCGGGATAGGCAGTGCGTTCTCCTCGTTGCCGAAAAGAAGGGGAAGCACTTGCATGCTGGATACCGTCGCGATACTCATCGCGCACAATACGATCGAGTAAAGCCTGCGGAGAAGAGGTGGGGTGAATTTCTTGAGGAATCTACGGTTAATTTAACCCTCCTGCGCCATATGCCGGGATATCTCGTCGGCGAATACACGTATTTCTCATACATACTATAGCTATCAATGATGCAGAAGGGTTAAAGAATAAGTCAGTCCTGCACAGTAAAAGATATTAATTTATTATTTAGTAAATTGTACTAGTATCTATAGTAATTTACTAATTTTATGAAACCCCTAACACACATTATGATACAGTAGCTAAAAAGGTAGCTTGAAAAGTAGAGGTAAATTATAATTTGACATCAATACCACAATCTAAGAGAGAATTGACAAGGTTTTAATGTTGATAGTATATTTTATGGTATTTTATGAATGTATTAAGTATGTCTTTATCCAACCAACAATATGTACAGATGAAGATTCATATTATTAATCAGAAAAAACATTATTTTGATTCAGAATAAAAGGCAGTATAAAGTTACTCTAGTAAAGTAAAAGACCACATTATTAATAATGTAAATAGTGTTTATACTCGACTCTGATATCATAGTCACTTTATTGACTCGAATAGCGGGACAAAAGAAGCATTTTATTCCGTCTTATACGAGTACTTTATTCCCTCTAAACAGCGACCTAACAGTAGATTATGTAACAAAGAAAAAATGTCGCTTGTGATTCTTTTTTTTCTCGAATTTCATATTCTACCTTATGCTCATCTCAACTGTGGCCACTTTTTTTACTTGGAAAGTACCCAACGGAAAGATACGGAGTGTTTGTAAACGCGGGTGGTGAAAGATATTTGACCTAATTCATATTAAATTTCCTTTTTTTCCCGGAAAAAGTAAAAGATGGAACCAAGTATAACTTTGATTCCGCTTTTCATTGAAAAAAGTGGCCATTTTAGTTGAGATAGAAATAATAGTACATTATGCAACAAGGGAGTAAAGTTGCAAATTAGTCCCGCGTATGGGTTTACTGCACGAGCAAAGCGAGTAATAACCGGAGGGAATAATCGACTTTACTCCCGTGTTGCATACTCAACTGTGGCCACTTTGTTGAATTGGAAAAGTGGAACTGCATGAGACAATGTTTTTAAATATATCGCGGTGTAAATAAAAATAAACTGTACTTAAGTCTTATAATTTTATTAGTTTCATTCATATTCATTATAAATGTGAAAATACAACAAATTTACTTACAAGGAGAGTGTCTAACCTGCGGGAAACGGATTTTAGCGGGCATTGGAGAGTCGATTTCTGGTACCTAATAATGAGCTCAGTGCTGACAATTTCATCCAATGGGATGAAATGTTTTTTCTTGAGATATGGGTAATTTAATCTCAAATATTCTCTATTTCATTAAAAAATTATGCCTCTTCTATTGAGTGTCGTATTGCAAATATTTATGATACGAAACGAGCAAAAAAGATCATAAAAATAGACAATAAAAGCTAAAATTTAAGCCCTGATTCGTTAAAAAATATTGATTTTTCAGTAAGTTACAAGCAATCAAAGATAGCGTACGAAAATGGTTAAAAATACGATCCATTTAATTGGTTAAAATGAAGACAAATTTTGAACCATTTTCTTACGCTATCTTTGATTGCTTGTAACTTCCAGAAAAATCAATATTTTTTAATGAAACGGGGCTTAAATTTTAGTTTTTACTGTCTACTTTTATAATCTTTTTTGCTAGTTTTCGTATCATAAATATTTGCAATATGACACTCAATAGAAGAGACATAATTTTTTAACGAAATAGAGGATATTTAAGATTAAATTGCCTATATCTCAAGAAAAAGGGCCCATTAGATGAAATTGTCAGCACTGAGCTTCATCTTTAGGTACCAGAAATCGACTCTCCAATGCCCGCTAAAATCCGTTTCCCGCAGGTTAGACCTTCTCCTTGTTAGTCTCTGTTATGAGAAAAACATTGAGCAACAAGGGGGCGGATTAAGCTATTTTTAGCGAGTGCTGAAAACACCTCACTCGAGTCTGAAATAGCTGTTTTGACACTTCGTGCACAAAGCTCGATTTGGCACACGCTCGAATAAAAAAGCATGCGCTAAATCAAGCTTTATGTATGTCGTGGCAAAAAATACTGTTCGATACGCGAGTGAGAAGGCGATTTGAAGTGACCTTTTCAGGTCAATAAAGAGGCCATTATAGTGGAGACGTGAATAAAAAACTTTATTCCCATCTCTACTATAATGGCCATCTTATAGCCTGAAAAGCGGTGCAAAAGTGGCATCTGATTCCCTCTTTTACTTTATTATATGGGGGAAACCCCATATGAGGAATTTTTCAATTTCTCTCTTATTTTCCACTTTTTTCAGTAATCCCATTTTTCGTCAACAAAGTGACCACAGTTGAGTCGGAGATAAAGTGCTATATGCAACATGGGAGTAAAGTCGTAGATATCCTGAGGGTGAGTTTACTATACGAGTCTACTTCCTTGGTGCATAATGTACTATTATAGCACATAGTATATTTCTATCTACTTTCAAAATACTTACGAGGAAAAAAATGAACTTTAAAAGAAAAAAAAAATTTATGAAAGAAAAAACTGACACTTAATTCATCGAAAATATAAAATCGATGATCAGTTAATACTCAATTTTCAATTAACAAGGATATTTATTTTCATCGAATGCATGCAAAAACTATTCTTTTATTACGTATTTCAATAATCCAATAGTACATTGTGTACCAAGAGCGTAAAGTAGGCCTTTTTAGGCCGAGTGTGGAGTTCGCAGTACGAGCCGAAGACGAGTAGCCCTCTCCGCGACACTTTTGCGCCCGCTGGTCTAAAAACCGTTTCTTTGAACACGTTTTTTAGGTTCAAAAAACGCGAAAATCGTGCCTGTGTTACAACGAAATATTTAAAAAGCATTTTGAGATTTTAAAAGATTTAGCAACAATACAAAAAACTAAAAAATAAATAATTTACTCATTAATTGCTCACCTCATCAAATTATCGCTCCTCTTCTGAATAGCCTCTTCCATTTGATTTTTCGGCAAGCACCAGCTTCTCGACAGCATATCCATCAGACCTATTATCTTCTTTCTGCGAAGAAGGAAATTAAACAACTTCGTACACACTGAGAACAACGTGAGCACCATCATCAGTATCCCAGTCAGCATTTTAAATTCAATCTCCGTAAACATAAGGAGCAAACACTGGAGTGAGGTCATCGAGACGACCAAGAAGCCGCAGATAAAGGAGTAGAGACTGTACAGGATTAACTGAGGCTTCGATGTCCAGACAATGGGTCGCCACATGCCGGAAATAGTCAGGGTTTTAAATTGGAAATCGAGGACTTGTACCTTTTTCATTTTATTCACGTAGAGGGTACAATTTTTTCTCTCTTATGGTATGTTATATAATATAATACAAGGTAGTTTTCTCGTAGCAGCGTTGGGTGATAAGTATAAACTTTCAAGGCGTTCGTAGAGTCTTCCGAGGAGGTATAGTGTATTTACCCCTATTAATATTTATGCCATAGTAGTCGTCGGTTCGTTTTCTCGCGAAATTAGAAAAAAGACGCGCAATTTATGTTATCGTAAAATAGAATTCCTTCGTCGTATGGAGAAGTGTTTTCTTGCAACAATATTGGGCGATAAGTATAAACTGTCAAGGCGTTTGACGAGTCTTGGGGTAAGATGCCACGTCGTCCCTATTAATCATTTATAGTGCCATAGTGAGCGTTTGCTGCTATTTTATTTCATTTTTGCTTGTAAAATGTTTCTACGCCGGTAGTAGCCGTTTTATTTCAAGATAATATTATAGCGAGCCATTTTCATTGTATTATACGATCTAAGTGCATATTTTATTAGATAATCCGCACTTTTTCAAGTCTGTACGAGGTTCAGTTACACTTCTATCATCGAGCAAGAAACATCTAAGCAGCATGAAATTGAAGTCGCTGTAGATAAATCAGTAAAATTATTTTTTATCAAAGTAATTCATTAAAGAATTATAAACTTTCAGTAGCAATTGTTTGTATACGTTCAAATATTTCCTTTTTAATAAAAATTTTTATTTAATTCAACTCTGTAATATATACGATCTCTTTGAGAATCCTAAGAACGTATTACATAAAATACAGCATTTGCAGTGAAGTTATTCCATTTTGTCGGATACTGTATAATTGGTTTTTTAAATGAAACTTGTAAAGTGATATTTTAAAGTTATGGTGATGAAAATTAGAAGCGTAAATTACCTATCGTGATTTGACTATTCCAGTTTTCTAAGAATGGTTAAGAAAAAGTTGATTTTACAAAAATATTGTTGAGGCTGAGAAAACAAAACGATTTATTAGTTTTTTCGTATAACAAGTGTAAGCGAAATATATTCTTGTTTTCCATAAAATTATATGAAATCTGAAAACTTATTACGCTGAAAATAAACTTTTTTTCATATTTAACGTTACGATTAAAAAATAATTAATATAGAGCTAAATATTCCACGCTTGCTAACGCTTGCTCGAATTTTGTTCTTGACATCTCAGTGTTATGAGGCCTAAGAAAATGTCGCTAAAAAAAAATAAAAATTTAAGGCAAAAAAAAGAAGAATCTTTTTCACGATTGATCTACTTATAAAATCGCCTTTCTTACAATTCTAGTCCTACGATTCTAGTTCGACTTTTGTTTTAAGACAGTACATTCATTAACATTTTTTAGGTTTTTTAATTTTGTTTTTTTTTTTGTATTTTTTCTTACGTTTGGTCTGAAATTATTAATTCCAATATGCTTTAAAAATTTACGAATGAACAACTGCCTAAAGGTGAATTACTAAATAAATTATACTTAACAATTAATAATGTTTCAGTTAAGAAATTTTCATGTAAGATTTGTAGTGTTGTACTTTGTAATTACTATTACTGCAAAGTACATGTATGATAATCATCTTGAAATCAAGTAGTAATAATTTCGTACCTTACTGTAAACATATTCCAGCCCTTACATTTTATTCAGTATACTGTAAGATATATTTTTAATAATAGATTGCTTGATCACTTTTAAACTCATATTCTCCTAGGCTGTTTTTAAACTTGTCCGTTTGGTGCATCCAATGCATAAAAAGTATTCACTAAAAAATGTTTTCTTAAATTGTTTATTTATTTCTTTGATAAATCCATAGCTTAATATTTAAAATTGAAAGTGTGGCTGGAAAAAGGGCACATAACTCATTTAAATTGTACAGAACAATGTGCCTTTTCCAGCCACACACTCAATTTATAAAGAAAAAATTTATTTTTGTTTATTTTTAGGAAAATTGATCTAAACGTTTTTGAGCAACAGGAGATAACTGACTTGAGTACAGAGCAAAAATAGTTCAAGCAACTGAAAAAGTGAGTTGAGAGAAGGTATTGCATGAATATATTTTCAAACTTATTTTTAAAATATTTTCTAAACTTATTTTAACATTTATTGGATATAAGTATGTTAATATTGGTAAATATTAGAAGATTATACATTTTAATTTCGTAACACGTTTCAGTAAAAATAAATGAGTAGATTGCATTTCAATATACAATACATCTATTGTGTTTCATTTGTGCCGGATGCACTTTCATGCGTGGGGTGCACTTTTAACCTACGACTATACTATATGCATGCTCTGCATGCCCAAGGTATATTCTAAATAACTTGAGCTGGGATCTATAACTTTAATATATGAGAATTTCCTGTGTATTATATCCAATTAACATTCACTTATACGTGACAAACAAATCTATTATGTCGAGGTATAATAACAAAATTATTATTCTAAAAGTTCTATACTCTGCCAAGGGTATAGAACTCTTTAAGATTGGTAGGCAAAAATGTTATGATTGATTATGTTACAAACTGAAAATATAAGATATCTTATTGCCTACCTACGTTTTAGAAATCTTTCCGAACTGTCGGGCAATTATCTTTTATTAATTATGAGATAAACAATCAGTAACGACATTTCACGTAATTATACCGGGTTTCTGAAAAACTTTAAACCGACGCCCGCGCTTTGACAACTAAAGCCTAGCTCAGGCAAAACTGCTATTACATTGTATTAATGGACTGATATAATTAGTATACAAAATTTCTGCTTTGATCAAATAACGTAACAAAAATTTTCACCGATTGTCAAATTGCAACTTGTGGGAATTCACATACAATAAATATATTTTCCAATACCTTTTAGGAACAAGCTTTGAAATATTATCACTTATCTAACTTAAAACATACTTTGTAAAAAACGCGCGCGCTTGGCCGTTTCCCAGTATACTTTTCGCGACAAAAGCAATAGTTTTTTTAATAAACTCCTGATTTTGCTTTCCAGTTTTTTTGACACACACACACACGCAGAATTAGTTAATAAAAAAAATTTGCAGTTCGTTATGTCGCTGGTTATTGTTCGTGAATCACATGGGAATAGCTTTAAAATTATCTTCAAATTTTAAAATTACATTCCATATTCTCGATATGGTTTCGTTTATTCGATTATTTTTCAAATTTATTTTTAATAAAAACTTATGCACTATACAAAAATCGGATTGCTCGCTTACAAAGTTTAAAACTGATAATTGTCATATTATTAAATAGTCTTATTTGATATTTACACAGCACTGAAATAAATTCATCAGCACTTTATAAAAATAGTTTCTCTAACAAAAATTGATATCTAAAAATATCAGCGTATATAATCTAATAAGTTCCGTAAACAAAAAATGTATGTATCTGGTCAGTTTCAGGTCTTTTCTTTCAAAACGCCGAGAAGGAAACCTTCAGAACCTAAAAAATGACATCGGGCCAACGTGGCGCCTACGCTCAGCATTTTCACAATGAGCATGACTTACACTCTTGAATGATTCCACGCCGAAAACGACGAAGTACCCAACGCTCAGAACGAACGGCTTCCTTGTCCGAAGCGCGATATACAGCAGCATCCTAGTGGCCTGGGAGCTCAAGGAGCACCAGTCTATTTGGTAAACGTCCATTCCGAATTCCGCGCACTGTTATTTTAATTGCCAAGAAGATCATATAAATAAGAATCACTTTTAAATCCTAGTAAAATCTTTTTCGCGATTCTAAAAAAAAAAATTTTCTCAAATTTTCGTTCTTAATACCGTAGAATGTCACAGTTCTTTTAATTAAATTATACACCCGAAATATGTTTCTTCAACGTTTGAATAAAACTTTACGTTCAGTACATTCTAAATTAGCGCGTAGTTAGTATTGAGGAATTCAGCATACCTTGAGGGTGATCTCGTTCCCGAACCAGCAGAAACCGAAGAACTCAAGGAGCATGCATCTCAGATAGAGAATATTGATGACGTACACGAGTAGCCCGACGTGACGATTGACAGACGCAGCTGGAACACGATGATGACAATAATCAAGAAGCTATGGCGAAGAATTGCTCGACGACCACAACGTCGATCATCTCGTTCACTCTTGTGGCATACCTGGATTGTTGAGAAAAATATGTTTACTTTTATAGGCATATAATAATTGAAATAAAGTCACAGAAGTTATAACTAGATTATAAGTAAAAAACAAAGTTATTTTAAAAGGTCCGGGGTTCGATTCCCCGCCGAGTGACGCTGTGCCGTTTTTTTTTTTTATCGAGTCCTCCTACATTTATTTATTGTATGCGATTATTAAATCGTAACAATCGTTACATTCTGTATAATTCAACACTCATATTAACGACATTTCTACTGAATTATATAACAAAATATATTTATCTTTTAAATGACATCTTACGTCTGGTAAATTCTTAACTAACATGTAAGAAGCATGTGGGCTTTGAGTCCACGCAACACAACGAGACAACAGTCTACACCTTGAACCAACTTATTCAGAGTCTCAATAAAGAGTTGATTTTAATATAAAGTGCCCAGAATTGTTTATTCCAATATACCCGCTCCAACATAACATAATATCAACAAATCAGGTATTAACACCTTGAGGGTTATCTCGTTTCCGAACCAGCAGAAGGAGAAAAAGTCGAGGAGATTGCAGCCAAGGTAGAGAATGTTGAGGATATGGACGAGAGGTCCGACGTGGCGGTTCATAGATAACTGGAACACGATTATGGAGATAATTAAGGAGCTGACGAAGAATTGTTCAACCACCACGAAGTCGATTACTCGTTCACTTTAATGGCATATCTGGCATGTAGGAAAAAAGTGTTTACGCATTTAAAAGCATATCTAACACGATACCAAAACCTGTTTTCATGTCGATACTCATAAAAAAAACTGTAGCTATATTATATGTAAGCTTTTCCAAAGTACAATAACTATGTATTCAACAAGTTGTAGAAATTGGACTGTTTTCTTCTTATTCGACACTAATATCTCTCACTAATATTGCTTTAATATGGTAATTACCTAAATCTACTACTTAACATTTACTCGGTTCTACCATATTGGTATAAGCATAATTAAACTTATAAGAGGAGGTGTTGTACCTGAATCGGACCCAATTTTGTTTTAAATCATTGAATATTTACTTAAGAAGATTATAAAACTATATTTAATAACAAAAAAGAATTGAATTGGATTTTTAATTTAATTACGCGACTCATTAGAGCAGAAAAGAATCACTTTGTTTATTTGAACACCCTCCATTACTCAAAAAATCGTGAAAATTCGATATTTGAGGGCCAATCCGTGGAATATGGAGTAAAATAAAAAAATCCATATAAATTACATTCAGCAACGTTTCGCCAGCAAGGTTCGCTGGCCTCATCAGGCTATTATTTATTCCAAACAAAAACAACAAATAAATATTACAAACACAATACAAGATTTTCGATGAAGAGCACAAACTTTTCTCACCAGTAAATTTAATTATTAATTATATAACATAATGATATTCGGAAGTGGAAGGAAAAACGACTTCCACTGCCACCGTCAATGTTTTAAACTGCGAATGAAAACCAACCGCCGTTGTCTTATATACAGTCAACGACGTTGGTGTGTTTATTCTTGAAAAGGTTATTAAACTTCTTGTACGTGTGGCTCAGTGATTGTGTGTCTCCTTTCTATTGAGAGTGTGTTTATACATGTTAATGTGAAGCATCTCGGAAATAAGTCGCTTATTATAATTCTTTTCTCTATCCAAAATTTTTACATTATTCCAATCAAACTTATGGGTACTATTTTCAACAATATGTAGTGGAACGGGTAGTAATTTATTTTTGCACTTTTCATGTTCAGATATTCTTTCTTTCAATTTTCGTTTTGTTTCGCCAATATAACGTGCCGAACAATCCTTACTGTTACGTCCGGAGACGTATTCTCATTTTAAAGAAAAAACATAATTAGTATCAGATATTTCCTGACACATAAAAGCGAGAATGCAACTTAATACTACGCAGCGTTCTGCTCATGCGACCTTGTGACGTATAGAGTCACCCACTCAGGAAGACAACGCATGCAGTTTTTAACATACGGTCGAGCTAGAATCCAAGCCATCGAACTCCGCGGCAGTCGAAAGGCCACACTTTGCAATGCTCAGCATTTCGCAAGTACGACGATCCAGAAAACTTGTAATACATAAGTTGTCAAAAGATGAATTCGATACGTCACCGGGCTCATCTTTAGCCTAATTATTTTGTATTATAAAAGAAGTGACGTGTGTCACGCGAATCAGTCACAGCGTACAAGAAACCTGGCGAACTCCGTGTACCTCTACGACATCGAGAAGTTGAAACCGTAAGCCTTACACATCTAGTAAGCAGATTTTATAAGTTATTGAAATTCATGTTTGAAAGATACTTATGGATCAGGATGGGGCTTTTTTAATACAAAAAAAGAGACGTGATCTTTTATTCTGTAAATACTTCAAAGCGACGTTTCCTGATCCATAAGTATCTTTCAAACATGAATAATATGGAGGGCGATAAATTCACATCTCAAAGTTATTGAAATTGTAATCGTAAGCCTTACTCGTCTAGTAAACAGATCGTATAAGTTATTTATAGTAAATTTATAAAAGCAAGTGTTATAGAAAAGAATTGTAATTGAAATTACAACGCATCGATCTACCAGAAGCCAGCAGATTGTATTGGTAATAAATTATTGTATTTTATATAATAAACCTACATAAAACCAATTACTACTTATTTCCACTTATTTCCGGACTTCACATTACAATCAAACTTATATACTAGGCATGTTCTTGTTTGTGCACATAAGGATTGTGCACATATTTATTGTGCACAGATAGCATTGGTACAGATCTATATATATAGATATATACCAATGTTAAAGTGTGCACAATTAATATGTGCACAATCAGTATGTGCATAAACAAGAACATGTCATATACTACACCCGTTTCATCCCATTTTTCTGATTTATCTTTGCCGAGCTTAATTATGTCTGCGAGACTATGATTGACCAAAGGCACAGTGCGAATATTGAATTTTTTTAATGAACCAGCAACCTTATTAAAAAACTTATCATGATAAGGAATTGCTAAAGAACCTAACGGCTCTTTATGATTAATATTCCGTTTTAGAGTTGGAATTCTTATTGAACGGAGTCTATTGTTTATGCAGGAAACTATAAATTTTAAAGGGTAATCATTTTCTAATAATGTTGTTTTTATTCTGTTTATATTTTGAGTATGAAACCTTTCATCTGAAAGTAATATGGATCTATCTATTAAATTTGAAATAATATTCCGTTTTTGCTGGATTGTGTGGTTCGACTTAAAATTCAATAATCTACCCGTACATGTCGGCTTTTGGTACCAATTTGTGATTAGTTTATTTTCAATCTTAATAATTGATACGTCTAAGAAATTAATTGAATTATTTTCTTCAACCTCATGTGTAAACTTTAAGTTCTTATTGTATTCATTAAAGACTTTTAATACTGTTCCCACCTGCTCATTATTCACACACATAATAGTATCGTCTACATATCTCCGGTAAAACAAGAGCTCGCAATTATATTCAACTTTTAGTTTTTTTATACATTCTATTTCTAAATCTTCCATTACAAGGTCAGCAAAAATTGGCGAAATCGGTGATCCCATTGGTGTGCCGAAAATTTGTTTATAAATTATGTTATTGAAAGTGAAATAAGTGTTGTCGAAAAGAAATTTTGTAATATCGACTATTTCATCAAACGGAATTTTACTCTTTTTATGTATCTGTGTATATCTTATATCTAAACTCTTCAATACTAACTCACAAGGTATATTAGTAAACAAAGAGCTGACATCGAGTGAAAGCAAACTAAAGTCAGCTGGTACGTTTATATTCGAGATTGCCTCTTTAAATTCAAAGCTATTATTAACGCGTGACATAGGTGGTTTGATACATTTTTTTAATTCTAAATATACAATTTTTTCAAGAAAATGGGTGGGACTATTGACTAGAGAAATGATTGGTCTTAATGGGGCATCAGCTTTATGGATTTTTGGTAATCCATATGCTTTTGACAGTGTGGTATCGGTTTGTGTAAGGTCCTTATTATAATAGTGTCTATTTAAAAATTTATTTTCGTTCAAATTAGACAGGATTTTATGAACTTTAGATTGTAACGATCTAAGCGGGTTTCGTTTGACAATATTGTAAGTGTGTTTATCATCAAAGAGTCTATTCATCTTTTCTTTGTAATCAATTTTATTCATACAGACTGTCAAGTTTCCTTTATCTGCCCGAGTGAAAAAGTATCACCAAGTTTTTTAGCAAATTCTCTATCTTGTGAAGCGATATGTCGAACTTTTTTCATTTCATTAGTTAACGCGTTGGTAACAGATTCTCTGATATTATTCTTAACAGTATGACTAACATCGATTTTCCTTAAAGAATCTTCCACATTTTTAACTGTTACAACTACATCTTTCTTTGTCAAATTTTCTCTAACGTTATACTTAGGTCCTAATGATACAACATCGATGACATTTTGTGGAATTTGAATACTAGAAAGATTTTTTATCCATTTACTATTATCACAGTTTTTTACTGTATTTTTTTGTTGGCTTTTCATTACAATCTCAAATTTGCGATCAAGTTTTTTGGATAGATTGTTGAAAATTTTCTTACTTTTTTCTTCTGTATAATGTACAAAATTATTTTTCAATGTTACGTTTACCTTTGAATTCTTGATTACTCTACTAAGCGAATTTAGATTCTTATATAAAAACTTTTATGTATGTGAATATCCTTAATTTCTAGTTTCAATAAAAAACGCGACTGTTCAGATTTAAAACGACGAAGTGCACTAATACAAAACTTACTTCTAAACGACAAATTACCGAAACGCTTGAACACATTATCTATGTGCCGTGGAGAAAGGTCACTGCTCCTGCATCGAAGCAAAATTCACAGTGGGCATTGGACACCGCCAACTGATGTCTTAACTTGGTCCATAGTTTGAAAATCTTCGTTATTTTGTAACCATGATTCGATGTTATTATTTTAAAAATCCCCTTCCTGTGGGAGTCTGGTCATTTTTCAATCGTAGACCGTAATCCAATTTGTTTATTTGAACACCCTCCATTATTCAAAAAATCGTGAAAATTCGATATTTGAGGGCCAATCCGTGGAATATGGAGTAAAATAAAAAAATCCATATAAATTACATTCAGCAACGTTTCGCCAGCAAGGTTCGCTGGCCTCATCAGGCTATTATTTATTCCAAACAAAAACAACAAATAAATATTACAAACACAATACAAGATTTTCGATGAAGAGCACAAACTTTTCTCACCAGTAAATTTAATTATTAATTATATAACATAATGATATTCGGAAGTGGAAGGAAAAACGACTTCCACTGCCACCGTCAATGTTTTAAACTGCGAATGAAAACCAACCGCCGTTGTCTTATATACAGTCAACGACGTTGGTGTGTTTATTCTTGAAAAGGTTATTAAACTTCTTGTACGTGTGGCTCAGTGATTGTGTGTCTCCTTTCTATTGAGAGTGTGTTTATACATGTTAATGTGAAGCATCTCGGAAATAAGTCGCTTATTATAATTCTTTTCTCTATCCAAAATTTTTACATTATTCCAATCAAACTTATGGGTACTATTTTCAACAATATGTAGTGGAACGGGTAGTAATTTATTTTTGCACTTTTCATGTTCAGATATTCTTTCTTTCAATTTTCGTTTTGTTTCGCCAATATAACGTGCCGAACAATCCTTACTGTTACGTCCGGAGACGTATTCTCATTTTAAAGAAGAACATAATTAGTATCAGATATTTCCTGACACATAAAAGCGAGAATGCAACTTAATACTACGCAGCGTTCTGCTCATGCGACCTTGTGACGTATAGAGTCACCCACTCAGGAAGATAACGCATGCAGTTTTTAACATACGGTCGAGCTAGAATCCAAGCCATCGAACTCCGCGGCAGTCGAAAGGCCACACTTTGCAATGCTCAGCATTTCGCAAGTACGACGATCCAGAAAACTTGTAATACATAAGTTGTCAAAAGATGAATTCGATACGTCACCGGGCTCATCTTTAGCCTAATTATTTTGTATTATAAAAGAAGTGACGTGTGTCACGCGAATCAGTCACAGCGTACAAGAAACCTGGCGAACTCCGTGTACCTCTACGACATCGAGAAGTTGAAACCGTAAGCCTTACACATCTAGTAAGCAGATTTTATAAGTTATTGAAATTCATGTTTGAAAGATACTTATGGATCAGGATGGGGCTTTTTAATACAAAAAAAGAGACGTGATCTTTTATTCTGTAAATACTTCAAAGCGACGTTTCCTGATCCATAAGTATCTTTCAAACATGAATAATATGGAGGGCGATAAATTCACATCTCAAAGTTATTGAAATTGTAATCGTAAGCCTTACTCGTCTAGTAAACAGATCGTATAAGTTATTTATAGTAAATTTATAAAAGCAAGTGTTATAGAAAAGAATTGTAATTGAAATTACAACGCATCGATCTACCAGAAGCCAGCAGATTGTATTGGTAATAAATTATTGTATTTTATATAATAAACCTACATAAAACCAATTACTACTTATTTCCACTTATTTCCGGACTTCACATTACAATCAAACTTATATACTAGGCATGTTCTTGTTTGTGCACATAAGGATTGTGCACATATTTATTGTGCACAGATAGCATTGGTACAGATCTATATATATAGATATATACCAATGTTAAAGTGTGCACAATTAATATGTGCACAATCAGTATGTGCATAAACAAGAACATGTCATATACTACACCCGTTTCATCCCATTTTTCTGATTTATCTTTGCCGAGCTTAATTATGTCTGCGAGACTATGATTGACCAAAGGCACAGTGCGAATATTGAATTTTTTTAATGAACCAGCAACCTTATTAAAAAACTTATCATGATAAGGAATTGCTAAAGAACCTAACGGCTCTTTATGATTAATATTCCGTTTTAGAGTTGGAATTCTTATTGAACGGAGTCTATTGTTTATGCAGGAAACTATAAATTTTAAAGGGTAATCATTTTCTAATAATGTTGTTTTTATTCTGTTTATATTTTGAGTATGAAACCTTTCATCTGAAAGTAATATGGATCTATCTATTAAATTTGAAATAATATTCCGTTTTTGCTGGATTGTGTGGTTCGACTTAAAATTCAATAATCTACCCGTACATGTCGGCTTTTGGTACCAATTTGTGATTAGTTTATTTTCAATCTTAATAATTGATACGTCTAAGAAATTAATTGAATTATTTTCTTCAACCTCATGTGTAAACTTTAAGTTCTTATTGTATTCATTAAAGACTTTTAATACTGTTCCCACCTGCTCATTATTCACACACATAATAGTATCGTCTACATATCTCCGGTAAAACAAGAGCTCGCAATTATATTCAACTTTTAGTTTTTTTATACATTCTATTTCTAAATCTTCCATTACAAGGTCAGCAAAAATTGGCGAAATCGGTGATCCCATTGGTGTGCCGAAAATTTGTTTATAAATTATGTTATTGAAAGTGAAATAAGTGTTGTCGAAAAGAAATTTTGTAATATCGACTATTTCATCAAACGGAATTTTACTCTTTTTATGTATCTGTGTATATCTTATATCTAAACTCTTCAATACTAACTCACAAGGTATATTAGTAAACAAAGAGCTGACATCGAGTGAAAGCAAACTAAAGTCAGCTGGTACGTTTATATTCGAGATTGCCTCTTTAAATTCAAAGCTATTATTAACGCGTGACATAGGTGGTTTGATACATTTTTTAATTCTAAATATACAATTTTTTCAAGAAAATGGGTGGGACTATTGACTAGAGAAATGATTGGTCTTAATGGGGCATCAGCTTTATGGATTTTTGGTAATCCATATGCTTTTGACAGTGTGGTATCGGTTTGTGTAAGGTCCTTATTATAATAGTGTCTATTTAAAAATTTATTTTCGTTCAAATTAGACAGGATTTTATGAACTTTAGATTGTAACGATCTAAGCGGGTTTCGTTTGACAATATTGTAAGTGTGTTTATCATCAAAGAGTCTATTCATCTTTTCTTTGTAATCAATTTTATTCATACAGACTGTCAAGTTTCCTTTATCTGCCCGAGTGAAAAAGTATCACCAAGTTTTTTAGCAAATTCTCTATCTTGTGAAGCGATATGTCGAACTTTTTTCATTTCATTAGTTAACGCGTTGGTAACAGATTCTCTGATATTATTCTTAACAGTATGACTAACATCGATTTTCCTTAAAGAATCTTCCACATTTTTAACTGTTACAACTACATCTTTCTTTGTCAAATTTTCTCTAACGTTATACTTAGGTCCTAATGATACAACATCGATGACATTTTGTGGAATTTGAATACTAGAAAGATTTTTTATCCATTTACTATTATCACAGTTTTTTACTGTATTTTTTTGTTGGCTTTTCATTACAATCTCAAATTTGCGATCAAGTTTTTGGATAGATTGTTGAAAATTTTCTTACTTTTTTTCTTCTGTATAATGTACAAAATTATTTTTCAATGTTACGTTTACCTTTGAATTCTTGATTACTCTACTAAGCGAATTTAGATTCTTATATAAAAAACTTTTATGTATGTGAATATCCTTAATTTCTAGTTTCAATAAAAAACGCGACTGTTCAGATTTAAAACGACGAAGTGCACTAATACAAAACTTACTTCTAAACGACAAATTACCGAAACGCTTGAACACATTATCTATGTGCCGTGGAGAAAGGTCACTGCTCCTGCATCGAAGCAAAATTCACAGTGGGCATTGGACACCGCCAACTGATGTCTTAACTTGGTCCATAGTTTGAAAATCTTCGTTATTTTGTAACCATGATTCGATGTTATTATTTTAAAAATCCCCTTCCTGTGGGAGTCTGGTCATTTTTCAATCGTAGACCGTAATCCAATTTGTTTATTTGAACACCCTCCATTATTCAAAAAATCGTGAAAATTCGATATTTGAGGGCCAATCCGTGGAATATGGAGTAAAATAAAAAAATCCATATAAATTACATTCAGCAACGTTTCGCCAGCAAGGTTCGCTGGCCTCATCAGGCTATTATTTATTCCAAACAAAAACAACAAATAAATATTACAAACACAATACAAGATTTTCGATGAAGAGCACAAACTTTTCTCACCAGTAAATTTAATTATTAATTATATAACATAATGATATTCGGAAGTGGAAGGAAAAACGACTTCCACTGCCACCGTCAATGTTTTAAACTGCGAATGAAAACCAACCGCCGTTGTCTTATATACAGTCAACGACGTTGGTGTGTTTATTCTTGAAAAGGTTATTAAACTTCTTGTACGTGTGGCTCAGTGATTGTGTGTCTCCTTTCTATTGAGAGTGTGTTTATACATGTTAATGTGAAGCATCTCGGAAATAAGTCGCTTATTATAATTCTTTTCTCTATCCAAAATTTTTACATTATTCCAATCAAACTTATGGGTACTATTTTCAACAATATGTAGTGGAACGGGTAGTAATTTATTTTTGCACTTTTCATGTTCAGATATTCTTTCTTTCAATTTTCGTTTTGTTTCGCCAATATAACGTGCCGAACAATCCTTACTGTTACGTCCGGAGACGTATTCTCATTTTAAAGAAAAAACATAATTAGTATCAGATATTTCCTGACACATAAAAGCGAGAATGCAACTTAATACTACGCAGCGTTCTGCTCATGCGACCTTGTGACGTATAGAGTCACCCACTCAGGAAGATAACGCATGCAGTTTTTAACATACGGTCGAGCTAGAATCCAAGCCATCGAACTCCGCGGCAGTCGAAAGGCCACACTTTGCAATGCTCAGCATTTCGCAAGTACGACGATCCAGAAAACTTGTAATACATAAGTTGTCAAAAGATGAATTCGATACGTCACCGGGCTCATCTTTAGCCTAATTATTTTGTATTATAAAAGAAGTGACGTGTGTCACGCGAATCAGTCACAGCGTACAAGAAACCTGGCGAACTCCGTGTACCTCTACGACATCGAGAAGTTGAAACCGTAAGCCTTACACATCTAGTAAGCAGATTTTATAAGTTATTGAAATTCATGTTTGAAAGATACTTATGGATCAGGATGGGGCTTTTTAATACAAAAAAGAGACGTGATCTTTTATTCTGTAAATACTTCAAAGCGACGTTTCCTGATCCATAAGTATCTTTCAAACATGAATAATATGGAGGGCGATAAATTCACATCTCAAAGTTATTGAAATTGTAATCGTAAGCCTTACTCGTCTAGTAAACAGATCGTATAAGTTATTTATAGTAAATTTATAAAAGCAAGTGTTATAGAAAAGAATTGTAATTGAAATTACAACGCATCGATCTACCAGAAGCCAGCAGATTGTATTGGTAATAAATTATTGTATTTTATATAATAAACCTACATAAAACCAATTACTACTTATTTCCACTTATTTCCGGACTTCACATTACAATCAAACTTATATACTAGGCATGTTCTTGTTTGTGCACATAAGGATTGTGCACATATTTATTGTGCACAGATAGCATTGGTACAGATCTATATATATAGATATATACCAATGTTAAAGTGTGCACAATTAATATGTGCACAATCAGTATGTGCATAAACAAGAACATGTCATATACTACACCCGTTTCATCCCATTTTTCTGATTTATCTTTGCCGAGCTTAATTATGTCTGCGAGACTATGATTGACCAAAGGCACAGTGCGAATATTGAATTTTTTTAATGAACCAGCAACCTTATTAAAAAACTTATCATGATAAGGAATTGCTAAAGAACCTAACGGCTCTTTATGATTAATATTCCGTTTTAGAGTTGGAATTCTTATTGAACGGAGTCTATTGTTTATGCAGGAAACTATAAATTTTAAAGGGTAATCATTTTCTAATAATGTTGTTTTTATTCTGTTTATATTTTGAGTATGAAACCTTTCATCTGAAAGTAATATGGATCTATCTATTAAATTTGAAATAATATTCCGTTTTTGCTGGATTGTGTGGTTCGACTTAAAATTCAATAATCTACCCGTACATGTCGGCTTTTGGTACCAATTTGTGATTAGTTTATTTTCAATCTTAATAATTGATACGTCTAAGAAATTAATTGAATTATTTTCTTCAACCTCATGTGTAAACTTTAAGTTCTTATTGTATTCATTAAAGACCTTTAATACTGTTCCCACCTGCTCATTATTCACACACATAATAGTATCGTCTACATATCTCCGGTAAAACAAGAGCTCGCAATTATATTCAACTTTTAGTTTTTTTATACATTCTATTTCTAAATCTTCCATTACAAGGTCAGCAAAAATTGGCGAAATCGGTGATCCCATTGGTGTGCCGAAAATTTGTTTATAAATTATGTTATTGAAAGTGAAATAAGTGTTGTCGAAAAGAAATTTTGTAATATCGACTATTTCATCAAACGGAATTTTACTCTTTTTATGTATCTGTGTATATCTTATATCTAAACTCTTCAATACTAACTCACAAGGTATATTAGTAAACAAAGAGCTGACATCGAGTGAAAGCAAACTAAAGTCAGCTGGTACGTTTATATTCGAGATTGCCTCTTTAAATTCAAAGCTATTATTAACGCGTGACATAGGTGGTTTGATACATTTTTTTAATTCTAAATATACAATTTTTTCAAGAAAATGGGTGGGACTATTGACTAGAGAAATGATTGGTCTTAATGGGGCATCAGCTTTATGGATTTTTGGTAATCCATATGCTTTTGACAGTGTGGTATCGGTTTGTGTAAGGTCCTTATTATAATAGTGTCTATTTAAAAATTTATTTTCGTTCAAATTAGACAGGATTTTATGAACTTTAGATTGTAACGATCTAAGCGGGTTTCGTTTGACAATATTGTAAGTGTGTTTATCATCAAAGAGTCTATTCATCTTTTCTTTGTAATCAATTTTATTCATACAGACTGTCAAGTTTCCTTTATCTGCCCGAGTGAAAAAGTATCACCAAGTTTTTTAGCAAATTCTCTATCTTGTGAAGCGATATGTCGAACTTTTTTCATTTCATTAGTTAACGCGTTGGTAACAGATTCTCTGATATTATTCTTAACAGTATGACTAACATCGATTTTCCTTAAAGAATCTTCCACATTTTTAACTGTTACAACTACATCTTTCTTTGTCAAATTTTCTCTAACGTTATACTTAGGTCCTAATGATACAACATCGATGACATTTTGTGGAATTTGAATACTAGAAAGATTTTTTATCCATTTACTATTATCACAGTTTTTTACTGTATTTTTTTGTTGGCTTTTCATTACAATCTCAAATTTGCGATCAAGTTTTTTGGATAGATTGTTGAAAATTTTCTTACTTTTTTCTTCTGTATAATGTACAAAATTATTTTTCAATGTTACGTTTACCTTTGAATTCTTGATTACTCTACTAAGCGAATTTAGATTCTTATATAAAAAACTTTTATGTATGTGAATATCCTTAATTTCTAGTTTCAATAAAAAACGCGACTGTTCAGATTTAAAACGACGAAGTGCACTAATACAAAACTTACTTCTAAACGACAAATTACCGAAACGCTTGAACACATTATCTATGTGCCGTGGAGAAAGGTCACTGCTCCTGCATCGAAGCAAAATTCACAGTGGGCATTGGACACCGCCAACTGATGTCTTAACTTGGTCCATAGTTTGAAAATCTTCGTTATTTTGTAACCATGATTCGATGTTATTATTTTAAAAAATCCCCTTCCTGTGGGAGTCTGGTCATTTTTCAATCGTAGACCGTAATCCAATTTGTTTATTTGAACACCCTCCATTATTCAAAAAATCGTGAAAATTCGATATTTGAGGGCCAATCCGTGGAATATGGAGTAAAATAAAAAAATCCATATAAATTACATTCAGCAACGTTTCGCCAGCAAGGTTCGCTGGCCTCATCAGGCTATTATTTATTCCAAACAAAAACAACAAATAAATATTACAAACACAATACAAGATTTTCGATGAAGAGCACAAACTTTTCTCACCAGTAAATTTAATTATTAATTATATAACATAATGATATTCGGAAGTGGAAGGAAAAACGACTTCCACTGCCACCGTCAATGTTTTAAACTGCGAATGAAAACCAACCGCCGTTGTCTTATATACAGTCAACGACGTTGGTGTGTTTATTCTTGAAAAGGTTATTAAACTTCTTGTACGTGTGGCTCAGTGATTGTGTGTCTCCTTTCTATTGAGAGTGTGTTTATACATCTTAATGTGAAGCATCTCGGAAATAAGTCGCTTATTATAATTCTTTTCTCTATCCACATTTTTACATTATTCCAATCAAACTCATGGGTACTATTTTCAACAATATGTAGTGGAACGGGTAGTAATTTATTTTTGCACTTTTCATGTTCAGATATTCTTTCTTTCAATTTTCGTTTTGTTTCGCCAATGTAACATGCCGAACAATCCTTACAATCAAACTTATATACTACACCCGTTTCATCCCATTTTTCCGATTTATCTTTGCCGAGCTTAATTATGTCTGCGAGACTATGATTGACCAAAGGCACAGTGCGAATATTGAATTTTTTTAATGAACCAGCAACCTTATTAAAAAACTTATCATGATAAGGAATTGCTAAAGAACCTAACGGCTCTTTATGATTAATATTCCGTTTTAGAGTTGGAATTCTTATTGAACGGAGTCTAT
Organism: Torymus aiolomorphi; assembly: GCA_036365515.1. Taxonomy (NCBI): domain Eukaryota; kingdom Metazoa; phylum Arthropoda; class Insecta; order Hymenoptera; family Torymidae; genus Torymus; species Torymus aiolomorphi. Next base: position 15,701,503 of record CM070877.1, read on the forward strand.
TGTTTATGCACACTGACAGAAAAAATCTGGTAAAAATTCTTATGTTGTCATGTAAAAATTACCATGTTGGAATCGTAACTCGACCATATGTCGGATTTTTAGCAGAAATTGCAATACACGTAGGAAAAATTCCAAGTCTAACATGGGAATTTTTTTATAACTGATTTTAAAGAGCGAAAAAAATTATTACATCTTTTTTCTTTTAGGAGTGGGGGAGCGAGTATCAGACACATAATTATTATATTTAGACAATACAGAAGTTATTTTTGAATTAAACATGATTAAAGAAAATTTATTAAATAAATTAAAAATTTTTGACGGCATCGAGACTCAAACCTGGAACCCTTGGCACGGTAGTCGGGAGCGCTAACCACTTACCTAAAAGACATATGTCCTACAAAATTTTGGAACTTGTATATCCCCAAACGTAAGTTATGCGCGCTAATTTTATAACAAATTATGCTTTAACTCGAATAATATTATTCTCTATTTTAACGTAATTTATTACAAATGTTATATATTAAGAATATTGTTTAACATTTTATAACTATTACCAATACCTTAAATTAAACAAGCTCATTTATTTATTAATGAATTTGTATTTTCGATATAATGGTTTTTCACAACCTTCCTTAAAAATATTACAAATAAACAATGATTTTAAAAATTGTCTTATCATAAAAAATAAAAAAAAAAATAAAAACAAGTATGTTGGATTAGAACGCACATTCAGTTGTTGCGTATCTGTCTGAATCTTTCCTATTTTGACATTGAAGAGGTCAACTTATCGTGCACTCGCGGGGTGTTTACGATTGAACGTGTGAATTCTTACTCTAAAACTCTCTCAATTTTTACCATGCTAGCCTAGGAAAATGTACAAAAGATAAAGTTCCATTAGTCACGTGTTAATTTTTACTATGCTGGCATAGGAATTTTTACTTGTGACATTGGACTTTTTCATATAAAAGATAGTAAATATTTCGATTTTAAGCAGTTGTGGGCAACTTCCAAGAGCAACATAGGAATTTTTCCCCGGGTTTTTCTGTCAGTGCAGGAAACTATAAATTTTAAAGGGTAATCATTTTCTAATTTAGAAATAGAATGTATAAAAAAACTAAAAGTTGAATATAATTGCGAGCTCTTGTTTTACCGGAGATATGTAGACGATACTAGTGCAATAATAAATTACTACCCGTTCCACTACATATTGTTGAAAATAGTACCCATAAGTTTGATTGGAATAATGTAAAAATTTTGGATAGAGAAAAGAATTATAATAAGCGACTTATTTCCGAGATGTTTCACATTAACATGTATAAACACACTCTCAATAGAAAAGAAGACACACAATCACTGAGCCACACGTACAAGAAGCTTAATAACCTTTTCAAGAATAAACACACCAACGCCGTTGACTGTATATAAGACAACGGCGGTTGGTTTTCATTCGCAGTTTAAAACATTGACGGTGGCAGTGGAAGTCGTTTTTCCTTCCACTTCCGAATATCATTATGTTATATAATTAATAATTAAATTTACTGGTGAGAAAAGTTTGTGCTCTTCATCGAAAATCTTGTATTGTGTTTGTAATATTTATTTGTTGTTTTTGTTTGGAATAAATAATAGCCTGATGAGGCCAGCGAACCTTGCTGGCGAAACGTTGCTGAATGTAATTTATATGGATTTTTTTATTTTACTCCATATTCCACGGATTGGCCCTCAAATATCGAATTTTCACGATTTTTAGAAAAGAATCACGATTTGAAGATGAATGATCATTAAATTTGATCTTCTTAATCCAACAAATAAATAGGTTTAAGGTGGAATTTTTGGACAAAAATATTTGTATAAAAACATACACTGCTAATTTTATTATGATTTAAGTGCTTCAGTAAACAATATTTACAAAGTAAATTGTAATTTAACTTCCCAAATTAAGGAACTGAAGTGCTATTGATTTTTGCGACACATAATATAAATTTCATGATTCAATCGATTGAGAGAAGAATCTAATTCATTTGAATATGATTCAATTTTACGATAAGTAAATCATCGTACCGTTGATTCGCGGATATGCACACCTTTGCTTATAAGCAGCTGAAAAATGTGAAAAACAAATCTTTGGCTTCCAGGAATAACCAAATTTCTCCACTTTTCATGATTTCGAATAAATTAAACCCTATCTAAATATAGTTATATAATTTATTCCAAAAATATTCAATTGAAAAAGTGATTGCTATAGTATAATGTAAATTTGCGTACCAAATATGAAAAATGATTTGCCCAATTTTGGCCGATTAAGGTATATTCTTATAAAATAATATTAAAAGAAAAAAACGTATGAAAGCGCACTCGATAGCATAATTGTGATGCAACACAGCCTGCACGATGCTCTCCTACTCGATCCTCATCCAGCCGACTCCAGTTGGATGCACGCCTGCCACATGAACCCGCTGATGGTGAGATCGGCGGTCTCGTCCACTACCACGGTCACGAGCATCGCCAGAGCCTCGTACGCGTATGCTTGTCCCAAACGGTGCGGGGCAGCCAGATCTGGATGGGCAGGATGTTGGGCGCATCGCTGTGGACGAGGAGGAGCACCAACATGCTGACCACTGTATAGACAGACCCATTGCGTTCAGGACGACGTGTAGTGTAGCTTTAGTATTTTAAGTTATCAGACATTTTTGTCGCAGGTATGATGCTCAGGTAGATAATCTTTTGTCAGGAAATAGAATTTTTGATTGTTTTATTAGCGTTTTTATTAGAGTACGTCTAAAATGTGAGCCTTTATAAACTAACAGTTGCAGACTATAAAGGCTAAATCGTAAGCAATATGTTCTCGACGCGATAGGTCTGCGGAATTTTTTCGATTTTATTATTAAGACGTCGTCTATATATCTGGATACAAGTCGAAACATCGGTAACACTAAAGAATAAGAAGAGACGTTTAAAATGTCTGCACCTATTCTTTTTGTAAGGCTAAGTTATTGGATTAGCGGAAAAATTGAAGCTAAACAAGTTATAAAAGGCCGAATCCATCTTAAATTGAACAGCCCGAGTGTGCTCATATCACCGATCATCCTATATTTGAAATATATTATTCTTATCTTAAAATAACTTGACACGTATTTTTTTTAGATAATAATCGATATCATTTAGTAATAAAGTTATACCTAATATACTTTATTACTAAATAATATTTGAAAACTTCAAACTTTTTCAAAAAATCAACAGCAATGGAAATCAACCAAAAAAATCGATCGCTCACTTGATCAAATTATTGCTCTTCTTCTGAATCTCTTATTCTTCCGGATTCTGCATATTGGCCAGGCCTGGTAGCTTCCCCCTGCAAAAGATGAAGTTCACCGTCTTCGTGCTCATTGTGAGCGATGTGAGCATCGTGAAAAGTTGATCTCCGTGAGGAAGAGCAGGAGAAGCTGCAATACACCTACCAAGAAGATCTCAAAGACACAGAACGAGGAGTAGATCTTATACAAGATTCTTTTGGATTTCGACATCCAATCGACGGGACGCCATACGCCGGTGAGAGACAAAATTTTTAATTCGAGATCGAGTCATCCTATTGTTCTCATTTTATTAGACTGTATGGAATAAGTTTCTTTGTTGTGTTATAGACCAGTAGTTGTCTGGCAACAGTGTTGAGTGATAAATATAATCTGCCAAGACGTGTGAAGAGCCTTGGGAGAATGCGCCACGTACTTCGCTATTAATAATTTATGTCATAATAGTCATCGTTTCCTTTTCTTACGAAGTAACGAAAAAGACTCGCATTTTATGTTACGATAAAATAGAATTTCGTAGCCGTATGTAGGAAAGTTTTCTAGCAACAATGTTGGGCGATAAATACAGACTGTCAAGACGTTTGAAGAGTTTTGGAGAAAAGATGCTACGATCTTCGTTATTACTTATTCATGCCGCTATAGCAAGCGCTATGTGCCGCAATTTTATATACATCATTTTGTTCTCTTGTGAAGTTACGAAAAAGAATAGCCATTTATATGTTATACCATAAAATACCTTGATCGTACGAAGAAAATGTTTTCTATAGCAGCGTATAATATTTCTAGTCTGACACCTGAGTCGCTTATATTTCAAGAAAATGCTGTAGCAAGTAATTTTCTGCTGCATTGTATTACGGCCTAAGTGCATATTTTATTAGATAGTCCGCACTTTTTTTAAGATAGTATAAATTCAGTTGTACTTCTACTTCTAAGTGAGCAACATGTATGGAAGCACTATGATATTGAAGTCCAGTTTCAATGGCTTGTACGTAATTAAGTACTTTTTATAATTTCTACATAATTCAACTTTGTACTATACTCTCTCACTTAGGTACTTCACAATTATGAGTAAAAGAACGTTGGTTTGCAGTGAAATTAGTCTGTTCAGCTTTAGGACACTGTCTAACTGATTTTTAAAATCAAAATTATGAATCAAGATATGAATTTATGATGGTAAAGATAAGGATCCTAAGTTCACGCTTATAATTTAAATTCTCTAACATTGATTGCTCAAGAGTGAGTATAATGTGATAACCAGATATAGTATATACATATTTAGCAAATATTCTTGAGACTGAAGAGCAAAACGTTTAGTTACTTTACGAGGCTCGGCTTCGCCTCGGCCGACAATTACATGTGATCTGAGACATTTCTTATTTTACTGGCCTAGGTATCTAATATACTATTATAACAGAAGAATAAAAAATTCTGACAATTTTATCAAAATTGTATTTAACACTGCTGAGTGGCTCGAGCCGTCGTTGACAAAAAAGCGCGAATCGCCGGAGATTGGTAAAATCCTTTTCGCAAGATGTTATTTTTTCAATCACAAATAGCAGTATGCCTTCAAAACTTTAAGCATGGCTTTGAAAATCTTAACAGCAAAAAAGTTCTCAATATTATTAACAAATGTGGTCACTCCTGCAGCTATATACGCAGTTCTGGAAGAATTAGAGAGAGGGGCTACAATTATCTCTACAAGTACAACTCATATTGATCCTGAAGACAATTGTATTAACTCCAAGTTTATCGTCAGGTTTGTCATTTGATGATTTTGACAGATTGTCGATACAACATACAACTACCGATAAAGACACTTTACACGGCACTGTAGGCATAATTTTTCAAAATATTAACAGTAATCTTTTCTAATAATAATGTTTCTGAAATTTCTCAAAATGAAAATAATGACTCATTGAAGCCGAATATCACCTCAGTTCCGGCACTGCGCGCTTAGAAAATATCCTTTAATCTAAATATTTTGTGATAACTTTATGCACGATTAAAAACTTTTTTAATTACTTGATCAATAGTATTATAGAGTAGTACTAGTCATCCACTACAGAACCCATTTTGTCCATAAATACATTACAAAAGTAATTACACAGTTAAAATTTTAGTCATGAGGGACCTACATGGGTCCCGAATTGGTCTTCCACGAGTAGCTGGAATAATAATTTTATCATATGTTTTTAACACACAACTTTATCATATGATTTTAACATATGATTTTATCACATGTTTTTAACACATGATTTTATCACGTGTTTTTAACGGGGTTCCATAGTCCTACCATTACCGACCGAGCAATTCACACAGTTTCAAGCTGATTAAAAATAAAATACGTCGAATCACAAAAAATCAAGAGAACACTTCGCTGCGGTTTTGAACATTCTATCATCCAGTAAAAGTTTGGAGTCGAAATATCAAGTTGTTTTTGCAAAAACTTTAAACGAAACCGAATTTTATTTTGTTCAAGTTTTTGCAAAAACCACTTAATATTTCGACTTCAAACTTTTACTAGGTGATAGAACGTTCAAAACCGCAGCGAAGTGTTCTCTTGTTTTTTTGTGATTTTACGTATTTTATTTTTAATCAGCTTGAAACTGTGTGAATTTCTCGGTTGGTAACGGTACGACTATGGCACCCCCTTAATGTCATTCGTATATTTTATCATGTGTGGAATTGACACCATAAAAACATGTATAAAAACCATATGTTTTTATCATGTGAAATTAACATATATAGTAAAAACACATGTTTATTTTCGACAGGGATACGACATCGCTTCCACATAAAAAGGTATTATCCGGTTGAAAAAGGCCTCGGAAAACAGTTGAAGAAAGTGTTATCTCGCGTAATAATGTTTTTCGCTTCTATTTATATTCACAACCGATGGCGAATTAAACCACAAGTAAACTAACAAAAAATAAAGAGTGATTTCTTATTATAAAAGCTCTAGAATGTGTAAAAATTAAATGGTCAGACATTTTTTAAGGTAAGAAAAAAAAATAGTAAATCGAAGCGAAAAACATCACCGTGCGAGATAACGCCTTTTTAAATATAACGCCTGAAAATGCGGAAGCGACGAGACGTAACACGTGCGCATAGGTATTTTGCGCACTAATTGCGTATAATGTACTGTTTTACGAGCAGTGGACTTAAAATGTCTACTTTACGCCTTGTTTTCTAGATTTGTAAAAACTGTATTTTATATAAAAAAAAAAGAATAGATTCTCGCTGTTTCTGTCTCTATCTCTAAAAGGACATCTCACGCAAGTAATTTATGTGTTATTAATTTTCTTATTTCTTGTAATATTTTTATTTTAACTAAATAAATATTTTAGTGTTTTTTATATTATTCGCTGCACGTGGTAAAACATTTTACACCCACTACATCAAATATAATGTTTGTACCATGGACGTAAAATTTGCACTCTAGTGTGACGCACTATGCGCCCTTTAATTACAAAAAGTACTATTTTAGTAATCTTTCATTATTGAGGGTTTTAATTCAATGCACTTACATACTATAGATACGATGTTTGACTTTTTAATGACATCTTCAATTATTTATGAACATTTATGAATATGAATAAAAAAAAAAAGAACAATTTCAACTTGTGACTATTCTTTTATTTGTAAGAAAGACAGGTAGTTCGCAAAAGAGACAACTCTTTTTTTACAATGCTTGCAATCCGGTTGATCCGATAAAATTCTACTTAATCATTCTTATTAAGAATTTACTATCTCTCTCGCCGACAACTGGCCAGAGTTTATATCCCTACACACTCGTGGAATGTAACAGCTAAACATCTATTACAAACACGAAAACTTCAGGAAGGACATTATAGGAATAACGGAGACTCCGGTGTTACCAAAGTCCCATCGTGATTTATCCTCCCAATCTCTCTTTCTCGCTTTCTCACAATCCAAGTACGCTTCCAGTGTCTATATTCTTTCTCTCTCACTTTCACAGCCTAGTCGTAAACACGCGGCATATTCGCAGTCCGGTCCTAACCAACATCTCAATATAAGTAAACAACTACGTATACTATGTAGTCTATTGTTTTATGTACAAAAAAGAACAGTAAACTTTCGGAAAATGACTACATAACAAAGGGTCGGTAGAATTATTACGAATAATTCGGATTACAATAAAGTGTCGCATTTCGACAAAAAAAAAACGGAAATATTGTATTTTTTATTTAATCATTACTTATAAAACACTAGTGGACGCATACTGTTTCGAACGAAACACTATAGCGTACTCTCTAAATCTGGAAAAATGATAATATTATTAGAATTAAAATTATTAGATTTGTTTATACTTTTTAAAAGTTTTATAACATTTTATAATTTTTTTCTTTTTTAACGTAAATATACTTTTTTTGTTATAGTAATTAATGTTTATTATATACACATAAATATACGAACATTAAATCAAAATTAAATAAACTTTAATATCATAGATTATATACATAAGAGTCACTGTTTCAGATTTAAAAAGTAGCAGTAGAAAAAGTAAACTTTGGTCTAAATTAAATCATTAGAAAGCTGACTATTATTACATCTCTATGGCCTCAAATCTACATCTTTCTTACAACTCACTTGACTAACATTTTGTTTCTCTTACAACTGCAATACTTTTTTTGAACTTTGTGTGTGAAGATCCCCCTAATTTTCATGTTCGTTTAGTGGTATTTCAAATCTCAAACGCACATAAAAAAATTCACAATACAAAATAGATTTAGAGTAAAAAAATATTCAAGCTTCTCGTATTCATTTATCATCAATTTCCTAAGGGAACATCTTTTCATATGTAAAAATAATCTTGAATATTGTTAGGCATTGCATAAGCAAAAAATCAAGGACCAATATTGGTTCATATGTATAACATGCTGTACGTATGTGATGAATTTTTGTATTAGGTTCTACTCCAAACGTATTTACATGCTTCATGTGCTTTAATATTTTGTTTTCTTTTATCTCATCACTATAAAATAAATATAAATTTCAAAATTTCTATAGAAAAAAGAAAATTTGTATCTTTTAGTAGAAAAATATATGTAAATATATGTATAAAATGCCTTTGGATTGAATATAAAATCAATTGCTGTATCATACTAATAAGTTAAATGGCTAATCTCAGGATCAGGCAACCAATCATCAGTAAGATACATTACTCTTCGTACAAGTAACGTTGTCAGGGATTAGCATATCTACAGTTTCAGTATTTCCATAAAAAATAAGAAAATGGATTAAAAAAAAAAAAATTTGAATCCCTGTATTTACAAAAAGAAAGCCATGCCTAAATGTTTCTCCGAGGGAAATGCACATAACTACTGTATAAACGATCGTAGATCCGAAAAAAATGTAAAGCCTCTCGACCGACAATGAAAGGATAAAAAAACGAATCAAATCTGTACAGAGCTAGTCGATCTTCATGCAGGCGTCGCAGACGCGCACAGGATTGTCCCAGCCGCGACGCGGTACGGGTTTGCGACCCTGCGAGCAGTCGGCGCAGACGCCCTTGCCACAGTCGCGGCAGTGGTGCAGCGGCAGTGTGTCGCTGAAGAGGGACCCGCAGACGCAGCAGCAGACGACTTCCGAGTCGGGAACCCAATAGGTAGGTCGGGCGGTGTCCTTTATGATTGCTGAAAAATAAAAATTGGTGGAAATTAGAATTTTAAGTTCAATCTATTCTGTAAATCTAATATAAAATAGTTTGCAAATGGTTTAGAATTGGTAAAGTACAAAAACATATCAGAATCACTCTGTCAACTAAGAATTCTTTTAATCGATGCATAATTTTGTTAACTAAGTTCTTCAATATCTTTAAAGCTTCAAAAAAAATAATGAAACTTTTATAATAGTAAATATTTGGAGCTTGAAAAACATTAATTATGAAATATTTTTCTTCAAGATTTTGCATAATTAATTTTATATATTTCTACACGTTTTTACAATGCACATATCGTTATTCATAATTCAAATAGACCATTTTACTCATATTTATGAAACAATTTTTCTCTAATTAAGCAAATACAGTTTTGTTTTTCTAAGCAAAAATACTTACACTTGGAGTACGTCAAAACGGTGCCGACGGTCCCCGTGAATGTATTAACCACCGTCTCAGTGACCTTCCTCACATTTGTATCATCGCCCACACCATCCTCTCCGCCGTTCTCCTCATTGGAGTTCGCATCCTTGTCGTAACAGTCGTCGCAGACTCTCACGGGTGTGAACCAATTTCTCTCGGGTACGCACTTGTTTTTGGTGGAACAGGAGGCGCAGAAACCTTCGCCGCATGCGCGGCAGTGATGCTTGGTATCCGTTGGTAAGAACAGCGTTCTACACTTGTGGCAGTAACGGATATCGTTGTTCGGACGCCAATAACTCGGGGCGATCTGGTCGGCTACCCACGCGGAGAGCATCTTCGTCGGCTGGAGGGAGACGCTCGCAACGGCCTCGCTGAGGTACGAAACGCCGTCGACGACGCGTTGGGCGGTGTTCTGCGATGTTATCGACATGTTTGTCTGTATCGGAAGAGGTGGTAAGAATTAAATTCAGGTTTTTGGTGAGTGATTTATGTTTTATTTTTTTATTGTTGACTAAAAAGTACTTTTCATATATTGCGAGTATACTTTTCCCAATAAGAAATTCTTTAGTAATAAGTAATAACCAATAGGATTTTGTGTTAAAAATTTTGTGAGCACTGAAATACCAGACATTTTGAATGCCGGTAAGTATGAGACCTTTTTTGGTCGTTTATCGACAATGATAACGTTTATTGCTTTTACTTGGCTTGTTTTCAATATTTTTCAAAAATATATATCTACACAAATGTCAGTAACATCATAAATTTAAAATTGTACTTTACTCTTTAAAAAAATATTTTATTTTATATTCAACTAATATTTCAATAAACAACTATCAAAATTAAAAAAAAAAACTTACGTCGTTCCAAACGTGTGTGATCTCTGTCCTCACAGCTGCGTCCTCGGGACTCTTATTGCCGAACCAGTGCTGTCTGCTACGGTAAATCTCACCACAATTCGGACACTCGATCACATAACCACACCAGGCGTACATGGCCAGGCCGTACCAGCTGTTGTCGTTCTGCGTCTGCACCCGACTAGTCACGATGACCTCGTTGCCGTTGGTGTGGCACTTTTTGCAGATGAACATCTGGTTCTCGTACTGGTGCTGATAACGGCATCTACGATACAATGTCAGACGTTAGGTGAAAATTAACTTGGCTAGTGGAATCGGTTGAATGAAGTATCATTGAAGTTTTGGTAGGATTGGCATAGCGTTTGCAGTACAACATAGGAAAAAAGTTACCTGACATCGCTGACATGAGGTTTGCCCTCCTTTATATGTCCCATGCTATTTTGGCACCTACATTCACAGCTGTAGCACTTGGACGGACAGGTGAAGTATTGGTCGGGAAACAGGATATTCTTGACGTTCTCAATTTCTCCAGAAAATTTATCGTTGAGCATCTTTAGCGTGTTGTAAACAAGCTGCGGTTTCCTGGCCGAGCGCACAGTCGTGTTCCCGAGTTCTTTGTCGATGGCAGCTATTAGGGGACGATAATCCGTCGGCGGATTCGACGTCTGCACACCGACATATTTAATCGAGCTGAACGCCTCGATCTCGTGCTCCATCTGGGCGAAGCGGTCCCGCAGGATATCCTCGGCGCTCTCCGCCGAAGCTGAAACAGTGAATTTTCTTTTTATCTTTCTTACATCAATTGATGGATAGTAAATATTATATGTGAGAAGAATTATCTCTAATAAATAAGGATTGATAGCCCATGTTATCGTGCCGTTATCATGCCGTGTTTGTTGATTTTTGTCTATGTTTACACGTGGATTGAACTCTTTCCGAGCAGACATAACAACTTAAGATTCCATATCTACAATTTACAGTTCATCGTAAATTATAACTAAGAGGCATCATTAATCATGGAAAACGGAACTATATTTAATATCAGATTTTTCACGTTTGAATTTAATATTATTTCGAGAATTATTAAGAAAATTCTTTAAGAAAAAAAGTTTAATTCGATTTGAAATACTGGAGGCCTGATTGGAATATGTTTTTACCAACATTTTCATATTTTTCGTTATCTTTTTCGATTTTTGGAATCGTTAGTTATTATTTAAGTCACAATCTGTCCTCAAACTTTTACAACAATGCATGATAGTGGTAATTTTTAAGGACTTAAAAATGAATTGAAATAAAGAAAAATTTGATATAGGAATCTGAAATAAAATCGCAGAGCCGTTGAAGACGCCTATGCGATATTTTTTATTTTCCTATTTCAATTTTTTGTTTTTATTAATAGTTATGGCAGCATGGAATTCGAAACGAAAGAAAAAGTAAGTAGTAAATACAATTAATAATTGATAAAAATTCAAAATTTAAAAAAAGAATTAGAAAAAAAATGATGCCGGTAAGTACGTAATTGAATATCGACAGTGCGTACCCTTTTCATTGAAAACCTAATATATATCGTTTCATTTACGTATTATTTTCACATATATAACGACGATCCTAAAACTTACTTTGCATCAAGGGTCTCGTATGCCTGGTCTCGTGAAAGATAATAACACTAGGTCCGAGTGTGTTCGCCGAGCTCATGCCCTCCCTCTGGCTTAGGGCCTGCAGAGCTGCCTGAAAGTAATGGCTGTATGCCCTGGACGCGCCGCCCAAAAACGTGAACATGTCTCTGTGCAGCCTTTCCGACCTCGTCCTGTAAATAACGATGTCCGATACAGCCAAAACCTTCAGCAGCAACCTCGTCCGAGCGTTCTCGTGGCTGGTGATGCCGAGCAGACCCTCGGTGTCCAGACAGATGACCTTGAATTTTGGATCGAAGGCCCCCCATACGCCCAGAGTGCAAGAGCTCTGTTCGTTCGAGGTGTGAAAGACCTCAGCACCGCCGAAGAAGGTCTGGTTGAGCGTGTGACTTTTGCCGTCGCCCGTGTTGCCGAAAATCGAGACAACCTTGACCTTGAGCTCGTTGTTCGCTGGACAACGGAGCTTCTGGATGAATTGCTCCGAGTTGGAGACCTGAAAACCATACGTCGTTAGATTCTGTTGAATATATATAAAAAAAATGATAATAAAAAAAAAAAATAATAATAATTAAGTACCTATGAGCTTTATTAGGTAACGGTGTATATTTTATATTGATTTGATACACATTGTTACTGTATTATAAGAAATATTTTTAATGTTAAATAACTATAGATAAGCTCATTTCTAGTTAACATATAATTCAAGTAACAAAAAAGAATTATACAATATAAAAAGTGCTTGAAAGAAAAAAAAAATGAGTCATGTTTGTTATGTAAGTAAATCAGTTTACTATAGCTACAAAATCACAAAAAATTATACCTTGAGGTACTCGTGGCCATCAATTAGCAGGAAACTTTGTAATTCTTCGCAATCCTTGTCTAATTTTGAACTGTCAATAATCGATGCTCCATGGAGTGATAATGATTCATTGCTTCTGGAAGGTTGGTTGTTGAGTGATGGATTGGTGAGCGATGGATTTTCATCAAGGCTCTGCATGATGGCCGAACCTTGGGCAGAATCTCCCCTATCGGTTTTCCATAAATAGTAGTTACCCGTCATCCAGTTACCATGTCCAAAAGCACTCATATTTGAAAATAAACCCTGAAATAATAAGAATTATAATTAAAATAGGATACTAGATTTTCTTTTGTTAACTAGTATCATTCACCCAATATATTCAGAAGTCATTATTTATTGTAGAACTATAATTCCTATGTGTACAAAACAAAGTGAAAGTAAAAATTAAAATGCTATGACACACCAATTCTTATCAAAGATTTGATATTAAGTTTTAGTTGTGAAATTCAAACATTGGACTTAAAACTGAAAATTATCAATAGTTAAAGTTAAACCATGTATGATGATGCAATTGTATGAATTGCAGAATGGTAAACAATTATAATTAAGGCTTTTAAGCCATATCATGTGAACCATTAATTTTTTTTTAAATTAAAAAATAAATTCAATTCCAACATGAAAAAATTTCCAATTCATAATTTACTTCTAAAAATAAATATTATAATTTATTTTTATGTATCATGTATAAATCATATATAAATAAGAAATGTTTATTAAAAATAAACAAGTTTCTGCTCACCAAAACAAATTTTATCAAACAGATCTTAAATACCTAATTGCGTTTTCTTTATGTTTGGTATATGATTAATTACTCATGCTCCTATTTTTAAGTCAAGCATCTGCTTTTATGCATTTCAGCTGAAAGTTACAGTCAGTGAAATAACTGAAATTTCAGTTGAATAAGAAAGTACTTCAATGACATCAGATTATGAAATCTCAACTGGGCAAAATAAATACATAGTATTAACAAAGTATTGAACTTATCCGGTTTTTAATGATACATTCACTCACTTCATTTCCAATGCTAAACAATTTTATCTTGTCTTACTTTTTCTCCCTCTACAATCAAGTATAATAAAAGTTTTATGGAAAATTTGTTATTAGATTATTAGAAATTTATAATTTACTTAAATTAAGATACACAAATGATATATTTACACAGAGAAGTATAGATAGAAAGTATTACATTTATACTTTCAATTTACCAAACTGTAAAAGAATATTGTTTTGAAATTTTGATAAAACTGTGAGCTGGATTTAAATTATTTATTCAAATTAAATATTTCAATAAACAACTATTGAGCTTAGGCCTTAAGAACATTTAAATTTTACAGTTAAAGTAATGTAAATTCCAAAATTTATCAAAAATTTAACTTAAAAAATTATACTTAACTCTCAAAATCCATCTTCAATTTCTCAAAATCTCAATAAAAATTTTTGAAACTTACTATTTAAATACACCACCTCTGGCCAATTCCAGAGTGCACACTGATTCCCATCAACATGAAACGTACCTCACCTACCATACACTCACACATTATAGTAAACAGTCAATCTCCTACTCTAGATTCTCCAAATCCTTGTGCCGTTTACCAGTTCCTCTCCTATTCATCCAGCCAGTCTCTGTACCTTTCGAAACTCTCTCTCTCTCTCTCTCTCTCTCTCTCTCTCTCTCTCTCTCTCTCTCTCTCTCTCTCTCTCTCTCTCTCTCTCTCTCTCTCTCTCTCTCTCTCTCTCTCTCTCTCTCTCTCTCTCTCCGTCTCTCTCTCTCTCTCTCTCTGTCCAAATGTACACACAAACCCAATGAACCAGTGTGCTACTACAAAAACACAAGTACCCATGCATACAAACATATACACATACAGTTGTTATATATACTGCACTCACCGAACCATTTCAAGGCAATGCAGTTTCGCGAGTGACTTTTACTTTTGTCGCGAGCTCGCGCCAATGTAGAGAGATGATGCACAACGGCTTCCCCTCCACCTCTGCTGCACTATTATACGCCTTTTGCCCTTATCACGTAGAAACCGCATATATATATGTATCTATGTATTAGTGATTACACTATACACTCGTGATGGCTAATAGAGCGTACGATACTCGGACTCTGACAGTTGGAGAGGTAAATTCTTTCTCTCTCTCACACTCTATCTTACTCCCCGGGCGCGCGCAACAATGCGACGCAAAAACGGAGGCTCGCCCGTCGCGATATTCCTCTCTCTTAGCAAGCAAGCGCGCACACACAAACACGACGAGCCACGCTGTTGCTCGCGCACTTCCTGCTTCGGCGCACGTATAATACATCTTCCACTGCTGCCTGCTGCTGCTTATATTATACTCCCGGGGGGGGGGGGGGCTTATCAGCTGTTATAGTGCTTGCTGCCTGCAAGTGTGTGGGTGGATGTAGGTGTGCAGAGCATGAAGTAAGAGAGAAGGAGACGTAACTCCATGCGCTCCGGCGACCAAAAAGTGAGCCGACTTTCCTGACAAAATTCGCCAAGTTCGCTCGGCGGAGTAGCCTCCTCTAACTGGTTTCAGCGCCTCGTGCGGCGTCTGGCAAACTAATTGGCCTTCGCGTTTATCGCGCAGTCGATAAAATGGGTACTTACTTATCACATGAAAATATAATGATACTACAAAAAGATCTATTTTCAGAAAATCGAAAGATATAAAGAATTATATAACAGAGATTTGGTCAAATATGAAAAATAAGCTGTATTTAAATCGCTATACCAAAAACAAAATCAAAAACCCAAATGGGGGCAGTCCTTATAAGCTACATTTAAAAATATATTTAAAACTTCCCGATAGTGTAGTGGCGCGCTCGTTGGTCTATTATGCTAAAAGTCTGAGTTAAACCAAAGAATATAGGTATTAAAAATATCCTAATTTTAAAATTATTTAAAAAAATAAATATTTATTATTTATTATTTATATATTGTATTTTTGTATAAATTCATTAATGTACTTCTTACAACCAAATATCCTTTATTAATATTAAAATCATGAAGTAAGATTCATGATTACAATTTCATAATTAAAATTTTAGTCAGCAGTTGGCTGGTAACTGCTCCTATTTGGATTTTTTAATTTTGTTTTTGGATTAGCGATCCGAATACAGCTTTTTTATGTCTGATGAAATCTCTGTTATAAAATTCTCAATTATAATTACATTTTTTATACCGATTTTCTGAAAAAAGATCTTATAGTAGTATCATCATATTTTCATATGGTAAGTACCCATTTATCGACTGCGTGATAAACGCGTCGCGCAGGCCATTTAGTTCTGCAGACGACGCATGAAGCGCTGACACCAGTTAGGGGAGGCTATTCCGACCAGCGTTCTCATAAAAAGCAGTCGCCCGGCGCGAAATTCAAATCGGCCAAAAAATATAAAAAATCAAAGTAAAAAAAAAATTATTTTTATACATTAATAAATACAATAAGATAAAAATGAACAAAGATACAATAAAACACTTAATTATTTTAATTTATTTAATTAATTATGAGTATTTTAAAATTTATAATCCTGACACGAATTAAAATTTTTTTTTCGCGCAATGTCAATGAAAACACGTTCGAAATAACAGACTGTTATATAAAATAAATTATTTTATTGATTTTCAACATGAATAGTTAAAAAACACGTTAGAAAAGTTGATTTCTTAAATTGATAAAAATTTTTATTAGTCGGCCGTCCTGTTTTACCATGCCAGTCGTGCGGCGCTGAGCAAACTATAGCTTCTGTTTGAGGATCACTGACTGCGCGGCAAGAGCGTAAAAAATGAATGAATGAATTTGGCTTTTATAATTTGAACAAGTACGAATTATATGACCTTTCAATATAACCTTTATATGCAGCGAATATACAAATACATTATAAATTATACCTGATGGCATATACTTCACAAATGCACAAAACGCAACGAATCTAAAAACCATTTTTAATTCTCGTTCTGTCTATATCACTCATATCTAATATTTTAGTTGGGTTTAATTGATGTAAATGAGTACACACATTTAATATTAAATGTGTGTACTCATTTACATCAATTAAACCCAACTAAAAAACTAAAAACCATTTATTCAACAAACGTTTTAAATTACATGTTACCATCAAGTAATAAGTGTTTGTGTTAATTATAATTATTTATTATATGTATAATTCTATAATAAAATTCAAGATATAACGAAGTATCTCTGAAGGTTTTCGTCACATTTTGGATAGTCGGACGTCCTTCCTACCTTAGCCTACTCGGTTACAGGTATTTATTGATAGCGTTTTTCTTGCCGCTATAATATTTTCTTTCCGCGGCTAAAGTTATCCGATCCGACGGCGAGGGTGGCAAACATTAGATGTGGCGTGTACAATTTCCTCCCGTGGAGCGTATACTATTTTTCACCATACCCGGGCCAAAAATACCACATTCGCGTTTTTGAGCCGGGAGCAAAAATGGCACTTTCGGCCCGGGTATGGTAAAAAATTCATTTTTCTTAAAAAGTTTAGCGACCGGCTTTAAAATTTATTGCGCGTTATAATTTTAATTTTTTATTTTAAAAACATTGTTTTTCGCATTTCAAGTTGTACTAGATATATTCTCTCTGATTTAAGGAAGTTTTCTGGGAAAGTTTCACTTTTCTATTTGTTATTGTTTATAATCGATTTCGTTTATTAATTAATATAGGAAATACTTAACATCTATTAAAAAAATTATACGTATATTCGCCCTGAAGTCATTTTCTCTCCGCTTTTTTAATGTATCATAACTAATTTGCAACGATTTTAACATTCACTGTTTAATTTAATTCTCATTATGTTAACTATTACAAAGGTTTTTACGAAGTATCAGTGAAGGTCTTCGTCACATTTGGGATAGCTTTTATCTACGCATATTCAGAAATAATGATCTGTAACAACAAATTAAAAAATTTTACGTATTACTTTCAACGTATCCGTTGAAAATAATATTTAATTTTTACTATTTTTTCAAATACATCATAAAATAATGTGATTTTATATTAATCAAGGCCTTCACTTCTTCTCTTTTCTGCGTTACGTATTCCTCATCGAACCAATCGATGCATGATTGGGCATTCTGATAGTTGGTAATAGGATTCTGTAATAGAAATTTATATTTGTTATCACGAAAAAAATTAAATTCTGTGAGAATGCTTTTCTTTATACAGAAATCAACTTGTTTTAAACAGAATTATTTCTTCGCTCAATTTAAGAAAGAAGATACACGAAAAAATGTGTTTTCGTTAAGCAATTAGTTACTTCGAAAGGGTACAAATAAGAAGGATAATTAGTTTTACTAACAAGTAGTAGTTCCGCTAACTATTTTCAAGTACTTAAAATAACCAATCTATGTTACTCAATGTCCCAATAAAACAGTTACATAACTATTTCAAATCATTAAAACTACTAATCTAACCGTTACATTAAAAAAACCGCTGCCAATTCATTGGCCCGTAGCTTCCTCAAACCTAATTTGTTGATTCCTTTAATTAATTTTTAATAACAAAATTTATAATTTTTGAAAAAATTTATGTCATAATTATAATTAAATTCATTTATGAAGATTAAAAAGTATTACATTAAAAAATTTATATTGAACCAAAATAAAGTAGTTGATGTAACTATATAATTGCTTGTCGTAACTTACTTTTGAGTAATTACGATTACCAATTTTTTTTCTCCAATGATCCAAGAAATAAATTGGTTATCATACTTAACCATTATCAACCGATTGCCAATTATGTTGCCAACCATTCATGCTTATCTGTACCCTATTATGCAATTTTAATAACCAACCAACCAATCAACTTTTTTTTTCAGTGTATAAACAACTTCTTTTGACTAGCCATATACGCGCGTGCGCACACACACACCCACCCACCCACACATACACACACACACCCACCCACACACACACACACACATACACCCACCCACACACACACACACACACACAACACACTCACACACACAAAGAGCACACACACTTTGATAAGATTTTATTTAAAATAATTTTAATGAAAAGATAAAATGTGCAAAAAGAAATTACCAAACAAAAGCTTTCAGCGTATTGCAGCATATAAACGCCACAATCATAACAATTATTTTGTTTTGGCACATCTACTATAACGATTTTATGATCTGTACAGATAACATTTATTTTCTTACGCCTTTCTTCGGTCAAGTAATCCTTAATAAGCTTTACTGCCGTTTCATGATAACCACCAATTGAATCAAATATCAAAATAGAATCACTAAAAAATGAAATATAAATTTTCATCACATTATGCATTTAAAAATATATCAAGTAAAACTTATAGGTATATAAATACTGTTTTGGTTCATTCACAGGATTGCATATGACAGCCAAAAACCAATGATTGCTGAAACATTGAAAAAAATTATATTTTTCATTTTCTCAGATACAAGATATTACAAAATTTATGAGTTAGGTAAATGTGCAATATACGTATAAAATAAATTCTTTTACTGTAATTGGTTTATTTTACAAAATTATAAAGGTTAAGGTGATGTTATATACCGACATAATTTTAAAAAGAGTACATCTCATAAAAATACCAATAGAAAAATCCAGAAAAAATTCTGAGTATAGTATTTACATATACGGAGCGCCTGACAGACGTGTTTTTTCAAAAAATGATCAGAGTTTATTTAATCAAATAAAAACCGTACTGTCGGTAAGTAGGAATCTGCAATTAACCTACTTTTAAAACGAGCACAGCTAACGAAAATACTAATAGAATCGCTCAAAAAAATTTCTGAGTATAGTGTTTACGTGTACGGAGCGCTTGACGTTCGTTTTTTTCCAAATAAACGTTTAAATGTTGATTTAAAAAATATTGAAATCAGGGTATCACATCACCTTAAGTTTTTAGAGTGATGCCTCGTAAACAAATTAATAAATAGTGACGGAACCTCTAGTCACGGTCGCCACCGACTGGCTTTCTTCTAATCGGCATCATATTGTTCTCGCATTACCTCCATTTTTCCGGCAAAATGTTGTATAAGAAAACTACTTAATAAACAATAAGCTAAATTTTTTAGAAATTCCGCAAATACATATATATTTTGTTCGTCAAACAATTCCAAATCAATTGACTGATAGAAATACAAACAAAATAGCAAAACCTACAAACCTACAAACTTTCAACATTTTCTTTAAATAAATTTTAATAAATTTATAAACAAATAGTTTTGATTTTGCAGATTTTGCTCATCTTCTATTGGTCAATCGATTTAAATTTTTTTAACGAAAAAAATGCGAAAGCAAATGGTTTCGATAATAATAATCTATATTTGCAATAACGGATTTTCAATTAAATAATTTATTTTTGGTACTTAATTAAATCAGGTAATGGCAAGACAATTCAATTTCAAAAACTTATTTAATATAATTTCATTTTTACCTTATTGATGTTTTTCAAAATTGTATAGTGACATAGACAGTAGATTAGGGCTACTGGGGCCACTTAAGACCACAAATAAAATACATATTTCTATTTACCTCCAAGGAGATGTGAAAAAAATAGAACACTATATATCTTCTTCAATATATTTGCAAATGCATTAACTTAAAAATTAAATGAGTTAATGTTCTGAGTTGAAAGCTTCTCTTAAGCATAAATTTTAAAAATACTTTCACCCTTGCCCCTGTGCAGTCCATCCTTAATTTTGTAGCTTCTCCTTAAAATATTAATCCAATCAAATAAAATTAGAATTAATTCCAATACATGTAACACATTATACTATACAAGCCCTCTTTAATTTGAAGCTCCTCCTTAAAATAAGATTTCCTTGAAGTCTACATTACTATTATCGGTCATAACTATCAGCGAAAAATATATGTGTTTCAAGATTAAGGCCATGTGAAACCGTGAATTTCAATATTTTTAAATCAACATTTAAACGTTTATTTGGAAAAAGACGAACGTCAAGCGCTCCGTACACGTAAACACTATACTCAGAAATTTTTTTGAGCGATTCTATTAGTATTTTCGTTAGCTGTGCTCGTTTTAAAAGTAGGTTAATTGCAGATTCCTACTTACCGACAGTACGGTTTTTATTTGATTAAATAAACTCTGATCATTTTTTGGAAAAACACGTCTGTCAGGCGCTCCGTATATGTAAATACTATACTCAGAATTTTTTCTGGATTTTTCTATTGGTATTTTTATGAGATGTACTCTTTTTAAAATTATGTCGGTATATAACATCACCTTAACCTTTATAATTTTGTAAAATAAACCAATTACAGTAAAAGAATTTATTTTATACGCATATTGCACATTTACCTAACTCATAAATTTTGTAATATCTTGTATCTGAGAAAATGAAAAATATAATTTTTTTCAATGTTTCAGCAATCATTGGTTTTTGGCTGTCATATGCAATCCTGTGAATGAACCAAAACAGTATTTATATACCTATAAGTTTTACTTGATATATTTTTAAATGCATAATGTGATGAAAATTTATATTTCATTTTTTAGTGATTCTATTTTGATATTTGATTCAATTGGTGGTTATCATGAAACGGCAGTAAAGCTTATTAAGGATTACTTGACCGAAGAAAGGCGTAAGAAAATAAATGTTATCTGTACAGATCATAAAATCGTTATTATAGTAGATGTGCCAAAACAAAATAATTGTTATGATTGTGGCGTTTATATGCTGCAATACGCTGAAAGCTTTTGTTTGGTAATTTCTTTTTGCACATTTTATCTTTTCATTAAAATTATTTTAAATAAAATCTTATCAAAGTGTGTGTGCTCTTTGTGTGTGTGAGTGTGTTTGTGTGTGTGTGTGTGTGTGGGTGGGTGTATGTGTGTGTGTGTGTGTGGGTGGGTGTGTGTGTGTATGTGTGGGTGGGTGGGTGTGTGTGTGCGCACGCGCGTATATGGCTAGTCAAAAGAAGTTGTTTATACACTGAAAAAAAAAGTTGATTGGTTGGTTGGTTATTAAAATTGCATAATAGGGTACAGATAAGCATGAATGGTTGGCAACATAATTGGCAATCGGTTGATAATGGTTAAGTATGATAACCAATTTATTTCTTGGATCATTGGAGAAAAAAATTGGTAATCGTAACTACTCAAAAGTAAGTTACGACAAGCAATTATATAGTTACATCAACTACTTTATTTTGGTTCAATATAAATTTTTTAATGTAATACTTTTTAATCTTCATAAATGAATTTAATTATAATTATGACATAAATTTTTTCAAAAATTATAAATTTTGTTATTAAAAATTAATTAAAGGAATCAACAAATTAGGTTTGAGGAAGCTACGGGCCAATGAATTGGCAGCGGTTTTTTTAATGTAACGGTTAGATTAGTAGTTTTAATGATTTGAAATAGTTATGTAACTGTTTTATTGGGACATTGAGTAACATAGATTGGTTATTTTAAGTACTTGAAAATAGTTAGCGGAACTACTACTTGTTAGTAAAACTAATTATCCTTCTTATTTGTACCCTTTCGAAGTAACTAATTGCTTAGGAAACCAATTTTTTCGTGTATCTTCTTTCTTAAATTGAGCGAAGAAATAATTCTGTTTAAAACAAGTTGATTTCTGTATAAAGAAAAGCATTCTCACAGAATTTAATTTTTTTCGTGATAACAAATATAAATTTCTATTACAGAATCCTATTACCAACTATCAGAATGCCCAATCATGCATCGATTGGTTCGATGAGGAATACGTAACGCAGAAAAGAGAAGAAGTGAAGGCCTTGATTAATATAAAATCACATTATTTTATGATGTATTTGAAAAATAGTAAAAATTAAATATTATTTTCAACGGATACGTTGAAAGTAATACGTAAAATTTTTTTAATTTGTTGTTACAGATCATTATTTCTGAATATGCGTAGATAAAAGCTATCCCAAATGTGACGAAGACCTTCACTGATACTTCGTAAAAACCTTTTGTAATAGTTAACATAATGAGAATTAAATTAAACAGTGAATGTTAAAATCGTTGCAAATTAGTTATGATACATTAAAAAAGCGGAGAGAAAATGACTTCAGGGCGAATATACGTATAATTTTTTTAATAGATGTTAAGTATTTCCTATATTAATTAATAAACGAAATCGATTATAAACAATAACAAATAGAAAAGTGAAACTTTCCCAGAAAACTTCCTTAAATCAGAGAGAATATATCTAGTACAACTTGAAATGCGAAAAACAATGTTTTTAAAATAAAAAATTAAAATTATAACGCGCAATAAATTTTAAAGCCGGTCGCTAAACTTTTTAAGAAAAATGAATTTTTTACCATACCCGGGCCGAAAGTGCCATTTTTGCTCCCGGCTCAAAAACGCGAATGTGGTATTTTTGGCCCGGGTATGGTGAAAAATAGTATACGCTCCACGGGAGGAAATTGTACACGCCACATCTAATGTTTGCCACCCTCGCCGTCGGATCGGATAACTTTAGCCGCGGAAAGAAAATATTATAGCGGCAAGAAAAACGCTATCAATAAATACCTGTAACCGAGTAGGCTAAGGTAGGAAGGACGTCCGACTATCCAAAATGTGACGAAAACCTTCAGAGATACTTCGTTATATCTTGAATTTTATTATAGAATTATACATATAATAAATAATTATAATTAACACAAACACTTATTACTTGATGGTAACATGTAATTTAAAACGTTTGTTGAATAAATGGTTTTTAGTTTTTTAGTTGGGTTTAATTGATGTAAATGAGTACACACATTTTAATATTAAATGTGTGTACTCATTTACATCAATTAAACCCAACTAAAATATTAGATATGAGTGATAGAGACAGAACGAAAATTAAAAATGGTTTTTAGATTCGTTGCGTTTTGTGCATTTGTGAAGTATATGCCATCAGGTATAATTTATAATGTATTTGTATATTCGCTGCATATAAAGGTTATATTGAAAGGTCATATAATTCGTACTTGTTCAAATTATAAAAGCCAAATTCATTCATTCATTTCTTACGCTCTTGCCGCGCAGTCAGTGATCCTCAAACAGAAGCTATAGTTTGCTCAGCGCCGCACGACTGGCATGGTAAAACAGGACGGCCGACTAATAAAAATTTTTATCAATTTAAGAAATCAACTTTTCTAACGTGTTTTTTAACTATTCATGTTGAAAATCAATAAAATAATTTATTTTATATAACAGTCTGTTATTTCGAACGTGTTTTCATTGACATTGCGCGAAAAAAAAATTTTAATTCGTGTCAGGATTATAAATTTTAAAATACTCATAATTAATTAAATAAATTAAAATAATTAAGTGTTTTATTGTATCTTTGTTCATTTTTATCTTATTGTATTTATTAATGTATAAAAATAATTTTTTTTTTACTTTGATTTTTTATATTTTTTGGCCGATTTGAATTTCGCGCCGGGCGACTGCTTTTTATGAGAACGCTGATTCCGACCAGCGGACCTGGCGAATTTCGTCGGGAATTTCAGCTCACTTATAGTATATGGAGTTATGTCTCCTTCTCTCTTACTTCATGGTGCAGAGATATGATGCGACTGTTTTGGTGAGGCCCCCGCTACATGAGCGTGTATGCACGCGGACGCACGCGTATACAACTAGGAAATATCTAGTAATTTTCGATGCAGCCAACGTGAAAAATTGAGTGCCTCCAAAAAAAGCTGTTCGTTCTCTGCTTTCTTTGGAGGCACTAAATTTTTCACGTTGGCTGCATCGACAATTACTCGTATCTACACTAGGGGTGCGTTGACGGTGAAAGTACAATGGTGTTTCGTGCCATGCTCCGTGCTCTGTTCCGTGCTCAGTGCCATCTGTGCGCGGCGTCCACACTGTTCCTGTTGATTCCATAATTCTGGTTCAAAATTTAACGTTGGTGTGCCATCTCTATAACATTTTTATCTACGTACTATCCCTTATATAAATTGAGCATTCGAGATAATCTATTTTACCCTCGAACGATCTCGAAATCTCGAATAATCGAATCCGTCTCGAATCTCGAAAGGAGAGAAACAAAAGACGAAACAGTGGCGCGCGTAGCGCGCTGATTAACGCTAGTCCTTTATATAAATTGAGCATTCGAGATAATCTATTTTGCCCTCGAACGATCTCGAAATCTCGAATAATCGAATCCGTCTCGAATCTCTAAAGGAGAGAAACAAAAGACGAAACAGTGGCGCGCGTAGTGCGCTGATTAACGCTAGTCCCTCTATAAAAAATGCATCCTTGGCATGGTCGACGCCATGTTACGACGCCATGTTGATTTTTTCTCGAATATCTCGAATATCTCGAATATCTCGAATATCTCAAAATCTCGAATTTTTTGGCGCATGCGCAAATGCCCTATAGGGACTTAGGGAGTCTCTACAACCGTGCAGCGCGCGTGTGTGTGTCGCCGTGTATAAGGTATACCTATATATAGGAGAGCGCTATATATAGGTATACCTTATAGGAAAGCACTATATATAGGTATACCTTATACACGAGAGGGCATATGCACGCACAAAGTTATAGAGACACCCTTAGAGTTATGGTGGAATGGTATAGAGATAGCACATGTGTTGTGAGCGGGAAAATATGATATATATTAATTGATAGAAATTTATAATCAATTGATAAATCGATGAAAAATTTTTATTTAAAAAAAAATATTTATTCATTACGTGTGTGTGTCTGTATGTGTGTGTGTGTGTGTGTGTGTGTGTGTGTGTGTGTGTGTGTGTGTGTGTGTGTGTGTGTATGTGTGTGTGTGTGTATGTGTGTGTGTGTGTGTGTGTGTGTGTGTGTGTGTGCCTGCGTGCGTGCGTGCATGCGTGCGTGCGTGTATGTGTGTGTGGGTGAGTGGGTGGGTGGGTGTGTATGTATGTAAACACTCGATATCTCGAAAACCATTTCACCTATTTTCGTCGGACAAAGCTTATTCTCTTGGTCCCGAAAAAATACTCCGTTTTAATTTTTTATCGATTTTCTTTTTTTTTTATAACCAAAAAATCTTTAAACTACCTACGTTTTCTGTTTTTAATTTTCAAATTATCTTTAGTATGTCATGGAAAATGTTCTTATAATTCATAAATTAATTTTTCAAAAAATATTTGATTATCGACTCAAAATTTTATTTACTTATTACGCTTATTGAAGATAATATTTGGTATAAATTTCAAGAGATTATCTTCATTTTTTTTTTTTTGAGAAAAAAATTATTTAAAAAAAAACGCGTTTTCACTGACACACGATGACAAGAATAAAAACCAATTAATCGTCCTGAAATTTGGTATAGAGGATATAGATTTTTTATATCTCCAAACTATTCATTGCGCAAAAAAATTGAACTGTCACGACCAAAGATATTTGAGGTTGAAAGTTTTTTAAAATATTTTCGAATAGCGTTTTTCAGACAATATTTGATAGATAGAGAAACTTTTGTATAATACAATTAATTATTGTCATATAAAAAATTAAAAAGAGGAATAAATACATTAGTTTGAGGAAGCTAAGTGCCAATGTATATTGGGAGCGGTTTTTTATTAGTGATGATAGTCGGATTAGTGTAAGGATCTTTTTATTTAGTTAAAATTAAAAACACGGTTTTCTCAATATAAAAATATTCATCTTGAATTTTATACCTTCACTTTGCCTTTTTATATGTTTAACATTATTAAACACAGAAAACAGATATTTTCATAATTATGTTATTGTTTATCTATCTTAGTGGCAATTTTACTTATTGAACAAAATCACAACATGAAAAAAGCTTATTTAAATGAAATTAACCTTGATTAATCTTTATCATTGTAGTGACATTCTGATACTATAGAATTGAATGAACCTTTAAATTTGTTAAAGCAGGAAACTATGGAATGGAATGAATCACTAGAACTAAATTCAAAAGATAAAGACAAATCATATATTAAAATAACAAATACTTCTTCATACATACATTTTTTAGTCAATAAAACTATAACATAGCTTGATGAAAAACATCATAATGTTTAAATGAATTCAAAATAAGTGCATTAAGGTTGTATTGGCCGTAAGATCTCATTTAAAAATTTAAGACAAATATTTTGGTTGTATAATTTGTCGAAAACACTAATATTCTACAGTTCTAAGAGTAAACAAATATGTAAAATGTTTTTTAGAACTATGAAGAAAACTTTACATCGGTTTTAGAACATTGTATTGCTCATTTCTTTCACTTTTTAGTATGACTGTACGCCTTACTACACAGTTTTTATGCTATAACTTTGATGTGAGTACCAGTCATTACCGACGATTGCAGGGACCCGTTTTTCTCAATCAATTTTAAATTTTAAGAAAATATCGCTCTGGTACGTTATAGTTGACTATCAAATCTATAACGTGTCAGAGAGATTTTTTGTCAAAATTCAAAATTGAATGAGAAAAACGGATCCCTGCAATCGTCGGTAACTGTGGGGCCTCGCATCGCCTTAAGGGGGTCCGAAAGTTAATTAAAAATTCAAATTTTGCGCCACAATATAGCAGACGAAAAAATAAGTAATTTGCCTATAACAAATAGTAAAAACAATATTACGGAAAATCAGGACTGCATTACCCTCCGTTAATAATATCTATTATTTTACAAAGTTTCAAGTTTCTATATAAATATTTCGCTGAATGGCATTTGAATAATGCCTCAAAATCAAGTAATTCAAATGCCATTCAGCGAAATATTTATATAGAAACTGCAAACTTTGTAAAATGATAGATAATAATGTAACGAAGGGCAATGCAGTCCTGGTTTTCCGTAATATTTTTTTTTACTTACTTATTTTTTTGTCTGCTATATTATGGCTCGAAATTTGAATTTTAATTGACTTTCGGACCCTACTAGCTCGCAAAAGCAATTCATTTCAATTGCAATCGATTACAAAGGTTTTCTTTTACGTATACACAAATTTACAAGAACTAAACACTATTTTTTCAACTTAATTTTTTCAATAACTACGACGAGTCTAGCCATATTCAGAGAATCTCCATAAGAACCCACGTTAATTTTAAACTACAATATCTCGAAAACTAGCACGCAAATCATATTCAAATTTGCCAGAGACATTTATAATGATATTATTGACCTACTGACGAAACTTTATTGATCTGACATTATTTTTTACATATAGTCCATACAACCTTAAATAATGAATTGAATAATAACATTTCTCTTGTAAATAAAAAAGAAACCGTTCATTAATTATGCAGCTTCTTTTGTAACTTAAAAAAAAAAAATCAGCGCACGAAGCGCGCGTGTCGAACCCTAGTAATACTATAAACAGTATAGTAACATCACTATTATTATTTATTATTATTATTATTATTATCACTATTTATTATTATTATCACTATTATTATTATGTTATTTTAATAACATCACTATTTCTAATAAATGTACACAATGTTCTGCTACATTTATTTCTCTCAATATTTTATTACAATTATAATTTTTCTGGAGTCGTTCGTTCATCTTTTAACACTTTTAGGCCCTCGACACATAAGCGCGTTTGCTCGCGTTTGGCTGCGGTCAGCCGGGCCCTTTCTACATATGTGTGTTCTGTCTGTTCTAGACAACTTCTCTCTACGTCTGTCTCTGTCTTATGTTATGCCCTAATCACATAACCGCGTACGATCGCGTACTATACGTCTACGTACAACCGCGTCCGACGTTAAGGAAGAATCTAGTGATTTTCGCTGTTGCCAACAGCGGCAATGTCAGTGCAATAACTAGTACTTTCGAGGAACAGACTTACTCACACGAAGTGCAGTAGATCGGAGTAACGCTTGCTTGTTTATGTCTGTTGTCGTTGGTGTAGTAGCCGACTTTCGTATACGTAGGTCTGTTCCTCGAAAGTACTAGTTATTGCACTGACATTGCCGCTGTTGGCAACAGCGAAAATCACTAGATTCTTCCTTATGCCCTAATCACATAACCGCGTACGATCGCGTACGTCTGCGTACAACCGCGTCCGACGTTAAGGAAGAATCTAGTTATTTTCGCTGTTGCCAACAGCGGCAATGTCAGTGCAATAACTAGTACTTTCGAGGAACAGACCTACGTATACGAAAGTCGGCTACTACACCAACGACAACAGACATAAACAAGCAAGTGTTACTCCGATCTACTGCACTTCGTGTGAGTAGGTCTGTTCCTCGAAAGTACTAGTTATTGCACTGACATTGCCGCTGTTGGCAACAGCGAAAATCACTAGATTCTTCCTTAACGTCGAACGCGGTTGTACGTAGACGTACGCGATCGTACGCGGTTATGTGATTAGGGCATTAACGTCGGACGCGGTTGTACGCAGACGTACGCGATCGTACGCGGTTATGTGATTAGGGCATTACATAAACGGAACAGATCTATCTGTCTTTGTCGGGAACACACAGAACACACAGAACACACATATGTAGAAAGGCCCCCGCGGTCGGCCGCGGTCGGACGCGATAAGAGCGCACGCGCTCGCTTCTCGCATTGGCTGGAAGCGGACTCAGCGGACGCGCACGCCTACGACGACCAATGAGAGAAGCGAGCGCGTGCGCTCTTACCGCGGCTGACCGCGGCCGACCGCGGCCACCCGCAGCCAAACGCGAGCAAACGTGCTTATGTGTCTAGGGCCTTAATAACATCACTATCACTGTATTACTATATACTATATACACTTATATTACACTGTAAAAACTGCTGTCTAAATTTACGACTTTCAAAATTATAATAAAATTACAAATTTTATTAATATCTCAATTATATTACAAATTACAAACCTCGTAAAATATATAGGATTATACTGTTTATAGTATTATAGTACGTAGATAAAAATGTTATAGAGATGGCACACTAACGTTAAATTTTGAACCAGAATTATGGAATCAGCAGGAACAGTGTGGACGCCGCGTACAGATGGCACTGAGCACGGAACAGAGCACAGACCATGGCACGGAACACCATTGTACTTTCACCGTCATGGCGCGCGTTGAGATGCGCGTCGAGATGCGCGTCGAGTTGCACGTCCAAACTGTGCATTCCAATCTGTTTCACATCGTTTTACTTTTCTAATTACATGGACCCTGACCCTATATCCATGATGTGAAACGGATTGGAACACGCTTGGAACGCACAATTTGGACGCGCATCTCGACGCGTATCTTGACGCGCGCCAAGACGCGCTCCTAGTGTAGATACTCCCTTAGGGCCTTCACACAGCTCTGAGGAACAGATATAAAGTACAAGAATAACATGGGTTAGTATATCTATATATACGAGGAACAGCGAGATACACAAGGAACAAGAGTCTTGTTCCTCGCTGTTCTTCGTATATATAGATATATAACCCATGTTATTCTTGTTCTTTTTATCTGTTCCTCAGAGCTGTGTGAAGGCCCTTAGAGAGTATCTACACTAGGGACGCGTCATGGCGCGCGTCGAGTTGCGCGTCCAAACTGTGCGTTCCAATCTGTTTCACATCGTTTCACTTTTCTAATTACATCGATCCTGACCCTATATCCACGATGTGAAACAGATTGGAACACGCTTGGAACGCACAGTTTGGACGCGCATCTCGACGCGTACCAAGACGCGCACCTAATGTAGATACTCCCTTACTCATGCATACGCGTGTGTCCGCGTGCATACTAGCTAGCGCAAACTAAGGCCGCGGCCACATAAGCGCGAACGGACGCGGACGCACGCGGACACGCGCGCGCGTACGCGCTGACTTTTAATGATAAGGTTGGTATCTTTGGCTGTAGCCAACCTTGCAAATTTTAAAGGAAAAGAATGAACTAACCTGCTCCAAAATGTGAGAAAACTTAACCTATCAATTAGACTCACATAGCATGTAAACTTGCTTACTTGCTCCGAAAAAATTATCTATAAGAGTTAACAGTTGAGTTAAGAAGTGAGTTAAAAAATAAAATGAGAAAATAAAAAAAAATAAATAAAATTTAATAAAATTAAATGAGTTTTATACTTTTTTTTCGTCGAATAATTATGGAATAATTATGGATAGATTAACTATTGAAGTTGTTACTGTGTGTATAAATTATTTAAGATAAGCAAGGCAAGTGTATAAAGGAACAATTGTTATCCGGAGCAAGTACATACTATGCGGGACTAATTGATAGGTTAAGTTTTCTTACATTTTGGAGCAGGTCAGTTCATTCTTTTTCTTTAAAATTTGCAAGGTTGGCTACAGCCAAAGATACCAACCTTATCATTAGAAGTCAGCGCGTATGCGCGCGCGCGTCCGCGTCCGTCCGCGCTTATATGGCCGCGGCCTAAGTAGCACGGGCCTAACACGCTCGGCCTTTTCTTGGATACACTCATATCTAAGGAACAGAGAACAACAAGTTCGAAACAAAGACGACAATTCGGATTGGGTAGCTACCAATCTCGGTGTTCCACAAGGGTCAGTGCTTGGGCCGCTGCTATTCTATCTCTATATTAATGACGTAAAGTATCTTTTTATATACAGGTGCCATTTAATCAGTTAGAGGAGGGGATTAATCAGTTGTCTGCAGCAGCTCAAGCTGTTTCGGACTGGGCGGGGGCGTCTGGTCTTAGACTAAACCCAGGCAAGACACAAGCTATATTTTTCACAACAGAGCACAAAGTGCATCGAATTAACAGGTTAAATTTGCCTGGCGTTGCTCTGGGTTCCGGCGTCCTCGTCCCTTTCGCAGAGAAGGTGATGAGCCTCGGTATTGTGCTCGATCGGACACTATCCTGGAAGCCTTTTTTCGATCACATATCGTTAAAAGTAAATAGAGTCTTGTATTCCTTACGCTTCTTCCGATCGAGTACCACTGAATTACTTCGTCAACGTATGGCGCGGGCACTGATTTTTCCTCTTCTTTTTTTTTACTGTTCTGTCCTGATGACGAATGAACGTCACATACGAACTTAGATGCAGACTACAGAGATTACAAAATTCATGTCTCAGGTACATTTTTGGCGTAAGACGGAGAGATCACGTGACTCCTCTGCGGCGCAGGCTTGGCTGGCTGCGCACTGATACAAGACGGCAATACTTCACTGCCGTACTATTATACAAAATCCTCAATTTTTCTTCTCCATCTTATTTACGCGACATGTTTGAAAAGCGTCAGTCAAGTCGGCCTGCAAGAGGGACTACAAGGGACCTTACAATTCCACAGGTGAACTCTGAGAACGGTAAGCAGTCGTTTCGAGTTGAAGGTGTGCGATTGTGGAATTCCCTGCCATGGTATATTAAAAGTTTACCTAGTCTGAGTCGCTTTAAGAGCGCCTTGTACGAACATCTATTTAACTTAGACTGACTTACAGAATTGTGATATTTTGTATATATATTGTATATTCTAAGCTTAAATTGACTAATACTATCGTATTTAATTTTGAAATTTTTGTATTTAAATACTGACTGACTCTTCTAGTCTTTTTATTTATTTCTAATCTGTGACATGTCGAGGCTTCTCGTACCTCTATATTAGCTAGAGATTATATCAATTAGACTAAGCGGCTGTGTTTACTTTTATAGACTAGAGTGCAATTTCGTATTGATTTTTTCTACTTATAACTTGTTGTAAACTTACACTACACATTGTTGTACCCATTTTTTGGCAGTGACCAAGAATAAAGATATTATTATAATTACATCGACCCTGACCCTATATCCACGATGTGAAACGGATTGGAACACGCTTGGAACGCACAGTTTGGACGCGCATCTCGACGCGCATCTTGACGCGCGCCATGACGCGCTTCTAGTGTAGATACTCCCTTAGCGCCAGTCTGGATCCTCCCTTACGTCCTTTCCACATGGAAACGCATCGTGCGCCGTGCGTCGCGTGGTGCGCCGCGTTCCGATCGCTTGAATACAGCAACTCTATGCTGATTGGTTAATTCCTTTGACGAAACTAGATGGTAAAAGAGAATTAACCAATCAGCATAGAGTTGCTGTATTCAAGCGATCGGAACGCGGCGCACGACGCGGCGCACGGCGCACGACGCACTTCCATGTGAATACGCTTGCGTACGCGCAGTGGAGTTACTAGAAAAACTTTGTAATGCCAACTTTACAGGAAAGTCACTATGGTTTCGTGAGGAACTTCTATTGTTGAAAGGGTTTACGAAGTCATACTGACTTTTCTCTACAGTTGGCACTAGCGAGTTTCGCTTAGGCCGTCTAGTGATTCCGCTGCGCCGTACGCATTCATGCGCAAGCGTATTCACATATGTGGCCAGGGCCTGAAAAGGACGTTAGGGAGTCGCCACAAATGGACCGTGGCGTGGGGTGGCGTGGGGTGGCGTGGCGTGCCCGTGACGTGGCGTGTCGAACGCTTATGAAAAACGAGTGTGCCGTCTTCAAGATTATTGCATCCGTGTTCCAAGTGCTTTGAAAAAATAACTTTATTTACATATAATTTTACATATAAGTAAAGATTGTTGTGCGAAAACTTACTAATTTTTAATAATTTTACATAGAAAATTACGGAGATATCTTTTAAGCTTTTATTTCCTCATGAACGAGGATCATATATGGAAAACTGATTTTTGAAAAACGCTTAGCGCTTTAATAATATTTTTTTCTACGTAAAATTATTAAAAATTTGTAAGTTTTCGCACAACCAACTTTAATTATATGTAAAATTATATGTAAATAAAGTTATTTTTTCAAAGCATTTGGAACACGGATGCAATAATCTTGAAGACGGCACACTCGTTTTTCATAAGCGTTCGACACGCCACGCCACGGGCCGCCACGCCACCCCACGTCATCCCACGTCACGGTCCATTTGTGGCGACTCCCTTATGTAGTGAGGGCCTGACAGTGAATCCACATTGCATGCCGTATACCGTATGCCGTATGCTGTATGCCGTCGGAAAAAAGTTGTTGTCTGAAATTTATAGGATTTATAACTCTATGGTTATAAATCCTATAGGAATTATAACCATAGAGTTATAAATATTATAGATTTCGGACAACAACTATTTTTCTGACGGCATACAGCATACAGCATACGGCATGCAATGTGGATTCACTGTGAGGCCGCGGCCACGTAAGGCCCCCGCTACATAAGAGCGTATGCACGCGGGCGCACGCGTATGCAACTAGGGAATATCTAGTAATTTTCGATGCAGCCAACGTGAAAAATTTAGTGCCTCCAAAAAAAGCTGTTCGTTCTCTGTTTTCTTTGGAGGCACTAAATTTTTCACGTTCTCATTTAACTTACTACCTCCAGGAGTAGATGCTCTAAGATTGTAGTTCGTGCGTTTCACTACGTTCCAATTTTCTTAAAGGTTCTACCTTACCGATCCAGCATGATATGGATGCTGATATCTTAGAACATATACTACATGGAGGGAGCAACCCAATGCTCGAAAGCGTGGCCGCGGAGTGAGAAAAAGAATGAGCGGTAGTATCTGTCTCTCTCTTACTGTCGCGCGATTGGCTGGGGGATAGGTATCAGCCAATCGCGCGACGGTATGAGAAAGATAGCTGCTACCGCTCATTCTCTTTCTCTCTCACTCCGCGGTCACGCTTTCGAGCATTGGGTTGCTCCCTCCATGTAGTATATGCTCTAAGTCTAAGGCTGATATGCATGATGTAAGGCAGAATCCACACTATACCCCTACCCCCTACCTGTACCCCGTATCCGTACCACGTCGAATTTTCTTGTAGAGTTGGCTATCTCACAAAGTCTATGGTCCTCGAAGACATCGATAGTGAAAATGATAAGCGTATCTATGAGAGTACCATAATCTTTGTGAGATAGCCAACTCTACAAGAAAATTCGACGGGGTACGGATAGGGGGTAGAGGTATAGTGTGGATTCTGCCTAAGGAAAGAAGGTGTGCTCCCAAGCTAACTTCGTTTTCGTCATCTACTGCGCCTTCCCACTTTCTGCCATATTGAAATTTGACTGGGCGTTTGTTTACGTTTAGAACAGTGTGAAAAATGCATTGTAACTATTGTTAAAATGCCCGATTGTTCGGTAAAATTTTGTACAAATTGGAACGGTAACACTAAGAGTACAGATATACGGTTTTTTTGTTTTCCAAAAGATGAACAGATAATTAGCAAGTGGATTGAAGCTTGCAATGATCCTAACCTTAACATCACGAATGGTAAAGTATTATTATATTATAAAACAAAATTACTAGATTAATAAAAGATTTTGGTATTTACTTATAATTTCATTTATGTAGCTCGTATCTGTTCCATTCATTTCATCCATAACTGCTTTGAGAAAAAACCGGATCATTTGATAGTTTCTGGAGATAGACACATATTTAAGGTGATGTTATATACCGACATAATTTTAAAAAGAGTACATCTCATGAAAATACCAATAGAATCATCCACAAAAAATTCTGAGTGTAGTATTTACATATACGGAGCGCCTGACAGACGTGTTTTTCCAAAAAAATGATCAGAGTTTATTTAATTAAATAAAAACCGTACTGTCGGTAAGTAGAAATCTGCAATTGTCCTATTTTTAAAACAAGCACAGCTAACGAAAATACTAATAGAATCGCTCAAAAAAATTTCTGAATATAGTGTTTACGTGTCCGGAGCGCCTGACAGTCGTCTTTTTCCAAATAAACGTTTGAATGTTGATTTAAAAAATATTGAAATCAGGGTATCACATCACCTTAAGCTCACTAAAAATGCAATTCTTACAGAAAATTTAAGTTCAGATAGAGACACATTAAGGTATGTGAAATTACTCATTAGAAAGAAACTGATTATTTGCTAACATTTAATAAATTTATTTATTTTCAAATCGAGAAGAAAACGTAAAGGAGGAAACGTTAATGTTTTGAGTGATTATAATAAAAATAATGAGCCTGCAAGTAAGAAAACTAAAAATGATTTAATAAAACCTGTGTATTCCATCAAATTCAAACTCAATCTTAATAACCCAAGAAAATGAATCAGAACTCAAGGAGTTAATTCTTGATCGAAACACTAGCTAAATTAAAAAATTTAATATCTTAAATAAGTATATCAAGTAGTTAGATATAATAAGACTCGGATGAATATAAACAGATGCTTTCAGAGGGAATACGAATTATAGTACTGCAGTTCCGGAACCATTTCTTATTAGTTCACCATCAACTAGTACAGTTGAAGATATTTCACAAAAGTATAACTCAGATGCAACGCTTTTAAAAACTACAAATACCACAAGGGATCTGTAAGTTGTTTATAAAATAAATATTAGTAAGAATAATTTCAATGTTGGTAAAATAAAGGAAACAGTATTACTAATTTCAGAAAAATAAATACCTATAGTAAATAGTTGATAGTAAATACCTATAGATTTAAAATATAATGTCGAGTAAAATATACTTAATTAGATTAGTTACATGATTTTTATAAAGTAAACAGTAAATTTCCTATAAATTATAGTTTTAAACTAAACTACTTGCTATGTATAAAAATAATTGTAAAAATTACATATCGTATTAAAATTTTGTAGTATACACAATTTTTATCAATCACATAAATTATTTTTCATTACAAGATTCGACTAATGTACACAGCTATATTTAAACTTTTGTTTTTAGATTACAAGGTGATTTTGATAACGATAAATTAAGGGCGAAAAACAATGATTTGAAAATTGAAAATAAAAATTTGAATTTGGAAAATAAAAGATTAAAGCAAGAAGTACTAAAACTCAATAGGAAAATTCGAAAACAAGAAAAGTTAGCCCCAAAGCAAATACAAAATAAAAATATGGTTAGCGCCTGTAGTGATCACTACAAAAATTATTATGCAATCGCTATGGATTCTAAAGGTTAGTTGGGATGAGGATCTTCCTTCGGAAACTTCTAATCGTTGGCAAAACTGGTTACAAGATCTTCCTTCGATCTCAGAGATCAAAATCCCTCGCTGGAGTGGATACACACTTCAGTGTGAACTTCTCGAAATACACGGATTCGCAGACGCATCCAAATTTGCGTATGGTGCAGTAGTCTACCTGCGCTTAATTCAAGACCAAAAGGTACTTGTCACCCTTCAAGTGGCTAAAACGCGAGTAGCCCCGCTTAAAACTCTAAGCATACCTCGCTTAGAACTGTGCGCTGCGTTGCTACTTGCTCGTTTGGTGCAAACTTTCATCGAATCATTCCCTATTAAGATCGCAAGTATTCATCTATGGTCAGACTCGGCAGATGTCCTCTTTTGGTTAAAGGATCACCCATCGCGATGGGGTGTTTTTGTAGCTAACAGGTGTTCGGAAATTCACACTCTATTACCTGAAGCCTATTGGCACCATGTGCGATCAGCCGATAACCCCGCTGACGTTATATCACGAGGTATTGAGCCTTCAAAACTAGCTTCACATCGCTTATGGTGGCAAGGCCCCTCCTGGCTCTCTGATAATCATGAACTTTGGTCGAGCTCTCATGACGAGCTCAACTTCACCGTGAATAGTTTGAATTTGCAACCTAATTACACTCTAGTCGCAAGTAAGAGCACTCCAAATTCTGTTGAGACCACTCTAGAAATTTGGAGCCTTATTAATAATTACTCTTCGTTAGATAAATTGTTACGGATGGCTTCGTATTGCTTTCGTTTCATTAATCGAGTCTGCTCGAAAATGGAGCGTGCGACATCTTCAAATTTAGGTGTTAGCTTTATCTCTGTTCTTCAATCCCTACTATGCCAAGACTCTTCGAGTTCAAAAGAGGTCAGCGCTAGTGAGATTGAGAACAGCAAACTTTGTTTGATCTACCTAATTCAGAAAGCCTATTTTAAGTTTGATATTTATCAGTTAGCAAGGACAGGTAAACTTTCGGCTAAAAGCCCTCTGTCACCGCTAAACCCCATGATAAAAAATCATTTGCTCAGGGTGGGCGGTCGACTCTCTCACTCTCTTCTCGAAGAAGATGCTAAGCATCCTCTTATTTTACCTGCTAAGTGTCACTTTACTACTTTATTAATCAGGGACGCTCACCAACGTACGCTTCATGGTGGTGTTCAGTTAACCCTTGCTACACTCAGACGACGATACTGGATTTTTAAGGGACGAGCGGAAGTTAAAAGAGTCATCAGAGCCTGTACTACTTGCTCTCGCTATGCTGCGCGAGTGCCCTCCCAATTAATGGGCGAATTACCCAAAGCTCGTGTTTGTCAGTCGTCACCTTTCGAACGCTCTGGCGTCGATTACGCCGGGCCTATTCATCTGCGTCTCACTAAATCTAGAGGTAAAGGCACGATGAAAGGTTATATTGCCATCTTCATTTGTATGGCCACCAGAGCCGTTCATATTGAGGTAGTTGAGGATTATTCAAGTGAGGCGTTCATCGCCGCTTTTCATCGTTTCACGGCTCGTCGAGGTCATTGCAAGGAGTTATACTCTGATCAAGGTACTAACTTCGTCGGGGCAGATGTTCAACTAAGACAGATGGTAGATGCTTCGTCAGAATTCTCTTCTCGAGTTGTTCGGTCTCTTACAAAAGAAGGAACCTCCTGGATTTTCAATCCTCCCAGTGCTCCCCATTTTGGAGGCATTTGGGAAGCAGCCGTTAAATCGGCTAAACATCACATGCGCCGAGTCATTGGGGATCAAGTTCTCACTTTCTCTGAACTTGCTACTCTTATGTGTCGCATTGAAGCATGCCTTAACTCCAGACCTTTAACCGCTCTCACTGACGATCCTTCTGACCTTGACTTCCTATCACCGTCACACTTTCTCATACAAAGATCTTCATTTATAGTTCCTGAAGGAGATGTCACCAGCGACAACGTTCCAGCAGGAAAGCGCTGGCTCTTGATCAGTCAGCTGGCCCAGCACTTCTGGAAGAGATGGTCAACGGACTACCTGACGTCCCTGCAATCCCGTCAGAAGTGGAAACATCCTCAGTCCTCCGTCGCAATTGGGGATTTAGTGCTCATTCGCAATGAGCTCACGCCACCAGCAAAGTGGCCCATCGCACAAATCACAGCCATCCACCCAGGGAGCGATGGCCACGTCCGTGTGGTTGATCTCCGCACGGCCACCACAACGCTACGACGCCCCATCGCCAAAGTCATACGTCTCCAACCTTCGGATTAGGGACCGTTCGCCAATCTGGCGAAGGTGGGCGGAATGTTCACGACTCAGCGAGAGCGCCCTCCTATTCCGGCCACAGACACACACGCGAGAGAGTCGCGCCACTCGGCGCTCTCCACGTGTCTCTCTCTACCGCCCCTCCATCTACCAAGACGCCTGCCAACGGTGCCTCGCCGCGCCGGCCGGCTCATTCAGACAGTATCAAGCGCGACGGCCGAGAGAGACAGCAGCAACTCAACATTGTACGCCGCGAGGCACGACGGACAGCTTTAATAAAGCCACCAGATCTCTCTCCACACGAAACGCTGTCAATTATTGAACCAGCCCACTCCACGATCCATCCACATTCATTCATCACAAAACAACTCACAAGTTTTACGCTCAAAATAAAATCTGTAAACATTATTTCCTTATGTTTTATTTATTCTATTAAAATAAAATTGTGAATCTGTTTGTTTTTATGAAGTATTTTGTTTTAACTACATGTCTGTGTGTGTGTGTGTGTGTGTGTGTGTGTGTGTTTAATGTTATTATCCAGGGCCTCTTAGGGTTTTCCGCAATAAAAGTGGGTAAGGGCGCGCGCTGCGCGCGCGCCATTGTCTACAATGCGACATCCTTCTCAGTATTGGCTAACAACACAACGCCTGCGGCGCCCGCTTTAAGTTTCATCGAATTTTACGTTGATTTCGGAAAAAAATTACGGAAAAACGTTGTGAAAGTAACCCTAAAGATCCCCGAAACTACAGGTCAAGTCCTGGAAGTTAACATTAGACATATGCAGTTTCCAGGACCGGTCCTGGAAACTAGCAAATGTCCTGGAAACTAACGTTACATATAATGAATGTTCTGGATACCAGCGTTAGATATAAATATATTTATATATTCGCCTTGAAATAGTAAGCTTTAACATCTATACTTATAAATTGGTATTAATTTTGATTTGGTGTAACCAAAACATTTATTGAATTTTCAAATGTATCAATATTGCGCGCTTAACAATGATTGGTTACGTATTCAATATGGCCGGTGTTTGGGAAGCTTACGCTATTGGCTGATTTGGAAGGATGTGCGAGAGCACACTTCGTTTCCTTACATCATGCTGATATGCATGCTGGATCGGTAAAGTAGAACCCTTAAGAAAATTAGAACGTAGTGAAACGCGCGAACTACAACGCTGGCGGTGGCGGTGGCAGTGGAGCGTGGAAGCTTGTGGACCGTCCCTTATGTAGCGGGAGCCTTATGCCTCTACCACATTAGCGTACAACCGCGTTCGACCGCGTAAGAGCGCACGCGCTCGCTTCTCAGACCCCTGCTACATAAGAGCGTTTGCACGCGGGCGCACGCGTATGCACGCGTAAGATAACTAGTAATTGTCGATGCAGCCAACGTGAAAAATTTAGTGCCTCCAAAGAAAGCAGAGAACGAACAGCTTTTTTTGGAGGCACTAAATTTTTCACGTTGACTGCATCGAAAATTACTAGATATTCCCTAGTTGCATACGCGTGCGCCCGCGTGCAAACGCTCTTATGTAAGCGGAGGCCTCATTGGTCGTTGTAGGCGTGCGCGCCCGCTGAGTCCGCTCCTAACCAATGAGAGAAGCGAGCGCGTGCGCTCTTAGGGAGAATGTACATAAGCGCTGCGCTACGCTGAGCTACGCTACGCTGTCGCATTGATTACTTGTAGACCTCGTCGTTGATTGGCTAATATTTAAATGTTAGCCAATCAGCGACGTGGTCTACAAGTAATCAATGCGACAGCGCAGCGCTTATGTACATTCTCCCTTACGTGGTCGAACGCGGTTGTACGCGCTTATGTGGTAGAGGCATTAGGGCCTTTGCACGCTAAAATCATAACGCAAAGGAATAAGGAATAAGAGGGCATAAGGTGGACATAAGGTACTTATGCTCCGCTTATTCCTCTTATGCCCGTGTTGTGTACGCAACGGATCGTGTATAACCCTTAAATTGCTTGTTTTGGAGTAAGTTTTTTAATAATAAATTGCAAGTAAACATTTACCTCTTCATCCATTGTTCAAAAATGTCTACACTATAAATTATTATAAAAATAATCACTAAATGATTAAGAAGAAAACTTTTCTCACTTCTGCACGTTGAAATGATAAAATACAAAAGCCCCTCAAGTTTTATTATTTTGTCAACTTTTTACATTGTAACCAATTAGAGTCAATTAATAATTACAGTAAGCTATTTCATTTCGAAAACTTTACTCCAAAAAAATCAAGAGGTTATGCACGTTTCGTTCCGTACACAACACGGGCATAAGGGAGCGTGTACATAAGCGCTGTGCTGTGCGATGCCGTGCGATGCCGTACGATGCCGTTCGATGCCGCGCGGTGCCGCACGATTAGTGCTTCGTCCGATCCGTTGTCTAAATGGTTCAAAATAAATTGTAAGTTGTATCTCTGTATGATTTAAATTAAATAGTTAAATAAATAATGCAGAGATACAACTTACAATTTATTTTGAACCATTTAGACAACGGATCGGATGCAGCACTAATCCGTGCGGCACCGCGCGGCATCGAACGGCATCGAACGGCATCGAACGGCATCATACGGCATCGCACAGCATTGCATAGCACAGCGCTTATGTACATGCTCCCTAAGAGGAATAAGCGGAGTATAAGTACCTTATGTCCACCTTATGCCCTCTTGCAAAGCCCTAAGGACAATGTACATAAGGGATCACTGTCTACGTAGCGTCTCGTGTGCCTTGTCTCTTGTCTCATGTCTCAAGCGCGAAAAAAATCGTTGTCCGCAATCTTAATAATTTTTAATAATTTTTAATCCCTTGTAGAATTGGCTATCTCACAAAGTTTATGGTACTCTCATAGATCCGCTTCTCATTTTCATTATCGATGTCTTCGAGGACCATAGACTTTGTGAGATAGCCAACTCTACAAGAAAATTCGACGGGGTACGGATTCGGGGTACGGTCGGTACGGATAGAGGTAGGGGTATAGTGTGGATTCTGCCTGAGGGCGAGGTCTATCAAGTTTGCACCCAAAATCTTAATTCATTAAAACAACAATAATAAATCGATTGCGCATTAAAAAATAAATTAATTTTGTTAATAACATTTTTTTGCGCGAGCTTTTATTTACGAGATATTGACCAATACGTATTGGGCGCAGCCCCCAAAATAAAATCGTTTTTTTTATAAAATGGAAAATAGCTAGAATTTTTCGACAAAGCTTATTCGATTGCGCGTCGTGTGCGCGAAGCGCACCCGAATCGTAAATTCGGAAATTCGCATTATTATAATTAATAATAATTAATTTTCCATATAGTACTGTGCGCATGCGCGCACCCATTATTGCGTCGTGATGTTTCGCGCAATCCGCGCGTCTACTTATGGTCGTTGCCGTCGTTGGTAGTTGCAAAGGGAGTCATCTACGGATTGCGCGAAACATCACGACGAAATAATGGGTGCGCGCATGCGCACAGTACTATATAATATTTCGTTGGGGCTGAATGGAAAATTAATTATTATTAATTATAATAATGCGAATTTCCGAATTTACGATTCGGGTGCGCTTCTCGTACATGACGCACAATCGAATAAGCTTTGTCGAAAAATTCTAGCTATTTTCCATTTTATAAAAAAAACGATTTTATTTTGGGGGCTGCGCCCAATACATATTGGTCAATATCTCGTAAATAAAAGCTCGCGCAAAAACATGTTATTAACAAAATTAATTTATTTTTTAATGCGCAATCGATTTATTATTGTTGTTTTAATGAATTAAGATTTTGGGTGCAAACTTGATAGACCTCTGAGGGCGTGCGAGCTCGCGCAGCATCGCAACGTTGCGGAGGAGAGCGTGTGTGTGTGTATCTGTCCTGTGTGTGTGTGTGTGTGTGAGTGTGTGTGTGTGTGTGTGTGTATGTGTGTGTGTGTGTGTGTGTGTGTGTGTGTGTAAAATTGTTGGATCGAGGATTGGATTCGTTGTTTTTTTCGGAAGTGTTGCGAAGAGTGATGGATTGACCTTATTACGGCCACTGGTTTCTTAGGATACGTGTGTGCTTATAAATAGGTGCACGCTGCATGGGTTGATGCGAGCATAGACTTAGAGTACCTTTGGTTGGGAATAGGTTAGATAAATAACAGACGCATTATATATTGGGTGATCCATGCATTTTGCTGCGTGAAATAATCATAAGGGGGTGCCATAGCCGTGCCATTACCGTCTGAGCAATTGACACAGTTTCAAACTTATTAAAAACAAAATACGTAGAATCACAAAAAATCAAGAGCACACTGCTCTGTGGTTTTGAACGTTCTATCATCCAGTAAAAGTTTAAAGTCGAAATATCAAGTGGTTTTTGCAAAAACTTTGAATGAAACTGAATTTTGTTTTGTTCAAAGTTTTTGCAAAAACCACTTGATATTTCCCCTTTAAACTTTTACTGGATGATAGAACCTTCAAAACCACAGAGCAGTGTGCTCTTGATTTTTTATGATTCTACGTATTTTATTTTTAATAAGCTTTAAACTGTGTCAATTGCTCGGTCGGTAATGGTAGGAATATGCCACCCCGATAATCTACATATATATTATATACCTTTGAAGCGCTTCGAAATATATATTGCAGAAAAGTTCCTAGAAGTTGGGGCCTCATAAGAGAAAAATAAAATATTTTTTACATAATTTGAAAAATGTATTTTCTCAGCAGCCAACATGTTTAAGGGGGATGCCTTATACCGGCAGAGTTCTCTGTCGTACCAACCACAATGTTTTTAATTAAATATTAATTGTTATATATAAGCTTTTCCTTGATTTCTGAGTGTTGACGCACATAGGCAAACTTATTATCTACTTCCCGGTCAAATTTCAGATAAATCTATTGGAAAATAAAGACGTAATTTGAGAAGTCGCAACGTCGCATAATATCATATTAACCTCAAAATACGGCATCTTGCGAGTTCTTAAATTACGTCTTTATTTTCCAATAGAAATTTGACCGGAAAGTAGATAATAAATTTGCCTATGTGCTTCAACTCTCAGAATTCAAGGAAAAGCTTATAACAATTAATATTCAATTAAAAACAGTGTAGTCGGTACGGTAGAGAACTCTGCCGGTATAAGTAGGCATCCCCTTAAAAACTGAAATTTTCAAAATTATACCTAGGTACCAGTACCTGCTTTATGAAAAACGTAAATTAAATAGAGGTAGAAGATGTCACTATTTTGTTTTAGAAGTACACATTACTTGACTTTTGGACAAGAATCATTATCTGCAAAATCAAAAATTTCCAAAACTTTTATAATGGGTTAGAGCGTTCCGTATTTATTGTGTAAATCGTCAAGTTCTAAATACACGATCCATTATTCAATGTATTTTATATGTATAGAAGCGACAAGAATATTCGAAAATTGTTAATTTCGTTTATGTAATTCGTAATGTATAAGTAGGTGATTCTCGCACCAGTCGGGTGTGCCGACAAATAAGTCGAGTGCGAAAATCACCTTGCGCACAAGTTGCGTACACTATTTTTCCTAACTCTATATGTACAGAAAATTCTTAAATACTTTTCCCACGCTAACCAAATGCATGCGTACATACAAGTGATATTTTGTGCATGTAAAGCAGATACCTAATCGAACGCGTGCGAAAAAGTGGTTTTCTGCATCGAGTTAGGAAATATAAAGATGGT
This sequence comes from Torymus aiolomorphi, assembly GCA_036365515.1. Classification (NCBI taxonomy): domain Eukaryota; kingdom Metazoa; phylum Arthropoda; class Insecta; order Hymenoptera; family Torymidae; genus Torymus; species Torymus aiolomorphi. The sequence goes on from CM070877.1 coordinate 15,746,024, forward strand.
ATGTTAATATTGCTTTACAATTTAACATTTTTCATCTATTAACAAATTTATTACAAATTTATATTTTATGTCAAAATACTATTCATATTTTACTCTATTTTTAATTATTTTTTTAAAACATTTTTATACGTGAAATAAAAGTCAATATATTTTTATGCTCCAATTATTGCATACAAGTTTACATGTATTTCTGTTTGAAGGTTTTATCAGAAGAAAGAGTATAAAATAAAAAAAAGGACAACAAAAAGTAAGTTCGTATATACGGTCGAATGCGTCTTAGTCCTTTACCCATTAAACGACAGTGAAAGTTTGATTTTTATGTTAGTAAAATGTCTCCGAGTTCCATCAACTTATAGTCAAATTATTGCACGTATTCCGAAATGCATGTCTTTTGGAAAATACTGTAAGTACTATAGAGATGAAGTTAAACTAGTTGATTGAAAACGTTCTGAAGTTATAAAAAAAATAAATAAAAACAAAAAACTAATTGTCTTGCAAGTTTGGACAAGTTACTTGTGTGTGAAACATTTTGGAGTACTCCGAAACATTTGGTAAAAAGTGCACGGTGCACGCATTTCGGAATACACACATCATGTATCAAAGTAAAGCGTCGTATTCATTCACATTGATTATCAGTAAGGATGCTACCTATATCCCATGCGTTCCGAAAAATTAAACAGAACGTATTTAAGCCCGTGAGAACGAGAGAGACATTCACGGAAGAAACCTCTCTCTCGTTCTTACAGGCTTTAAATGCGTTCCGTTTAATTTTTCGGAACGCATGGGATAGCACCCTAAAGAGTAAAATTTTTTACGTATTATTTTAATATATGAAGTTTTTTGCTAACAATTTCAAAATGAAATATTTTCACAATATTAAAAACTTAAATATTTATATACAAAACTTTCAAATCAATGTAGTTTTAAAAAAACTTCTATAGAAAATTATGGAGCATAAAGCTCGGAGCTTAATAAATTTCAAAATTTAAATTTGAATTGAATCAGAATATCTCGAGATCTATTGATTTGCATTTCGATACTGCGTTGCATGTCGTCATTTTTCGTAACGTTACGAGCAACTAAAAAGTCAATACTGTCATGTTACACATGCGGGCCAATGACGTCAATTGTAGTTTGTAGTTTAGCGGAAAATTCAAATCTGTATAAAACCAATCATTTCGTTTTTTAGGTATCAAGAAGTATTAATGTCCTCTAAACAAATAAGCGGAAGTGCACATTAACTAATTTTTCCTAGAATCCCCTCATTACGATCGCATCACGAAAAATTCGGACTACCCCCTCCTGATGCAGCGTCTTTGGTTCGATTATCGATTGACTGTGGCGCGCGTGCACATTATAGCCGTCAGCCAATGAAAAGCGGAGTCAATCCCAGTGACGTTATTCTGGAGCAGCAGTAGCATCGCTCGGCGCAGCAGCGGCGCGTGGTGACGTCAGAACATGGCGCCTCGATCAGCTGGCCCCTGTGTGTAGAGAGTGTGCGACACGACGGAACGGAGAGTGTGGCCCGAGTATCTTATTGAGAGATGCTCGTCTTTCGAAAATTCGCCGAGGACAACGTCTGCTTTGCCGAGCACGTAAGTAACCTCCTTTTATAAATCGACGATTTGAGGCGTTCTTTCGGCATAATGACGGCGAAAGCTTTCGCGAGTGCGGTACACGAATTTCAAAATGCAAAAAATCGAACGGTAGAGAATACAAGCAGAAGCTAAAGCACCGCAACGGCAGCACTCAGCGGCCGCGCGCATCAGCTTGCGATTACGGCGGAAAACAGACATAACGAACTCCTAGCGCAAGCTGTCCGTCTCTGAAGCCTTCGGCACTCTTTTCAAGATTCTTCGGTTATAAAAAAAATAATCTACAATTTGTAATTCGGGAAAAGCTCGTTTTTCCCGTAGAATTTCGCCGTTCTTCCTAACCTTGCACCGCAAGCACGAGCTTTTCCGCGTCTTTGCGGCGGCGTTCTCATTTTATGTTTCCCCGCATATATGATTTTCTGCAGAATTGGCGATTTTCGTTGCCATCAACGCGAGTGCGCACCCTCCCCTCACCATACACGCTCTCACTTCCCCTCGTTGTATATACCTACATGTGCAAAACGACGCCGCGCCGTTCGTGTGCATATAAGAGTATGTGTACGCGCAGCCGCGACCGATGATGCTGTGTGGCCATTTTTCGTGTGTAGAGCGCGACGACGTCGTCGCGCTGCAGCTCACAAGCGCGCGCATCGCGATTTCGTAATCGTTATCGCGTCCGCTAGCATGAATTCGACGATCGTATATACAAATTCCCCGAACGCCCCGAAATTCGTACTTAATTCGACAGAACATTCATCGCTTCGCGCCTCTGCATGATAGGTATACTTTATACCTGAACACGCGACGCATTTTCTTATAGACGCGCTTACACGTGTCGCATACTAGCGGACGAGCTTTCGAACGTCAAAAGTGAAGCTTTTCGAACGAGTTTGAATTTTGAAATCGGCGATTCAAATACACTTTTTGAAAATTCGCGTACTTGATGGGTATATCATCACAGGAGCGTCGCCGTTTATTTACATACATGCGCCGCCGCTCTCCCGTTGTCTGCGCCTCTGTGTGTCGCCTTTATGTAATCACATAGCGGCGGCAGTAGCGTCCGAGACTGCATAGAGAGGATGTATGTATCAGGCGCATAGAGAGTATAAGAGAGAGAGAGAGAGAAAGCATTCTCTCCCTGGTGTGTAGCAGACGACACGTGCCAGCGGAGAGACACACGAAGCCCCCAACGCACACTAAGGTTGACTACACTGTATCGCGCGGTGCTTGAGAGGCAGCAACGCGTTTTCTCTCTGTCGACGAGGCGTGAATTCTGCTCCTGCTGTTGTTGTTGCTTTTCCCTCGTGCAAAAATGCCATCTGTATTCCACGTGTCGAGAAAAATGTGACCCCAACGAGTGCAGTTCTCAGAAAGTCGTTCAAATTGTTCAAAAGTGCATACAGTTATATATTTCCCGTTGTAGGACTGCATGCGTGCACCTGCCGTGCGTCTGTGTTTATAAACCACAATTAGTTGCGAAAATTCGTACATTGTGTTAAGACTGTCGCTGACAGGACCAGCAGAGCATCGAGTGAGAAAAAGGTAATGTCAAAATGCATAAACAACGCCTGCTTATTCCACCCTTGAGGTCCGCATTTATTGTCAAGTTTGAGGTTAGGTGCGCCAGAGTGCAACAATATCACGCTTGCGACTTTCCTTATTAGTCTCGCGCTGCGCTGAAATACCGCATAACCCGTTCTCTCCTCAATCCCATCGCCATTGTCAACATCCTTTAAAACAATCCCTTTTAAATCCATCGTGAGAAAAATATTTAACCTCGTGGCACGCTAAGGGTCGAAACGCGTGAAAAGTAGGACACAAGGAAGGGTCGAACGGTAAGCATGTGTGCGTGTATCGCGTGCACGCTTATCGTATACGCACGCACAGATACATACATACGCGCGGCGGGACGCCATTTTGATGTCGCGGCGCTGTTCTGGGGGAGGCCGGATAAACAAGCCGACGCGCCATCGTCGTTGAATATAAACTCGTGGGAGAGGGAGAGAGAAAAATACCTATAGATGGAATGCGCGTGTGTGTGCTACGTGTGCATTATATAGCTATACTTATAGGTGTGCGCGACACGCGCGATCGGAGCTCCACGCATATCAGTTCGCGGTCGATTCGAACACGAGATTGGTGTTTTTAATAATAATAAGAAAAAAAGATAGTTTTGGCAAGTAAATGTGTTGGAACGATATAATAATTGTTTTTCAACATGTTTTATTGTTACGTAAATCTAATGTCAATTATTTTGATTAAAAAACTTATGATACATACTTGTTTAAAGTTAATCTACTTGTCGCAAAGGCACAAAATTAAAAATAATTATTCATGACTTACAAAATATCAATTACAAAAATCATTTAATTAACGGACTTATGAATAAAGTTACTTGAAATAACAATCATGATATTACGTTTAAATAACATGGGTCTGAAGTTCGCAACGTTGGAGTGCAACGAAATAAAAAAAAATAATTTATTTGGCTGCATGGTTATACTGATTGATATTAATTTTGCGTGTAGACTTAATGTTTTATAGAATAAAATAACATTATAACAAAGGTTTCGATGAAATTTCCATTATTAAATAACTTAAATTAATTGTAAGAAATTATTTCATTGTATTCCAAAGATGCAAACTTCAGACCCATTAAATACCGGAATCTTTTATAAAATCGCTCTCAATCTATATTTTAATCATAAACACACCTGCCTAATTAACAATCTCCCGTGAAAGCGAACTTCAGACGAAAGTAAAGATTTGTGCTTAAAGGGCGCAAATTAGCACAGGTACAAGAAGCAAGGAGAAACGAGGGTTCGGTATATACGTGGAAGGGATAAAGTGAACCGTAATGGGATTTTTCCCGCAGTCAATTTTTGAAAGACTCTCAGGGAGACAAGCAGCGTGAAGGGAAGCCGTGTGTGTGTGCTCCTTTCTATCCTCTCTTTCTCTCCTCTACTCTGCACCTTTCGCTTTTTATACTTACGTGCTTTTTCGCGAAATGGCTTATCGTTAGTTGGCGAAGTTATGGGCGTATCGTGCAACTCGGAGCAACGGAGATTAGCATAAGGAAATAAAGAACGTTTTATTTGAATCGATACGAGCAAAATTTTTATAATCGTTTGCGAACCTTCGTTCTTGGTAATAATCTTGTGCTATACGTAAGAAGCAATCTATTAGATGGAAAAAGCGCTCCTAGTTTGTTCAGCAAAATGCCCATAGTTCTAGCCACAACCACTTATAGCACCAGACCATAATTAATGTACCTACATCCTACCTAATTACAGAACAAATTGCCGGCATTTTCCAGTAATCTCCAAGAGCATCATACCATGTGGGCCGTAACCTAGTGAGTGGTGTAACTGCGTCAGTGAAAACCATTTTTTTTTTAAATCAGTTGAAGCGGGACATTTTCTATGATAAGTACTACTTGCGTACTTTGAAAATTATTTTATCAACCTGAATATATATATCAACATGACACAAACTCAATTCCATACCCCGAAGCCAAGAGACATAAGCAACTACAACATACCTCAGAAGAATTAAAACCAAGCTAAAGCATAACTATCAAAATAATCCAATCAATCACAACACCTCGACAATTCTCATATTTACAGCGTAACAGACATATTTTATGCGTCGGTAGCGCTTAGCGCCGACAAGTATTATAAATTTATAAGGGGGAGTTAATCGAGAATAGATGTCGCATCAATATTCATTGCGCACGCGGCGTGCTCTCTGCGTCTCTCTCAACGGGCGCAAGTGCCCATAGCGAGCGCGCGTCTTATTGCCACTTTACAATTTACATAACGCGTACCTCGCTCCACGGGTAAAAAAGGGTTATGTTTACACGCGCTCGCATCGCGAAGGAAGACTCGCGGGCGCCATGTTAGCACTTTCCTGACGACGACTATTTTTTGCGGCACCACGTGACCACGAAAAAGTTTCCCCCCCTCCCCCTCCTATATAACCTCCTGTTCTTCCCCCGGGTATATACGCGCATTTTCATTTTCTACGGGAGTCCACGTTATACTTATAATGGTCAGAGAGCGGCGTCTTGCCGTGGTTTACGGACGGTGTTACGCCACCAAGATGTTCTGAGGATGCGGAGACTGGGAGAAGGAGATAGATGTATAATGCGAGCAGTGTGTGTGTGTGTGTGTGTGTGTGTGTGTGTGTGTGTGTGTGTGTGTGTGTGTGTGTGTGTGTGTGTGTGTGTGTGTGTGTGTGTGTGTGTGTGTGTGTGTGTGTGTGTGTGTGTGTGTGTGTGTGTGTGTGTGTGTGTGTGTGTGTGTGTGTGTGATGGCGTTGTACTGTATAGTGTATAAGTTTTGCGCGCGCATGTTGCCGGGGAAACGCGTTGCCCAGCAACAGCATCTCGCGCCATACCTACCTTGCCTGATGTTATATATGCGCGTGTTCGCGTCTGTGTGTATAGATGAATGTGGTGGCTGCTGGCGTTCTCCTTCTTCGGGGGCTCTGTAGTCAGCTTTAGGCCGTGTCTGAATTCGCCTCATCGATCCGATCCTAAACACTTTATTATGCATGTCGTATAGGAGTATAGGACTACGAAATTATTGTTGGAAATAGGAGGTCCTGTTGGGAATGAAATATCGGAATCTGAGTAATTTTAAATGTATTTTTTTATACATTTTGTCGACATCGCATTAGTTGAGAAGTACCCTGGTGCAAGTTTATTACTTTTGATTAAAGCATATTTTGTTTTTGATCTTACAAAGCAGTATTACGTCGACTATCTAATTGACTGCGGTAGACCGAGGATGGGCGGCTACAAGATACCGGCCGATAAAGCCAGTATAGCGCGGGCGTGATAAATACACCGTGAGATAAGCAAAACGGCCATGGGAAAGTGTCCAATCTCCGAAAATAGTGGTATTAGTAGGCTGACCGTGCAATTTATTTTTAGAAGGTTAAGGGCTTAGTATACACACACACACACGCGCGCGCGCGCGCGTAACGAGTCCGTTCTTAAACTTATACCTGGGCGTACGGGTAATTTGCGCACTGCTACTTAGATATACCTGCCAGGACAATGAAACAATGGGCAAAGGCTCGTCACCGTTTTATTATCTATCGTAGGATTACTATGAGGCTTGGCGTTGTCCAGTATTTAAAATGATTTACGGGTGTTGTATTTATAGATGTCGGTAAAAACTTTCTCTGATAGTTGAATAGTCACTGCGCGATAATAGAACAATCTAGAAGGATACGAGCTGTTAAAGAAATCTCAATCTATATTAACAATCGAAATAAATATTCCACATTATTATTATATTTTATCATAAGAAGTATATTATAAACATTACAAAAATACTTACTCCCAAGCCATAAAATTTTAATTCGCAAATAAACATTGTTCCATTCTCTACACCGCACGTGTCATTCCCTGCTCGAATAAACCTCGCGAATTCAGATGCGGCCTTATCCTCGCAACGACGCACAGCGGCACAGTCCGCGCAGTGTACACTGTACAGCGTACACGCACACACACACACATACATTCGCGCATATTCAGCTCTATAGGAAGCCCAAGTGCCCAAAGAAGCACGCGCTAGAGCGCACACATAATATATACGCACGCGGACGACCATCACATATAGTGGTTTATAAAACACTTCGCTCGCGTCCTTCTCTATATATCCACGCGTTGTTCGTCGTTGTGTGTGTATATGCATACCGATTACCGCGTTGTTTTTGTTGTTGTCCTTGCCACGCGCTGTATGTACAATGTAAGTGCGTGTGTAAGGTGTTTTTGTTTACTACTGCAGAGCGCGAGAGATATGAAGATGCATTTGTTTACCTTTTTCGGAGTTGGAAAATGGAGGTGTGGAGGTTAGGTGCGGTTGCAGGTGTCGTGTAGTGATTCCGCGTGGTTATGGGCTTTTCTGTGTATATCACAGCATTCATAGCGCGTGTGGAGGATTGATTTGTTGGTTATGTGAGGACAATTGCGTCACGCGCTTCGCTGCCTTGCTCCGACGTGTTTACGTGGATGCTAATTTTGTTCCTGCTGTACCAACGGCATCGTCTTAACGATTTGTTTATAACTATTGTTTATGCGAATTTTAGGTTATGTTCGAGGCGATCATGACACCTCATGTCGCCGCATCTCATTATAGATTCCTATTATTATGCTTATTATTCCATTCAAGTGATTCCGCGTCGCGCCATTAGAATATTCATCCGCGGTGGCGTCGTCGTGTGTGCACAATTTTATCTATAGGTTATGTAAATGCGCGTCATCCAAAGTAGGACGTGTTCAAGACATTGATGCGGATGCGTCGTTGCTGCGCTCAAAAGATCGGGCGGCGTCTTGGCGTATCTCTTCTCCGTCAAGACATGTATATACCTTACAATGTTGCGCGTTATCACCTCGTCTGCGCATGAGGTATTACACAAATGGCGAATAATTGATCGTCGCAGAACTGTATCGCTCTGAACGCTAGTGAAAGTGAAGTTTAAAATAAACGTATATAGTTGCTCGAAGTTAGAGCGTCTACTCTGCTAATTTCGAAATTTCCGAAACCTGTAGCTACGAGATACATTATTTGCCCACGCCTGTCGCCTTCGCATTGTGAAACCAAGCGTTCTCTTGTCTCTCTAAAAAATTTTCCCTAAACCATAAGAAACTTCGCCTCGACTTCATCGATATATTTACACACCCACAGCTGTGAATCACGATTTCTTCTTCGCCCCATTGTTTTGTGTTCGCTCTTAGCATTGAATCATCGACGCGTGCCGCCTGCCGCCTCCCCCATAGTCGCAAAGATTTTGCGCGTCTCGATCGACGCGCCTCTCTCTCTCTCTCTCTCTCTCTCTCTCTCTCTCTCTCTCTCTCTCTTTCTCTCTCTCTTTTCGGCGTCTCTGCGCCGCGGTGTCGACGAACCTTCCTTTCGCTGCTCCGCTTTTTTCTCTGAAGTAGCGTGGTTCGATAAACGCGTGCAGGCATGGTTTTAGGAGTATATTTATTTCAGGTGGGCGATGTTCTTAGTGATGATGAGTGATAATAATGGTACAGCTGTCGAAACAGCTTCGTTTACACGTTAAACATTGTTTCGCATTCTAAATATGTTTTAGTACGTGAGTGATAACGGAAAAAATTAATTCAGCTGAACGATTTAATTTCGACGTATGCAAGTGAAGCGTCATTCATCCCTCTTTTGGAGAAATTCCAATATATTAACGTCTCTTTAAAAACCCAAAACTGTATAACTTCACAGCGACATATCACTCACGCGCAGCGTCTCAAAATCCGCAATAAAATGAAATGCACTCGCTCCTCTCTCTCCCTCTCTCCCCTGTCTCGTTCCATCGCGTTCCTTTCCTTTCGCAGCACCGAAACCGGCGCGCACTCTATTTTCGGAAAGAAGTGTATATAGTAGTTAGCCGACACCGCTGCCGCGCGAGTTCCTTCCTTTTATTCCGCGCGTATCTCGAAAGAGAGAGGCTTTGAAATTAGACTCCTCGCGTGCACGGATGGAACTGGAGAGTTGCGTACACGTGTACTTATACACCGATTTTATGCGCTGAGGATATACCGTTATAAGGAGAGAGAAAGAGATAGGTAGAGAAATGGGGACTTTTAATGAAATTAACGCCGGATGTTCCGAAAATTTTAAATTCCTGCGCGCGCGCGCGCCGTCGGCGTCATTAGCGATGGACGAGAGGTCGAGGAGACAGGGATAATATTGTGTCTGGATATGTTTCGAGATGGAACTTTAAATTAGGTGTTTAGGATGTCTGGCCTTCGAGAGTTCCGGAGGCTTAGGCGAAGTTTGTGTAGTAAACTTTGATGGATGAATTCCGATAGTTGGGCAAGGTTCGTGTGCAAATTGCATTTAAGGTAGTTCATCACACATATATAGCAATATATATAAGCTATTTGTAATGAATTTTTTTTTGTTTTGTCTTTTATATTTGATACAACCAGATCAAGTTTATTCGAATGATGGGTGTCTTAAGAAGTAGAAAACATTTTTTTCATGCAAAATTACGTAATATTGGCGCTTCTGTGCAAATTTTTATTATACATGCAATCGTATCGATCAAAGTCTCATTTTGTTCCTTATGAAATTTAAGGGTAGGTTCGCGGTAACGATATTGTTGTATAACCGATCTGAACGGCGCTAGATCTCATTGTTTATCGAAATTCCAGTGAATTTCGTGAATTTTAAGAAAAAAATGTTTACCAAAGCGAAAAACTAACCGACGCTTTTCCTTCCAGTGACTGAAGCATCGCAACCGGGACCCCCTATACTATGGCACCTGACAGGCCCGACGCGTCGGGTGTGGAGACGGGCGTGGGCGCGACGGACACTGGTCCCGTTGTCACCCGCGTCTTCGGCTTCTGCGACGCCTTCAGCATGAAGGAAGAGGACGGCGGTGGTGGTGGTGGTGGTGGCGGTGGCGGTGGTGTTGACGATCATCACCACCACGAGCAATTCGTCGAAGAGACAACCGTCGGCCCCGATGACGAGATCGTCATTGAAGAGGAAGAAATTCCCATGATCAAACCCGAGCCTGGCGACGAGAAACCGGGCAGCGGGCTGTCTGATGACGATTTGACGTCGCTCAGTTGGCTGCACCAGCAGAATCTTTTGAAGGGTTTGGAGATCACGGATCATCCCGTGAAGACTATTAAAGAGGAGAATATACTAAATAACAATATCATCTGCGAGGATAGTCTGGATATCTCGGAGAACACGAACTCGGTGTCGAGTTTGGACGAGAGCTATTCTCCCGGTAATTAATGAATTTTTATTAGGATATTGTTCTAAGATTTTTTTTTTTTTTTTTTTTTTTTTAGAAATGACCTAATAAATGTATGATAAAACTATTCATGATTGGTTGGTTGAATACGAATGGAAAATTGACATCACGTTGTATTTTTTTTAAAGTTAACCTAAAAAATAAAAGAGTAGTATAATAAAATACATACACATTGAGTTTGAATCCAGATAATTACTTAAATATTCAGTTTTTAAAATTAAGGCAAGTTCAGCACATACTTAATTTTAATTTTTAATGAAAAAATTAAAATTTATAAGGGTGTGTTTTGGACGCCATATTTAGTCACGTGATGTTACTCGTACCAATCATTGGAATTTAAAGTATCTTAGAAGATAGAATTAAAATTCTATATTGCTATTAAATTTTTTACTATTTCAAGCAAATTGTTTTTAATTATCAAATGTAAAAGTGGCCAGTGTTCATACCAACAGTTATGATACAATTAGTCAAATAAATGTGCGCTTTCTAAATATTATGAATTTGTTAACAGAGAGTAATGGAAAGAATGGTAGCGTGGGCTCTGCTCACTTCCTGAACTACGAGGACGTCGTGATCAACGGTGTCCCGTCCCCATCGAAGAATACTCAAGAAAGCGCCAAATCGCCGAACGGCACCCCCGTCGCACAAACCAATAACCAAGCAAACAACAATAATAACAATAACAGCAACAATAGCGCCAATTTCAACTTGCCAGTGCCGAATCGCAACAAACACCCGACCCACATACCCTACGACCCGTACCTGCACAAGAACAGCAAGCCCCCGTACTCTTTCTCCTGCCTCATCTTCATGGCCATCGAGGACAGTCCGGTGAAAGCCCTACCCGTCAAGGAGGTCTACGCCTGGATACTCGAACACTTTCCCTACTTCCGCAATGCGCCCACCGGCTGGAAGAACAGCGTCAGGCACAATCTCAGCCTGAACAAGTGCTTCCGCAAAGTCGAGAAGTCGCCAGTGAGTTATTCTCGAGATGCGGTTCTTTATGTATGTCATATTTTTTTTTTACAATAGCGCATTATGAAAAATAAAAGAGAGTGAGAACGAAAAAGAGTAGGGATACAGACACACACGCGTGGCAGAGAAAGAGGGGAGTTTATGTATATAAGATGTACACGACACAGCTGTCAGTACGCATCACGCTTAAGAATGTCTACGCGTGCACGCGAGTATAAAGCGGGTACTAATCTGCTTCGGAGGTCAAAGATATGTCCTAAGGGTATTGTGGTTACTGGTCGAATGGCTATTTATTCGCAGTAGCATCGGGATAGTTATTTAATTCATTTGAAATGGGTGTATAATTCTAACATTATACTTTATAAAATATTTCAAATATAGTATTCACGCATGACGATATTTTAGTTTTTAAAGTTTTTTTCTATGCTTTATTAAGTTTGGCCTGGCTTTTCAGACATGCTATTAGTTTTTAGAGCTTTAAATTTTTTTAACTAGCACATATAATTTAACAATTCATAAGTTTTCAACTTCTTTTCGAAAGATCAAATTATTTTTTATACAAATTCACAATTAATTTAATGGTTTACTAATTTTTTAAATAAAGTTATTTTGCATGCTAAAGGGATCTCGATTTTGAACATAATTTTCTACTATACCGACTTTCGAAAATTATCAATTAAGTTTAGTACTTGTAATACCTTCGAAAAATTTCTTTCGCATTCATTATTTATTACTTCTTTTTCGAAGTATAGAACATTCTATAATAACAGAAAAAATAGTCAAAATCGATATCTCTAACAAAACCAGAAAATACGAATGCCGGTATCTTAGGGTCAGTCGGTAACTCACCACCCCCAACTCATCTCTCGTCATCTCATCTAATCAACTCTCGACAACCATTTCAGAATCTAGGCAAAGGCTCACTGTGGATGGTCGACGCGCAGTACCGGCCGAACTTGATCCAGGCGCTTTCGCGCTCGCCGTTCCCGCCACCAACCGCGGCGAACATCACGGCTGGAGCGAACGGCGGTACCGGCGCCATGAGTGCGGAGAAGCAGCCACGCAGCAAACCTAACGGCCGGCTACCAGATCCGAGGCTCTTTCCCTACCTGTCGCGTCGCCTCGCCACGACCAACGCTGGCGAGAACGCCGAGGTTGAGTTCGACAGTGACGTGGATGCTGCGGCGGCTGCCATGCTGTCGTTCAAGCACGGACCGATCATACTGAATCATCATAAAGGTACGAACGAGATGAAAGAGAGCAAGAATGTGACGGTGAATGGAAATTGATATAAATGGTTGAATACGATTTTACTTTTGTAGATGCCAAAAAGAAGGATAGCAATAAATTGGTACCGGTCATCACCAGGAGCTCGACGGAGGATCATACCTACAGTCTGATTACGTCGGTTCGACTTGAAAGGTATGATAAAAGACATGAGAACATGAAATGTTAAAAAGAAGATTCACTGTCCGATTCTTTTTTCACTGGAAAAGAAAACGTATCAATATCGGTATTTTACATTCATTACACAGGCGTTGCGCTGCAGTCGACACGACGGAGGACGTTGACGAGCAGCGTAAGATCGCTGAGGGCGCCGACGCTCTGCTGAATCTCGCGGGCGTGAGCACGATGCCAATACGCGACCCCCTGGCGCCCGACGAGGACGAGATCGTCGAGCACAACCACGACAATGACAACCTACTGTTCGGCCAGTACTGGCAACCGGAGCCGCCCTATATACCAGGCAGTGATCCTCTCGAGATCCGGCCGGTAACAAAGAGGCGGACATCCGCGTCGTCTGGCGAGGGTGCAGCTTCGAAGCGATCGCGCAAACGCCCCTGGCGAGATACGTGGGCCGAGAACGGCGGCCGGTTCATCAAGCAGGTGCGAGGCTAACGTTAGGACGCAGACGCACGTGCGCGCCCGCGCAAAGTGCGTAGGTGGGGTGAGCGAGAGATGGGAGAGTGAAAAAAAGTAGACATAGCGAGAGTGAGAAAGAGAGAGAATACCAAAGCCAAAACAAAACAAGCGAGCTGCCCTGGTTCGGAGATTTCATTTTGAAAACTGGCGGCGCACCCATCCCTGCGAGTGTGTTGTTGGTTAGCGAGCCTGCACATACACCCAGACACACACACTCGTCTTTGAAAGGTACAAGAGTTTTATATATCCGATTATACAGAGATAAAAAAAAAGATAACCAGTAATAGTTCTTTTGGAGGTCTGTTTAACGCGTCGATATATATATATGCGTATACCGAAATCTCTAGCGATTGACTTTTAAAAGCGTAGTATTTGTCATATCTACGATATCTCAGACTTTGACTAGCATCTCGGTAAACGTATTTTGAATCACATTAATAAAAAAAAGTCTATCATATCAAATAAAGAAGATTTTTATCGTTTGAAGCTCGAAATTTTTTAAACATTTAGTTTCTTGTCCGGCAGCATCGAAAATAAAATTCCAAAACGAGCCTTTGAATAATGCGTGATAAGTACACCGAAGTATAGTTTTTTTACGAATACGTTTACAAAGTGTGCGAGCAGAGAGGGAGAGCGAGACGTACTAGTTTGGATTTTCAAATGAATTTTCTAACCGGATAGGGCCGCGTACCACACACAGGGACGTACTGAAGGCGATCTAAGCAAAAAAATGTGGAGGTTCTCGTGTTTTACTTTTTTTAACGTATACATAATATATACATATATATTGGCAGTTGCTCAGGGTTTGAAACTCGTGCGTAATGCCAAAAATGAAATACAGTAGCACTACAACGTCAAGCAATAATAGAAGTGTGAGAGAGCGAGAGAAAAAGTGGGTGAAAAGTCTGTATACACAATACTACATACAGAATATATGTATATATAAATATTGATGAAGAGAGGGATAATTAAGTAAAGTAATTAAGAGGTCAAACAAAAGAAAGCAAAAAAGTCCTGATGTAAGGAGAGAGAAAGACACGGAGTATCGGCAGACTTTTAGCAAAATGTTGCGATCATACATATATATATATATAAAATATTGATTCAGATATAGAGAGTTATATTAAATAACAATAACAGATCTTTAATAGACTTTTTCTTGTAGATATTGTATAGAGATAAAGATGAAGAAACTGATAATTATTCATTAGAAAAGTTTATAATATATTTAAAGAGTATACATAATTATATATAAAGTTCATAACACACGTACATATATAAATATTATACATAGAGTGCATCTACAAGAGAGAAAGTGATGGCTGAGCTTGTCTCATCGGCAGCACTTATTTATTTTTTAATCTTAAATACCCGCCGAACTTTTATTTATCGTTTTTCATATAATAATAAAAAGGACTAAAAAGTTGACAAAAAAACTAGGAAAAAAGGAACTTGCATAAATTTACACTCCTGCGGATTCCTTTTCTTCTTGATTCTTATAAATATACTAGCGAGTCATCGCTGTGGGCACTATGAATGCTGTTAGTTACCAGGGATGAGACACTCTCGGCGTCACACCTTCGGTCCGCTCGGCGTTCGAATAGCGAACGATGAAAAAAAAAGGAAAAAGAGTCATGTAAAATATACACATTATCAAATGAACGGAGGCTAATAACGCGTATCTCCTGTACACAGACACAACACTCACAGTTGTATCAATTCGATGAAGAATCAAGTGTTTCTCGCCTTTTTTCTACTCTAAATGTGGCTTTTCGAAAAACAAAAATAACGATTTTTCGATCATGTGCTGTATATCTATAAGAAAAAACAAAACAAATAAAGATTAATGAGAAAGAAGAAAACGAGAAGACTAGATAACGTAGATCTGCGGTCGTTCGATTTGGTCATATAAACTTTTTCGCTGTCCAGGTGCCGTATCCCTCTTTTCGCCGTGCTTTGCTAATCAAAAATTTATTTTCAATTTTTTAAGGATTAATCAAAATAACTATAAATAAAAGGGAAATAATATCAAGATAAAAAAACATAAATTTTTGCACACTCGTGCAAGAATCATTTTTATCGCACTAGTATCGAAAAGTACTATAATGGACCACGTGCAGTTTAATGTTTTACCGACAGTGTAAAATATTTTAATGTTAGAACTCACGTATTCTCTTAACTATCAAAGTGCTTTAAAGTATAAATAACGATTGGAGTAACCTTTTATAACTGAACGGAGATTTTACACACCTTTTTATCAAACTTTCATACTATAATAAAAAAGTAAATTTTCTAAAGGCATAAATAAAAGTGAAATTCAAACGCTGAGCGTTTTATTTTTCTACCATCAGTCTAAACTTGAGACGTGCAAAATGGAACGGAACGAGAGCGAAAAGGCTTATATGAACCGAGTTCGTGAACGCGAAAAAAGTGCGTCTAATAGAGAAGAGGAACGCGAGAAGTATATTTTTACAGAGCCCTGCCCGTGTGATAATAGCTCTTCCTAATAGATTCTCACAGTCGCAAATTTATATATAACTACACACGTAAACACAGCACACACATACACATACACAAACGCGCCTGCGGTCCACGTAATTACCGGACCCGGACCGCCTCGTTCTCCTCTTTAATTTTTCCTCCTTTTTCCGTTCCGCGAAACTGTCACGACACGACGACGCATGTGACTATATACATTGTGTAAGGAGCTACTGACGCGCAGCGCACCCTTCTCTCTTCTTTTTTTTCTTTTTGTCGTATATATATAAGTTTTGAATCGCTGTTTGTTAAAAAGTTATCCCCCCCCCCTATTTATTAAGTATTTATTGAATTGTTACGACATAAATTACTTTCAAACGTTTATATCTTTGAGAATTGTAAAAGATAATGTTACGTTGAGTGGATACTTTGTTATAGTTGAGACAAAAAAAAATTATGAAATTTCCTCCTTTAAGAAAAATGCGGGACTATTTTTCAGAAATGTTTACATATTGATAATTTTTAATTATTGTGCACTTGCCGACAATAAACACTAAAGTCTGTCGGTATGTTCTAATATTTTGGAAACTATAATACAAATTTACTACAAGGGAAAAATATATATATTTATTTTTTACGATTTTCGTATGAAACATTAGAAAATAGCATTTATAGTGTTACACTTTTTTTTTTAATTCTAAAGTACATCCGTTTTATAAGCTTTAACACGTGGAAAATTTATAGCTTTTCGAATGTATATGCATAAGTATTCATTGTTACTTAAAAAGATTTTTCGAAATCCTAATATGCCTTTTTAATGGAAAGCGATTCATTTGCGTTTAAGTGCGAAGGGGAGAGAATCCGAGAATTCCTGTAAGAAGGCTTTTATTTTTTTTTATTTTTTTTGTATAAATGTAAATATTATTATTACTTTGGCGCGTTGTATAAGAAGGTTAGCCGCAAGTTGAAAACTTGGTACGAGACCGAATTACTTGTAAACTGTACAATTTTAAATTGACAAACTTAAGTTTAGAGAAAATTTATCTTTAGGTTTTAGGCTGTACGACTTACTTGTATAAGTTACAAATATATATAAATATACTTTGGGATTTTACTCTACGGTGTAAGTCGTGTGTATGGATTTCTCGGAGCCGGAAAGCATTACACTCTCATCTTATTATGTGTTCGGTTCATCGACTAATATATACATATACATACATACCGACGCTCAAGAGTTTGTTATAACAATAGTTACTATATAATGTCCGAAGTCTTTTGATCGTGACTCCCCCCTCTCATGTATGTCTAATTCTAGTCCTTAAGAACTCGAATCCGCGCACACACATAGACGCAACTCAATTTTAGGTTCCTAAGTCAAAATTATCGTCTTTATCATCATACCGAGAACATGTTTTTTTTTATGTTATATCTAATCATTGTTTCGATATATATTTTTTAAGAAAATTTACGTTTACTATATATATATATATATATATATACACAGTGCTATCGTACTTGATTATGACAGAAAAGAAAAGCGAATTATGTTCTCAGAATCTATATATCTGCAAATATACCTCACCTGCTGTTAAGTGTAGAAGCGAACGGATGTTGAGGTCAAGGCTATACATTTGTCGAAACCCAAAGGCCGAGGAATGAGTGTCGAATAGAATGCCACGTGGTTGACGATAAGCGAACATTGGTATAAAGAAAAAACATAATAATAATAATGGTAACAGCAACAATAATAATAGAATAGTTCATAAAATTAATGATAATAATAGTAGTAATGACATTCACAAGAAAAAAATACATAATAATCTTTTCGAAATTCCTCATTTCCGAGCTTGATCATGTCTGTATACACTTGTATCTGTGATATAGTATGCATGTGTCGATACTATCTCATTTTACATTCGTCTCTTATAGATGTCAAAATTTAACCGAGCAAAAAAAGGTAACGGTCGAATAATACAAAAATGGCATTCTCATCCACGTTCCTCCGTCTGGTCAGCGTTTTTACTTTGCGCTGAGAGAGAAAGAGTGAAAGCTGTACAAGGATCCTAAATTTAGCACTTGTAAGTGCTTGTTGCCCTCGCGATTCTCGCAATTAAAATGCCAATCATGAAAAAAAACACCACACACGTATTAGCGTGTAACTTCAAAGCGTTAGCTTTTAGTTTTTTATCTAATGTTTAGTTAGATTTTATTCTGCGCATGAGGTGTGTTATAACTAAACTAACGCTTTTAAGTTTAAGTTACTGACTATCATTTACTGACGCCCTCGTAACATGCATGTATTTCACAAGCTAGTACTAAACCTAACATAAAAGTTAGCGAGCCTAATAAACATAATTTCGAAATCAGGGGCATTGGGCTTACTTTGGATTCTTTTTTTTTCGTAAAGTTGAACTTCCGTTCGTTACGACTGAAGGTCTGTTCTTCCACGTAGTTTACTCTAAATCAATCGATTAGAACTTTGCATTTTGTAACCTTGTAGACTTTAAAAAATCACTGGACACTAAACGGGGAACAATCGATGCTCGATGCTCTTACAATCTCTACGAATTTATTTCACGAGAATCTTAAAACGTATCTCTTTTTTAAGAATGATTCATTGTTTAGGACATTAAAAAATGTGTAGCTTCAACATTGGGTTATTCGTAAAATAAATTTGCTAAATCATATAAAATGTCGAACAACTGTTTGAAGAAACATCGATTATACGATTGTTTCCGTAATCAAGCACGAGCCAACTAACGTAGAATCTTAACAGCGGTCCCGTAGAAGAGAAAGAAAAACTGCGTAATCTAATAAGTAAAATTGTAAAAAGCAATATACCAGTAACACCTGATGTCGGATGAAGAATACTCGCGGTCAGCCGGCTCTTTTTCTACGAGCCCGGAAAAAGATCGTTATACCTTTATTAGCAGGAGTAGGTGAGAAAAAAATGGAAAAAAAAGAAACAAAAAGAAACAAAAAAAAAAATGTTAAAAACCGGCTGACTGGTGAACAATGTATCACACGCGTACATATAGCACTCATACACACTCTCTCTTATGTATGTAAAAAAGCGAAAAGCCTCCGCCGTAACATGATATTTTTAATTGTAAAATGAATGTTTAAGCTCACGCGAATAAGCATACACACGTACTCGTAACGCAGGAAGAGCAATAGCGTTGGGCATTTATCGTTTATTCGTTTAATAGATTTTTCCTCCGCCATTCGTCATCATATTATGTTCTGCGATGGTAATGTGCGAAAAATTCGTTGTACAGCGTCTGCCAAGCGCCGCCTATTTTTGTATTGTTATATATATATATATATATATTTGTAGTCGTTTTTTGTGATCGTTAGGTCTTTTTGTTGAAAAGAAAGATGTTATGATAATGGATAGAAAATTGGTCGAAAAAAAGGTAATTAAATTTATAAGCGTTTCGTGCTAACGTTCTGAAAGTGTCGCCGTGGCGTCGAATACAATAATGAAAATGTCAATTCGAATTGTATATCAATTTGTACGAGAGATAATATATTTTTACAATACGAGAGAAGGCATTTTCAGAACGACGCTTTCCTTCTAAATCACTGCGACACGTCGAAATTTTTTAATTCATTTCGTACCGAAAAAAAAAAGAAAATTATTGTACTGATAAACAGAAAACGCGCAACGCAGCCAACACCGAGAGAGTCATGAACAAAGTAGCCTGCACGGACAATCAAAACAAAATCTTCGGTTGCGAGGCTTTTTTTTGTATAAACACACGCATCTATAAACAGAAATAATAACAAAACCCACGGGACGCTCAAAATAATAGACGCATAATAGTCAGCAAAAGCTAAAAAGTCGAGGCGATGGGACCTCGTAAAACCCAAATTTTCAAATAGCAAAAGATAATCCTGTCAGTTGCTTCCGCTGCGTTTTTTCGATTTGTGCCAAAAACAAAAATATCCGTACGTCTATAGTCTTTAGACCTGAAAAACACGCGGAATCACCGTCGTTTTTTTTAGCGTTTCGCTTCGACTACTATTACTGCTGCTTCACCCTCGCCGTGAAAAAATTCTTACATTTGTAAACCATTATCCATGCATATACACACAGAAACACACGCTGCTACGGTCATAATACGAATTTGTGTTTCTTATGTTTTGCTCCTTTGCGTTTTCATCCTGAGGGTGTGAATTGTAATACGTTGTTGATGATTATTGACGATGGGAGAGAGAGTGAAAGAGTGAGAGAGACCAAGCGCCGCTCTTGTATTTTCGGGACACTGTTGATGTTACGACCAGACGCAACATCATTATTACTATTATTATCGTATTGATTTTATTATTACTCTATTATTATATTATACAATATTATACATATTATTATTATTATTATTATTATTATTATTATTATTATTATTATTATTATTAATTTTGATGATGATGATTGATGATGATGAAAATCAATGTAAAATGTGTTGTTAAGTTTGTGGTTTTGCTTATATAACTTAAGTATAACTATTTTAGGCTGTAACCACGACAGAACTTTACCTAATGAAAACTGTAAAAATTATCTATCGACTCGTTCTTCATTTTACCCACTTCTCACAATACTTTAAATTATATTTTTATTTTTCTTTTTTAACATTAACTTTTGTGTTTGCGATTTCGAATATTTTAAAGAATCACTTAATCGTAGTATAAATTGAAGTGTTTACACGAGATAAAAAGTTTTCCAAGAAAGAATTAGAGATCAATTCTTTGATGGGATGGAAATGAGAATTTTCTTCGTAAGATATTTCAGTAAATCAATATATAAGGTATAAAAGAGTGTGATCTTATCCAGCGACGAAAGAAAATATTTTACTGATTATGATAATTCAATTAATATGGTAATTTTCTCCAAAGTCAGAGATTTATACTCGCTGCAGTATAAAAGGGATTACGTACCGCGCCGGTGTTTGAAATTAATGGTCTTTACTTAATGTATTTTAATCGAATTAAGCGAAATAAATAATCCGGTGTATCTTTTAAGTTTAACGTGAAACTTTATTTTTTAAAGCAATATGTAATTAACGATTTGATAGTTATGCGCACCTTCCGATTAAAACGTTCGTTTCCTATAAGTATTCCTGTTATAGATGTTTTAACCTCCATAAATTATAAAAAGAAAACTTATCAGACGAATACTTATAAAACTTATCAGACTTATTACTTACAAATACCAATTTCAAGTATGAACTGCTCCTCCCTACTAAAAGAAAAATGAAAATAATGTGAACCAATTTCACTCAAAGCCCGTGAAATTCCAATTCTAACGCGGCGCCAATTTCAAATTCAAACAGCGCGCGCGAGCACAAACATCCTCGAGCGAGCCTCTTAACGAGAGAAAGCTTTCTCTCGCCCGATTTGCAGAGAAAACACGCGTGCGGCTAAAGTGAGGGCCCCCGTGAAAAATCGAAACAGGACCGTATAGCAGTTGACGCGAAAAAAAAGTCCTTTCGGGGCCACGAATGGTCCCCGGGAAAAGTGTTTGTTTAGGAGGGTTTCGAGCTGTTTGCCTACGAGGGTGTAATTGATTTGTTTAGTTTGGGATGTTTAGGCTTTCTAATGGTTGGGCGGTGTTGAAAGTGTAAATTTACATAATTATACATAAATTTATATTTTATAGATTGTAATTTTGGTCGTTCAATAATTAGGCGATCTATTATGCAGATTAATTGGATTGTTTATGTTGAAATATTATTTTTTTGTAGTTTAAAAGATTATAGTCTTGTCAGTTAAATAATGTAGTAATTAATTGCTGTCAAACATTCAAATAATTTCGAAAATTTATTGCTGATAAGAAAAAACGCCTTATAGAAGTTAAATAAATTGTTTGATTGTTTTCAAATATTTTCTGAAGTTATATTGAAAACTGTACAACAGCCTTTTAAAGAAAAATCATTAAATTATATTCTACAAATATACATCGTAAACTATCCCCGTAATTTACCAGACAAAATAATCCTAAACTTACAACATCAATTGATTGAATCGTTCACACATCGATCACATTCCACTACCATACCTTGATCTATCTATTTACCTTCCCCGCACTCCAACAAAACATCACCATTCCACCTAACTGTACACACACACACACACACACTTATAGAACCGTAATATCTCTAAAACTCTCCTCGAAATAAATCAAGAACTACCGAAACACACACAAAGCCGCTCGACGTGCGCGTGCGTCTCCCTTGCATACCTGCGCTCGGCGAAGTGGAAAAGTCGAAAATCCGAAAAGTAAGTAGGTGCGAACGCGCGCAGGTAAGGGAGCAGGAAGACGCGCGGGGGGTCTCTCATACAGGCAGTGGGAACTGCAGGGAGAAGGAGAGCTTTTTAAAGCGATTTTTCGAATTCAAACGGGAGGTTTTTTGGTGGGTGGGGGTGGGGATTTGGTGGGGAACGAAATGGTGGGAGGGAATATTTTTGGGTAGCTTCACACAGGTAAAAGGGAGCTTGAATAATACATATATATTAGATTTGGTATTTTAGGTTGAATCATAGTATATAATTGTGATGCAATTTTATTCACACTGACATTGGGTCTAAATACTATGAATATAAAAATGAAGGGTATATCGCGAGAAATACTTCAGATACAATTTATATCGATTTTTGGCTAGTTTGGACGCAAATATTGGTGTTTAGTAGTTTTATTGTTATTTTGGTCCTAGATAAATGAATTATTATATATAATTTTTTCCGAATACAACTAGTATGCAATTTATTTTACACAATGATTAAAAATTAATCAAAATATGATTTAGATTGTTTAAATGCATTAGAAATATAGAATTTTGAAATTTTCTCTATTCGTGATTCCAGTTGTTCCGGACCACCACTTTCAAAATTTTAATGAACCCACTGTCAACCGCAGAAAAAAAAATTCACTCAGCCCACAATTTACCAAACCACCATTAAACTAAAAAACAAAAAAGAAACGCCAAACTAAAACGAAATTTCCTCCGCACTTCCCAACCGCCTTTCTTCCTGTATACCTCCCCGGCGCGGCGCGCGCTCCTCGAATTCCATTACCGGCCGCATTCCCACAGCGACTCACCACCCATTTTTGCACCATAAAACCCCCCTCCCTCCTTCCCCTCTTCAGCTCTCTCTCTCTCCTTACGCGTCAAAAACGGCCCCGTAATCCTCTGCCCGCACATTTACATACCCGCACTATCTTTATCATTCCCTCTCTCGCGCAAGCGCGCGCGCGCTCCGTAACCATAAATTATCCCGCTCGCACTTTCGAGCTTATATATACGTGTGCGCGCGTGGGTTGCTGTTTTTTGCGAGCGATTTTCCTACGTAGTTATATACGCGTATATAGTAGGGTTTCGAGGAGAGAGAGAGAGTGGGAGAGAGATGTGGTTTGCTTCTCTTCCTCCTTCCGATCGTTACATACACATATACGCCTGCGGATTCTCTCTGTCCAAGGTATGTGTGTAGGTATACTCTAACTTTAACCCTTTCTCCCTCTACTCGGTGAGCGAGAGAGCGGGAGCGCAGGGCCGTCGTTGTTCCCATTGTGTGTGCGTGTGCTGCCGATGCTTTTTTTCTTTCTTTTTGTTCTTCAGGTGTGAGAATTTTCGTCGGTAGGTAGGTACGATTTCTCACCGCCGGTTTTGGTAAACTTTCGATCCGGGGAGCGTCAAACAAGGAAGCGATCGTTATTTTATATAAAAGCGCTGATATATATAG
The DNA here is from genome assembly GCA_036365515.1 of Torymus aiolomorphi. Taxonomy (NCBI): domain Eukaryota; kingdom Metazoa; phylum Arthropoda; class Insecta; order Hymenoptera; family Torymidae; genus Torymus; species Torymus aiolomorphi. Next base: position 15,769,531 of record CM070877.1, read on the forward strand.
GTAGGTGTTTTTAGAGGCGACCGATCACACTCCATATATGGCGCCTTTCACTTCGATTAGAGACACCCGGCGAGTTACTGAATCCGAGAAGTTATTATAATGCCTGCGATACACGTTTTCGTATATAGTTATCTCATGGGCACTTTATGGTTTACGTAATAACGCGCCGTATAAAAATCGTTGCATTTCTTCCAGTTAGATGTGAACTGCCTCGCAAAATTTCTGTACAAGCGAATTATATTGGCAAGTAATAATACAGTTCCTTCAATAAAGTTCCTGCCGGTTTTTAGTAAAAAAAAATTGGTTGCTCCAATATTACAATAATTACTCTGTTTCCTTTTCCGAACTCTATTACGACAACCGAATTAAACTACATCGAACCATCGATACGCATCTCAGTAAATCCCTCTTCTTCGAACAAAGTCACCGAACCAACCTCCACCGTATCTGCCTTGTTTGGCGCGGTCCCTCCCCCATCAGCCAAAAACCTCGCAACATTCCACACTGACCCTCCCCGAAAGATTTGCAAATCCCCCAGAACTACCTAAAACTACCCGCGCGCTGCTCTCGCATCATCGCTCGCGTCGTCTCCACCTGCATGTGTGTGCTGCTCTCCCCACCCCGAAAAAACCCGTGGGGGGCCCGTCGTCTTCTCTCTCTCTCCCCTCTCTCGCTCTCTCCTCCACCTACAGTCCCCGTCGGCTCTCCCTCTCTACGGCCCTGAATCCCAAAGCCCACGACTCGGAGCCCCCAAGACGAAGAAGAAGGAACGTCCGTCCGACTCCCTACTCTCTCTCTCTCTCTCTCTCTCTCTTTCTCTCTACCCACACACAGACGCACGCCGCTCCCCCCCTCCTCACGTCTGCGGCGGCAGCAGCGCAGCGCTCGAAACCCGTCGGTCTGCATTCCAGTGTTTCGCCGGACGACGCCAGAGCAAAGTCGTCGTCGTCGGGATATGAAGTCGCGTTGTCGGCGGTTCTGAATTTCGCGCTCGCTGGGTCGCGAAGGTACATTATATATACGCATTGAGAGAGAATATAAGAGAGATATAGACTTACGACGTGCGGGAGATGTCGAGTGCGCGGTCGAAGGAGGTGTAGACCGAGGGGATAAGCGCCTACTGATGTATAGGTGGTAGAGGAAGCGTCGCCGGAAGAGAGAGAAAAAGAGTGAGAGGACGAGGAAGGAGAGTACATATACGCGCGCTCGCGGCGGCTGTGGGGAAAAAAGGGTGAGTTTTTGGACGATGAGTGTGGAATTAATATGTATATAAGCGCAAGGTGGTGGGAGTTGCTGTTGTTGGTTTTGAATTTCGCGCCTGTGCGTAGTTGTATGTTTAATTGCATGCATATGAATGAGGAGAGAGAGAGAGAGAGAGAGAGCGGCGACGTTTGTTTTGTTTTGCTTTGCCGGAGGATGAGATGTGTCAGTGCGCGATGGGATTTGCGCGCGGCGATGGCTCTCTTGGCCACTTAAGTCATTGGATTTCGATGCATTGGACTTGACTGTACGGTCTTTTTCAACAAGTGCCCGAAATTTGTGAATATAATTAAAAGAAAAAACCGAAAACCAATGACGCGTAAAAAGGCCTTTTGGTTGCTCTTTAACATTCGCGAATCAGCTACATATTATACGCAATAACCCGTAGATCGAACACATAATTTTCCTATACATTTTTTTACCGGGTACTCACTCAACTTCCCCGCGCCCCAATAAATCTCACTACCACTTCAATAAAAAAAAATCTCTCGTCCCTCACTCGCCTCCTCATACCTCCTCACTTATACCTGCTCTTTCTATCTTCCTCGTGTGTTCGCACCTTAAAAGTCCATACGCTCTCGCGGCACTTCACTTCCACTCGCTCTCGTTTTGTCGAATTTCCATCGCGCGAACTTATATCTCGCGCGCGGCGCCGTCGCCGTATAGTACCCTGGCGCCAGTGCACCTCTCTAAAAATAAAAGGACATCGCCGCGAGTGTCTGCGCGCCCGGTGTATCAAGTACTTGTGTAGATTTTTTTTTGCGAGCGCGCGCGAGGGGAGACGACCGGCACCTGCGCTCGCACTTGATGGGGCTGTTGAGCTGCCGCGCGGCTTACGGAGGTGTGTGCAAGTGAGTAGTTTTCGAGCAAAAGATACGTTATGTTGTGTGTAGAGGCTGGTTTAAGAGTAGGTCAGATGTATGTACGCTCGAAGGGAACTGTAGCAGAGCGGTATACAGTGGCTATTTTTAGAAAATATGAAATCGGCTCAAGTGAACCGATCTGTCCTGTATATACGATTAAGCGGCGTGTGGTTGTATTGTTTTGACAGGGAACTTCAGTACAAGTGTAATTGCACGTAATGGGCTTTGATTCGCGGGTGCAGACGGTTTCGTATGCAGCTTTTTACTTAAGTCGTTACATCACGCGGTAGGTTTTAGATTTAAAACTTATTTTTCGTACTTAAGCCTCGTTTTTACATCAAACATTGTTGAAATATTGCAAACTCACGATTCTACGCTGATATTCTACAACGAACTTCTTATTAGAATATTTTCGAATCGTTCTGCTCGATTTAACACGACATTCAGAGTGTGCAGAAAGTGTGAAGACGCGATCGCTTTTTCCTATTTGCCGTAGTTAATACACCAATTGCATCCGTTTCGGACGTTTTTTAAATATACCAAACCCATCGGCTGAAATTCGCGCGCGCTTTGCAATTCAAACGTCGCGCGCTAGAGCTGGCTTTCTAGTTTTCAATTAAATATTGAAATGAAATCGGGGGAGAGATTTGACGACGTCGGCGACTCCACCGATTTATAAACAAATTTGTTGTATATGCGCGGTTATGTTTGTATCGTTGCATTTTGCCGGGATACTTCACGAAAATAAATTTTAAAAATATTGCCAAAAAACAAGGAATAAATCACGCCTTATGCACTCGTAACTTCTGATTTCTCGACGAGAACACAGCGCGTATATAAACTCGCCGAAATAAGTAATAGATTATCCGTAACACCCTCATCAACCTGCCAGGCTCGAATCAACACGCAAACAGCGAAACCTCGCCCGTACGAAGGGAAACGCACTGTTTTTTCAAGCGCGAATTGGACCGCTGCCACAAACATTTACGCCACTCTCTCTCTCCCTCTCATTCACAATATGCTCCTTCGAGCAACGTAAATACTAATCACGGGTATTACGGGTCGGCGCGAAAGTTACAGTATACGGTTTTTAATGGTGTGCGTTTATACGTGTAAAGCCAAAAAAGAGCTGCTTTTGGGGCACAAAATCACCGATCAAAGCAATTTTATTCTCTATGTTAATATTATTACAAATGTTTAATGGGTCGAAACCCCTATTGGAAAAAAGAAGAAGAAAATGATCATTATTAGGTATAAAACCTATACAGCCTACTAGAAATTGTTAAATCCCCATTCACCCAAAAAGTCTTGAATGAGCTCAGTCGCACGTGTCATCCCCGCATTGTGCTCGTTCGTTATTCCCTATTTCTACCGAACTCTATGGCGGATACAGCCGCTGCGCGAAATATATAGAACGACGAAAAGGAACAATAGACGGCCGGCGTACACGTGTATTATCTATTTTTGAGCGTAATTACGTCGACTTTGGGTCGCCGATTCTATGCGCGATGGACTATTGTCAACGCCGTGCACAATTATATCTTTAGACAATTTGGGATTGTAGTATACCTTTACAGTTTAACTTTACATTGTTTAACGAACGAAACTGTTCATTATCTAAAAGATTGATCTACGAATGTAACATTCTCTCAAAAACTCTTTTTAATTCTATTTTTTTCTCACTCTAAAAAACTTCCCACATTTCATCTCTCTCTCTCTCCACCCTACAAAACTCTCCTCCAATTCAAAACGCACCTTTATACCCTCTCTCCCTCCTCTCTCCATTCTCTTTCTCTCCCCGCGCAACATTTGTTTCCGCTTACACACGCCGCGGATCTCGCGCTCGCTCGCTCGAGCGTTTTCGGCACGCGATAGGAATGCACGCGCGAGAGAGAGAGAGAGAGAGAGAGAGAGAGAGAGAGAGAGTGCGAGCCGCTTCGAGGAAGAGAAGAAGAAGAAGAGGAACGAGAGCGGAGATGCGAGATGCACTTTTTAGAGAGGAGAGGCTGCGTGCGTATATAGTGCGTGCGTGTGTGTGTGTGAGGTTGCGAGAGAGGTGCTGCCTGCCTGCCGGCGAGATTGGATTGTGCGCGGAGAGGCGGCCTTGGGGACTGGCCGATGCGGAGGATGAGATGGGGGGTGGAGACGAATGGTTTTTGGGGTTGAGTGTAAGTTTGATTGGGTGAATGAATATTGTGGATCGTTGGTTGGGTTTTTGTGAAAGTGAGTAACGGAAAAGTTATAGGATTGGGACATTTTTTCAAGAAAGTCTTCGAATTTGTAGTGGATACGTGTTTTTAGAGATAGTTGAGTATGCAATGTTCACTATGTATATAGCGTAACTATACTCACTGTAGGGTTTTTAAGAATGATTTTTTTAGCGAGCGTAATTTATTCTTAGGGTACGATATGTACTTATACATTTGTTCTCGAAATTTCTATACAAAACTATAATATTTATTTTCTAAAATATCTTAAAACTGATTGATAAGTTTATAGAACATAGATACCCATCTTTTCTATATCGGTAAGATATCCTTCCAATCCCAATACGCAAACGACGACGCGTCAACAGAGTCGTATCAAAAATTAACGACAGCAATCACTAAAACCCAAAAACAAATCTCGCACTGTCATTCGATACACTCACAGCTTCCAAACACCCTTCATAAATACGCGCTGCTCTCTCGAACAGTCAATAAAATCGCATGGAATTAGAATCCGTGCGAATGATAGAGTCGTTACGTTGATAAATGTCAAAACAAGCGCAATTCTCTATATATATACCGAGAATTATAATTGTATGCGCAAGTGGATTGGCCTCGGACGAACACACATATAGAAGTAGCGATTCATTCTCGATATATTTTTCGCGTGAAAAATCGGCTAACACGACGCGGAAGTGGCTCAAATTACGCAGAAGCGTGTGCTTTTGATATATAAGATACGTTTCGCGTCTGGAATTCATCCAGAGCCAGCAGCTTTTTTTCAATGTTTCACGCATGTTTTATAGAAACGTTTCATATCTATAGTAGCCTTTTAAACGTCCTCCCATAAGCTAGCCTTCGAAAAGCCACCCTTGACACTTAAAATTCCCGAAAGCAATCGATAAAACAGCCTCATTGAGCGCATTACGTAACCCTCCTCATTGTCCGCGCTCTCAAAATTTACTACTCCTTACATACCCCTCATTGTCCACTCCACCGGCCATCGGACTTTCCGTGAAATTTCCCCGTCGACACAATTATACCCTCGCTCTCTCTCTCTCTCTCTCTCTCAACAAAAATCACCACCGACAAATGACGACACTAACGTCCCGCTGTTTTCCCCCCCAAAAAAGAAAAAGAACCTTCGCCTCATTATGCCCACTTTCACGCGCGCTCGCGTTCTACAATGCGGCCTGTTTCGCTTCCACGATTTCACGCGCGCGCGTCCGTCACAAAGCTCTTCTCCTCCCCCTGACGTTTTCATTCCTCTGTATGTACTTTTTGCGCGAGTGCGCTTTCGAGAATCCCGCGCAGTCGCTCTCTTTTTGTCACACGAGGGAGGGAGGGAGGGAGGGAGGGAGAGAGAAACGAGTTTATCGGGATGTTTTCGGCGACGGACAAAAATGCAGCCCGAGCTGCGCTGCTTTTTTCACCGGGGAGGAGGTAGGGGCGTATTATTGGGAGGGACGACGCGAGGCTCTTTTCAGCTGCAACGTAGTGCATTGTGTGCATGCGATTGTGATTGTCGGTGATGGGTGACAGACACACAAGCTTTTGAGATCGCTCGGTGCATTGTATGCGAGGAGATATTAGTTTCGCTCGATTATGCGAATGGTTTTTATGATGGCTCTGATTTCAAATTTCATTTTATACGCGCATTGTTTCGTTGATCGTTAACGTGTAAACCGAAAATATTACCTTTTTTTTGTTTATGTTCACCATCAATTCCAGAATGTATATATCTGATCAGACCGACAAATTTTCGCTTTCACCCCCATCGTCAATTCGTTATCACAGTTTTAGCTCCGAATACACATTTTTCACGGCGAGTTATTTCAGGTATACATATACAACGGGGGGCTTAGCAATCGAGTAGTTTTTCTTCCTCTTTTTTCGGCGCTCCGCGTTCTCGTCACACGCGCCCAGAGCGAGACACACGGGCTGGAATGTTTTACATGACTAAATATAAGTTAAACATATACTTTTGTTAAAGATGTATTTTCGCTGCACGCGGCTTTGACTTATTATATTTTAGGATTTCCTTAAATATACCCATCTTCTTACTTATTCAACAAAATATAAGTATACGAGCTCGATTCTCATTGAAATAACAATCTTCACTTTTATGTGTGAAACATACTTTGTTAAAACGTAAAAAAGTATAATTTTGTATAGGTAAATGTAGACTGAGGTAAAAATATAGTTTATACTATTACAATATGTATATAGTGCAAAATTGTTACTACCGTATTTTATGGTAATAATTACTACATTATAGTTGCATTTACGATAATACTTATAGTTGGAACTCCTTTAATATAGTATATATATTTATTATTTTTTTTTACTATAACTATATTTCGACAACTAAACGATATAGTAGTAACGTCTATGCATTTTTTTCTCAGTATAGTTATTAAAAAACAAACACTGCATCAGACCGTTATATTACATCCCGCCGATGAACTTTTTCAAACCCCACCTTAAAAAATGTCAAATAAAAGCATCCATCGTATTCTTACTTAACCAACGCCGCTCCCTTTATCAACGCCCGAAATAATTTCCTCCACTATCGCTTTTCTGCTCACACCTTGCTTCCCCGAACCCCTCGCGTCTCCTTCACACACCTCGCCCTCTAATCCCCCGGTTTTATTGTACCACACACACCAAAACCTTACCTGCGCGATAGCTCAATCCATTCCCACGAGCCTCTGCGCCAACAGTACTCCCCACTGTACCTATACTTCCACCCACGCCATAAATTGACATAAAAAAATTCTGCCCCTCTCCCCACTCTGTTTACTCGCACACGGGCTGCGCTATCTCGTGTAATTGCGCGCGTTTGCTTAGGATCGTCGCGCGCGCACGGCCTTGCGGAGACGCGCGTGACGGGAAGCGAGATATAGGAGAGAGATTCGGTCGTGAAGCAGCGCGCGCGATTTGTATGCGGGAGAAGACGCTTCCGAGATGATCGCGCGAGGATGCCGAGGCGATTTCCGGCCCGTTTTATTGTTCGAGTTTTTGTGGACGGGAGAAGTAGGAATCGGATGTGGCTATATTTTTGGGACGGTGTGTGGAATTTTTCGGTTGACGAGGTAAACAAGGTGGGTTTGGATGGATGTGGTTGTTGCGGTTTTTTGGGGGCATTTTGGGGAGATCTGTGGACGATAATAGGATGTCGTTTATGTGAGCGGTTATGGGAGTTGTGCGTAACAGTAAATATGACAATTCTTTTTTGAGGTATAAGATATAAGTAAGCTGAACGGTACTAAAAAAGCTCAAATTATTTATATTTTTATTGATGCCAACTTGGAGATATATTCACTTTTCATATAGTTGTGTACATAGGTTGCGGCGATCATGGAATTCGTTGCATATATATAGATTTATCAAATTTTAATAATTTATGTTATGTACGTACGTTTAAAACCAACGCGTGAACACGTCTTTATTGAAATTTTATTAATTATTAGCGTAATCTCCTTTATAATCCTTTGTGCCGATCTAGCGTGAATTATTTATTTATCATTAAAATATAAAATAAGTAAAAAAATGAAAATAGCTATCAAAATTTCTTCAACGGTTCATCAGTACAATCTACAAGCGTATATAAAAAACAGATATTTTAAGATGTTTAGAGTGTTTGAGAAGTAACGATTAATTACCACGGCATCAGCGGCCGTCAAAACAAATCATAATAAACACCCACTGCTCCTCAAGACACAAAACACCGCGACGTCCATCCCAATTTATTATTCGAATCTAAAAATTGTTCTCCGCCTCGATTATATTTACGATCCTCTCTCGCCTATATACATCGCCCACGCAAAAAAAAAAAATTCATTCACTCCGCGCCTGCGGCACTACGCGACATCATCATCATCATCATCCCGCTCTATACGTGACATTCGCGCGCATCGTATGTAGCGTACTATATACACTACAGTATAGTACACCTCTCGGTTACGGTTGTGCGGCACGGCCCGCGCGCCTATCTTATCGCGGGTCGCGTACGGGAAAAGAAAAATAAAGAGAAAAGAAACCTACACCGTAAAGCATATACGTATACGTATCCATCGTTATTCGAAGAGAGATACGCGCGCAAGGAACGACTCGGATTCGCTCGGAAAGTGCGGATTCGGTAAGTGCATGCATGAGCGGCTTGGATGGTGCGCTTTTCAGAAGTGTAATTGTAGGTGGACCGCGCGCGGGGGATGAAACGCGAGAGAGATTATGTTTGGAGATCGAGGAGGGAGAGAGAGAGAGTTGTGTTAATCGGTTCGCTGAAGGATGTCGTATATGGTTGTTGAGATAAGGCTTAAGTTAATCAAAAGTCGACGGTAAATTCTCGTTAGGTACACTGAAAAAAATAGTCTACGAAAAATTATTAAATTATCTAGGAAAATTTACTATGTTGTATGGGAACAAGGTGACAGACTTGAATTGTTTTAAATTTTACAATGTTTTCTATCAAATTTTACAATACTGGAAAGTAAAGTGGAAATCCATCAAGAAAAAAAAATCTGCCCTGATCGGGAATCGAACCCTAGCTCCCTGGGCCAGAAGCCGCGCTCTTACTCGCTGCGCCAACGTGTTCTTACGGGTATGATGTTTCGACTCGTCTATATTTGGTACAGCTTGAGGTTATGTTGACTCGCCGATTACAGCCATTAGCAGACGACAACTCAATTTTTACTATGTTGGCTTGTAAAAATTCTTATACCTTCTTGTAAAAATTGTTATACCTTCTGTCAATTATTAAAATGTCTGAAATTTACGATGTAGTATAGTAAAATTTGTGACAAATTTTGGCAAAAATTATACAAAATATGTACTAAAAATTACTTTATATCATATTAATCTTTCACTCTCAAATTTTTTACTATGTTACCTTAGTAAATTTTATAGCCATTTCTATTAATTTTTCATCAATGTTATATTAATAATTACTAAAAGTATACTAAATAGGCTCAGAATACAAGTCTGTGACCCCATTACTAGCCAACATAGTAATTTTTCAACAAACATTTTTCTCCGTGTACAACGAAGAAAGTGAAAGATAGTTTTTCGTAGTACCTAAGAGAACGTGACTCCACAGTCATAGATATAATCCATTACTCATTCCATACTCGCCGGCCGAAAATCAGCATCACTTCTTCTTCCTCTCCTTCGCTACTACAATATGCGCAGCGCCGAGCCGCACGCTTCCCGACCCATTTCCTAAACCTATACTGCGCCCCTACGGCATACCAAACCCCACCACGAAATTGCACCTACGTTCGAACTCTAAAAACGTGCCTGCGATGCGCCACGCGCGATAGTGCAACCCTAACTATCCATCTCCGGAAGCAGCAAGAGTAGTATATCGCTCCCATCAAGTGTGCGCGTAGCTTCCTTCCGCGCGCGCAGGTTATATATGGCAGCACTCTCGGGGACCTACAAGGGCGAAAAGAGGCCACCCCCGGCGGCGGCCCGTCAGCTACACACGTGGCCCACACAGGAGCAGACGCGGAAGTCTGCGAGTGAGCTGTCCTTCGCTATGGTGTTCGGGGATTTTCCTTTCTTAGGCTGCTATAGCTCAAGCAGGGGATGTGAGTAGGAGCGAGCGAGCGGTGATCGATGTTTATTTGGGGAGAGAGGGAGAGATTGGAGGCCGTTTTATGGAGCGAGAGAATTTTTTGATGTAATGACAAGTATAGAGGCGAGAGGGGAGTGTTTGGGGGTGTATGAGAGTCAAGTGCGGATAATGATTGTCTATTAGCGGGAAGAGTGGCTGTTTGCTTTGATTTCATTGGTAGCGTCTATGTATTTGAGGATTGTAGACGCCGACTGATAGGTCCGTTCTTATTAATTTGACGACTTTCTTTATCGGTTTTAGGAAAAATCTTTATACATATGTTACGAGTGTTGAATAATTATTTTTTTTTAATGTTTGATAAATGAGTTATTATTATAAGTAAATTGACGTTTCTTCGTTAAGCGTATGGAATAAACATCATGAAATACTTAGTTTGTACAATAAAAATATGAGTCTGAAGTTTGTAACGTTGTAGTGCAAGGAAATAAAAAAATATTTGATTTTACTTCAAGTTTGTAATAATTAATATTAATTTTGGGTAGATTTATTTTTTTTATATTGTATCAAATAACTTTATAACAAAGATTTAGATAAAATTTCCATTGCTTAATAACTTTAATTAATTGTAAAAAATTATTTCGTGGCACTCGTACGATGCAAACTTCAAACCCATATAAAAATAGAGGAACCACGAGTTTGACTTTAGTTTCGACAGTGTACCTTTTAATAAGTTTATCCAGAAATCAATAAGTGGTCGAATTCTTCTTTACAAGACAAGAACGAAACTGACGAACCCACAAAACCCCGACACTCATATATATACATACAATCCATTCACCGCTGCTCAGCCACTCACTTTTATCAACTGTATACAGCACGCACCTCATTTCCGCGAAAAGTCGCCAAAAACGTTTCCCGCAAACTCTCATAATTGCAAAATAATTAAGGCCGGCTCGCTCGATGTGTAAATACATACCACTTTTTGCGCCGCAGTGACATTCATCATAACCCATACGCGCGAGGCTCGATTACTACCGGTTTTCAGCATAAAATAATATAACGAGGTATATAAGTATATGAAGGCGAGTGCAGCGGCTGCGCGTCATTACGTATGTAATGTCAACCTTCAATTATAGATAGTATTTGCATTTTTTTAGATAGGCAGGGAGATGAGGTTCTTGGAAAATTTTTAAATAAGTAGCGAATGGTAGGTTTTGTGGCGATGAGGAAAAAATTTTTAGTGAAAATTGATACTGTTTCGGTTGTTTAGGGATTTTTACTGCGTGTCGTGGTAACTTTGTAAAGTGTCCGAGTATATTTCAAGAGATAAATAGAATTATGCTTGGTAATTATTACTAAGTTTAGTCTAATTGAAGTGGAACATGTTGATTATGTATAGTTTAGATACTTTCTATTATATACTTATTGACATAATAATAATAATAATAATTGACCGTCACTATAAAGTAGATACTAGTTATGCAATCGGGTCTATCCATATTTTTTGAAAAGTATAAGAAGTTTTTAATTTTTTAAAATAATTTATTTCTTTGGTTACATAATTAAACTTTATTCTTCAATATTATATTGTAACAATTTCCATAGTATTTTCCATCTGAAATCACAAGGATGATAGGACCAAAAAGAAGCTTGCCACATCTTTACTCTCAAAATTGGATTAAAAGCTGCAAAATAGTTACCGAAAAATAAATATAGACCTATTAGTTGAAACATTTATGGAAGGGGTTGTGATACTCCTATTTTACCGCTAACGCAGTTTTATCGGCTGTTACTATATGTAAATGTAATTAATAGGTATTAAAAGAATATCGATTTAACAAGAATTAATATAAACATTTGGTTCCCAAAATAAACAGAAATGTCGTCGTTATTTGACCTTCAAACTTTGTAGAACGATGTATTATTGGGTTGTGCTCTCTAAAGTTGAATTAGTGAAAATTGCTTCACCACTTCAATTAGTAGAAAAAAACTTCTAATTTATTAGTGAATATTCACTATTTCATTTAGTAGTTTATTAAAACTACTATTTTGATTAGTAGTTTTTAAAAAACCACTTATGAAATAGTGAATATTCACTAATAAATTAGTAGTTTTTTCTACTAATTGAAATGGTGGAGCAATTTTCGCTAATTCAACTTTAGAGAGTGCAGAGCAACTAAATTTATTCAAGACTTAAATCGGTATTCTTTTCCTTATTAATGTTATTTTTACATATTCAGCAGGGTAGAACAATGTTAGTGATAAAGTAAAAATACCAGAGCCTCTTAAGAAACTTGCGTTACCTATATTTTATTACTAATTGCCAGCTCCTGCTTCACCTCCTTGTGTTGTCACCTCCACCTCACTAGATTTCCCTTCATCTCCACCTACCTAAACCAAAAATATATATAGTTTTAATCTTTTATAAAAAAAAAACTGTTAGGCAGATTTGAGGTTTAAATATAGATTGATTATAGATTTTAATGCTCATTTACAAGGAGAAATCTTTTATAGCACGGTGTGACCTAAATCCGCACTTAGGGCACGCCTATCTGTGACTTAAGTACTCGATTATTGCACCGAGCTTATCGCCCTCGCTTACACTCGGGCGCTACCGCACTGTGCACTGCGGATTGCTTAAGGCACGAATAGGCGTGACAGCGGATTTAGGTAAACGTGCTATAATAGTATATTACGATACGTGTGACTAAAGTGGCTCTTTTTAGCACGACGTGAGGTTAGTGTCCGAGCGCAGCGAGGGCGCTAAACGCCGTGCAATAAAGAGCCACTAAGTCACGAGTATCGTATACTATTTTATAGCACTGCCTGCCCAAAGCCCGCTGTCACGCCTATCCATGGCTAAAGTAGTCTTTTTTTGCACCGTGAGGTTAGCGCACGAGCGTAGCGAGTGTAATAAACACGGTGCAAAAAAGGACTACTTTAGCCACGGATAGGCGTGACTAAAGTGCGGGCTTTGGTCACACCGTGCTATAAAATAGTATACTCGCCCTCGCTGCACTCGAGCGCTAACTTCACGCCGTGCAATAATGGGACACTTAAGTCACACGTATTGTTATTCTGAGACCTTCTTGAATTTACAATTTTTAGTGAAAAATGTTGTAAAAAATGTTTTGATTTGACACAAAACAGAAGTTTCGACCATGATATTTCAGCATGAATTACAACAATTTACAGCAATTTTTAGTAGAAAATATTTCTCCGATTTATATAATATACTAATTTCATCTTATAGAGTGTACTGATTTTTAGTGCGATCAATGTAAGGAAGAGAAAATATTAGAAGAAAAATAAAAAATAAAAAATAATAAAAATAAAAAATACATAATAATAAAATAAATATTATTAGAAGGCTGTTTAAAACGCAATTATCAAGCTCTACAAACACAATTTTTAGCAAGAATTGTAAGGATTATTCTAAGAAAATATCATACCGTTCCATCGTTCCCATCACCGGGATCTACTCCCTCCTGGCCCTTGAAGTAAAAAAAAAATATTTAACGTAATGAATTTTTTTTAAATATAAATTATTTCAATACTTAAAAATGTAGCAATATATAATATATATGCAAAATACGATTAAGAAAAGAAAGATTAGTCATAATTTGGTCACTTTTAACTCTCGAGACCTTCAATTCAATTAAGCTACGCATGAACCAATAATAGCTTTTGTACTAAAATCGAACAACTATACATTAATTGTTTCCGACTATTCTATCTTATCTTTACGTCTTTATTGTTATTGTGTTTTAGTGTAAATTTTTGCTACTTATTATCAATATTGGAAGGACTATTTAAGAAGCAATTATCAAGCTATACAAATACAATTTTTAGCAAGAATTGTATGGGCCTTCGCACGCTAAACGAATAGCTATATGGAAATGAGAAATAGCATTGAAAATATATCTATATATATGAAGAATAAAAGGAATAAGTTTCTTATTCCTCATACATATAGATATATATGTAATTATATATTTTCAATGCTATTTCTTATTTCCCTATCGCTATTTTTTTAGCGTGCGAAGGCCCTAAGGATTATTCTAAGAAAACATCATACCGTTCCATCGTTCCCATTACCGGGATCTACTCCATCCTGGCCCTTGAAGTAAAAAAAAAATATTTAACGTAATGAATTTTTTTTAAATATAAATTATTTCAATACTTAAAAATGTAGCAGTATCTATGAAAAATACGATTAAGAAAAGAAAGATTAGTCGTAATTTCGACACTTTTACTCTCCAGGCCTTCAATTCAACTAAGCTACGCATGAACCAACGGTAGCTTTTGTACTAAGGTCGAGCAACTATACATTGTTTTCGACTATTATATCTTATCTTTACGTCATTATTGTTATTGTGTTTTAGTGTAAATTTTTGCTACTTATTATCAATATTGGAATGACTGTTTAAGAAGCAATTATCAAGCTATACAAATACAATTTTTAGCAAGAATTGTATGGGCCTTCGCACGCTAAACGAATAGCTATATGGAAATGAGAAATAGCATTGAAAATATATCTATATATATGAAGAATAAGAGGAATAAGTTTCTTATTCCTCATACATATAGATATATAGGTAATTATATGTTTTCAATGCTATTTCTTATTTCCATATCGCTATTCTTTTAGCGTGCGAAGGCCCTAAGGATTATTCTAAGAAAACATCATACCGTTCCATCGTTCCCATCACCGGGATCTACTCCCTCCTGGCCCTTGAAGTAAAAAAAAAATATTTAACGTAATGAATTTTTTTTAAATATAAATTATTTCAATACTTAAAAATGTAGCAATATATAATATATATGCAAAATACGATTAAGAAAAGAAAGATTAGTCATAATTTGGTCACTTTTAACTCTCGAGACCTTCAATTCAATTAAGCTACGCATGAACCAATAATAGCTTTTGTACTAAAATCGAACAACTATACATTAATTGTTTCCGACTATTCTATCTTATCTTTACGTCTTTATTGTTATTGTGTTTTAGTGTAAATTTTTGCTACTTATTATCAATATTGGAAGGACTATTTAAGAAGCAATTATCAAGCTATACAAACACAATTTTTAGCAACAATTGTAAGGATTATTTCATCACCGGTTTCTTCTTCCTCCGCACCCTTGAAGTAAAAAAAATATTAAAAGTAATGCATTTTTTTTAATATAAATTATTTCAATTCTTACAAATTTTACAGGATATATGCAAAATACGATTAATCCTTTAATGCTCAAATGCACTGTGAAGATACCCCCATGTTCGGGATCATAATAATCATAGAAAAAGTATTGAAAATTATCTCGTAATGACATATCTTTATGTTTTCGAGGTCGCTCTTTCGAATGGTGCAGTCAGAATTTTCGAAAAAGATTGTTTAACTATTGTTTTTCAACAAAAACCAAAAAAAATGCAGATTTTTTCCAGCAAAAATTTTTAAATTACGATTTAAATAGGGTTATCGACATTTTCATAACTGCAGAGTCATGACAAACGTGCACCCGAGAATTGTACTTAAAGGATCAGCAATGAGAATATTTTAATTTGACCTTTTCCAATGTCAAAATGATCCAAAATGGCTAAATTTATAGGGTCAAATTTCACTTCTCAGACTCGTTTCCGGATACAATATTGAAATGTATAATTTTGGAAAATCAGTCATGATACAAGATTTCTGGGGTCGCTGATCACGATCCCGATGTCAGAATCGTTAAATTCCAGATGACGGATCCAATATGGCATCCATTCAGAATGAAAACCACGACTTTCTGCTTATTTTGGAAAATCAGCGATGATATTAGGGTTTTTGACGTCGCTGATCACTATCTCGATGTCAAAATTATGAATAGTGAATATGAATATTATAGATAGTGATGCCATATTGGATCCGCCATCTTGAATTTCGTGATTCTGACATCGGGATCGTGATCAGCGACCCCGAAAACCCTTAAATCACCACTGATTTTCCAAAATAAACTAAAAGTCGTGGTTTTCATTCTGAATGGACGCCATATTGGACCCGCTATCTTGAATTTCGTGATTCTGACATCGGGATCGTGATCAGCGACCCCGAAAACCCTTATATCACCACTGATTTTCCAAATTAAACCAAAAGCCGTGGTTTTCATTCGGAATAGACGCCATATTGGATCCGCCATCTTGAATTTCGTGATTCTGACATCGGGGTCGCGATCAGCGATCCCAAAAACCTTGTATCATCACTGATTTTCCAAAATTATACATTTCAATATTGTATCCTGAAACGGGTCTGAGAAGTGAAATTTGACCCTATAAATTTAGTCATTTTGGGTCATTTTGACATTGGAAAAGGTCAAATCAAAATATTCTCATTGGTGACCCTTTAAGTACAACTATTGGGTGCACGTTTGTCATGACTCTCCAGTTATGAAAATACCGATAACATTATTTAAATCGTAATTTAAAAAATTTTTGTTCGAAAAAATCTGCATTTTTTTATGGTTTTTGTTAAAAAAACAATAGTTAAACCATCTTTTTTGAAAATTCTGACTGCACCATTCGAAATAGCGACCTCGAAAACATAAATATATGTCATTACGAGATAATTTTCAATACTTTTCTATGATTATTATGATACCGAACATGGAGGTATCTTCACAGCGTATTAGAGCGTTAAAGGGTTAAGAAAAGAAAGATTAGCCGTAATTTCGACACTTTTAACTCTCCAGGCCTTCAATTCAACTAAGCTACAGATAAGCCAATGGTAGCTTTTATACTAACGTCGAGCAACTATACATAAATTGTTTCCGACTATTCTATCTTATCTTTACATCTTTATTGTTATTGTGTTTTAGCGTAAATTTTTGCTATTTATTATCAATATTGGAATGAAGGATTAAGAAGCAATTATCAAGCAATTATCAAGAATTGTAAGGATTATTCTAAGAAAACATCATACCGTTCCATCGTTCCCGTCACCGGGATCTACTCCCTCCTGGCCCTTGAAGTAAAAAAAAAATATTTAACGTAATAAATTTTTTTTAAATATAAATTATTTCAATACTTAAAAATGTAGCAGTATATATGCAAAATACGATTAAGAAAAGAAAGATTAGTCGTAATTTCGACACTTTTACTCTCCAGGCCTTCAATTCAACTAAGCTACGCATGAACTAACGGTAGCTTTTGTACTAAGGTCGAGCAACTATACATTGTTTTCGACTATTATATCTTATCTTTACGTCATTATTGTTATTGTGTTTTAGTGTAAATTTTTGCTACTTATTATCAATATTGGAATGACTGTTTAAGAAGCAATTATCAAGCTATACAAATACAATTTTTAGCAAGAATTGTATGGGCCTTCGCACGCTAAACGAATAGCTATATGGAAATGAGAAATAGCATTGAAAATATATCTATATATATGAAGAATAAAAGGAATAAGTTTCTTATTCCTCATACATATAGATATATATGTAATTATATATTTTCAATGCTATTTCTTATTTCCCTATCGCTATTTTTTTAGCGTGCGAAGGCCCTAAGGATTATTCTAAGAAAACATCATACCGTTCCATCGTTCCCATTACCGGGATCTACTCCATCCTGGCCCTTGAAGTAAAAAAAAAAATATTTAACGTAATGAATTTTTTTTAAATATAAATTATTTCAATACTTAAAAATGTAGCAGTATCTATGAAAAATACGATTAAGAAAAGAAAGATTAGTCGTAATTTCGACACTTTTACTCTCCAGGCCTTCAATTCAACTAAGCTACGCATGAACCAACGGTAGCTTTTGTACTAAGGTCGAGCAACTATACATTGTTTTCGACTATTATATCTTATCTTTACGTCATTATTGTTATTGTGTTTTAGTGTAAATTTTTGCTACTTATTATCAATATTGGAATGACTGTTTAAGAAGCAATTATCAAGCTATACAAATACAATTTTTAGCAAGAATTGTATGGGCCTTCGCACGCTAAACGAATAGCTATATGGAAATGAGAAATAGCATTGAAAATATATCTATATATATGAAGAATAAGAGGAATAAGTTTCTTATTCCTCATACATATAGATATATAGGTAATTATATGTTTTCAATGCTATTTCTTATTTCCATATCGCTATTCTTTTAGCGTGCGAAGGCCCTAAGGATTATTCTAAGAAAACATCATACCGTTCCATCATTCCCATCACCGGGATCTACTCCCTCCTGGCCCTTGAAGTAAAAAAAAAATATTTAACGTAATAAATTTTTTTTAAATATAAATTATTTCAATACTTAAAAATGTAGCAGTATATATGCAAAATACGATTAAGAAAAGAAAGATTAGTCGTAATTTCGACAATTTTAACTCTTGAGACCTTCAATTCAACTAAGCTACGCATGAGCCAACGGTAGCTTTTCTACTAAAGTCGAGCAACTATACATTAAGGGGGTTCTCCTCGGGCACTACAGTTTGTTGCTCAGCGAGAGCACAAACTATACCATGGGCGTCGTTCTGTCTCTCTCGCTCTCGTGCACGTCGTCTGCTATTTGTGTTTATAATCATTAATATCTTTTTAAAATGATCGGCTTGACACATATTTGATAAACTTAATAGAAAGAGCCGAATTTCATATTTCTTAAGCTATGTTTTTCTTTTTGAAGTCCAGTTTTTTTGATGAGTAATTCTATTACTTTCTGTCACAGTTGATATAGCACTCATTTACTCTCATGTAAAAATAACCATTTTCAAGAATTTTTTTCTCAAAAATTTGTTCCGCAATGTATGTAAACAAACATATGGTATCATTTCTGTGACTTTGAAGAATATTTGTATATTTTTTTCAGAAGCTTTTTCAGTTTTTGCAATGTGAAGAGAACTATCTTAATTGTTTCCGACTATTCTATCTTATCTTTACGTCTTTATTGTTATTGTGTTTTAGTGTAAATTTTTGCTACTTATTATCAATATTGGAATGACTATTTAAGAAGCAATTATCAAGCTATACAAACACAATTTTTAGCAAGAATTGTAAGGATTATTCTAAGAAAACATCATACCGTTCCATCGTTCCCATCACCGGGATCTACTCCCTCCTGGCCCTTGAAGTAAAAAAAATATATTAAACGTAATGCATTTTTTTTTTTAAATATAATTATTTCAATTCTTGCAAATGTAGCAGTATATATGCAAAATACGATTAAGAAAAGAAAGATTAGTCGTAATTTCGACAATTTTGACTCTTGAGACCTTCAATTCAACTAAGCTACGCATGAACCAACGGTAGCTTTTCTACTAAAGTCGAGCAACTATACATTAATTGTTTCTAACTATTCTATCTTATCTTTACGTGTTTGTTGTCATTGTGTTTTAGTGTATATTATTGCTACTTATTATCAATATTGGTTTGCTTTTTTGAAAAGACGAAGTCCATGAAAAGTAAAAAGGCTTTTAAGTTTATAGGTATTATTATATATAAGTATTGTAATATTATTGATAAGTTTGCCAAAACATATTAATCTAATACATATAATATTCAGCTAAATATTTTTGTATCAAGATTACCATGATTCATGCCTCAAAAAAAATTTGGCACAAAAGCCATATTCATAGGTGATGCTTCTGCATGAATTGCAACAATTTACAGAAATTTTTAGTAGAAAATATTTTTCCCGGTTATGTAATATACTAATTTCATCTTATAGAGTGTACTGATTTTTAGTGCGTTAATTTAAGGAAGAGAAAACATTAGAACGCTGCTTAAGAAGCTATTATCAAGCTATACAGACGCAATTCTTAGTAAAAATTCTATAACTATATTATTTCAAGAAAATATCATGCCATTCCATTGTTCGCTTCAGTGGTTGCTATACGACCTCCTGACCCTTGAAGTAAAAAAAAAAAATATTTTTTTTGCCTAGCGGGCCGAAAGTACCACTTTCGCTCCCGGCGCCCGATCGCGAAGGTTGTATTTTCGGCCTCGCTAGGCAAAAAAATAGTATACGCTCCACGGGAGTAAAATTGGCCAGCCCACAGCTCGTGTTTGCCACGACATTTACACGAACTGTGGACTGTCCAAGTTTTTTCCTCCCTAGATGCGTAATATACTATAACCTAATGTATTTTTAAAAAATATAAATTATTTCAATACTTACAAATGTTGCAGTATATATGCCAAATATGATTAAAAAAAGAAAGGTTAGTCGCAATTTCAACATGATTACTTTTAACTGTCTAGGCCTTCAATTCAACTAAGGTACGCATAAACCGAACGTAGCTTTTATACTGAAGTTCGAGCAATTAATTTTTTCCGCCTATTCTATCTTATCTTTACCTCTTTATTGTTATTGTGTTTTAGGGTAAATTTTTGCTATTTATTATCAATATATGCTTTTTTAAAAAGACGAAGACCTCGAAAAATAAAGACTTTTAAGTGTGTATATGTATAGGTATTAAATTATTGTAATATTATTGATAAGAATTGAAATAGATAACAATAACAATTAGTTTTGAGGATACTTTTAGAAACAAACACATAATGTAACCGACATGGTTTTTAAAAAGTTTTTCCTTAAGTACGATGTCACGTGTATATCCAATGTGCCATCAATAATAATGAATTTAAAAATTTCCAAATTTTGAAAAATCGCGCGCTTCTCTAAAATTTAAGAACCCCAAGGAAATCTGAGGCGAAAGTCCATCGAAAAGAGATACTCTCAGCCGCATGATTCACCAATTCTTTTGTGCGACGTAAAACTTGCCGCCGCCAAGAAAAATCGGCCCCATCATTCGGCTTTCTTAAATATTTGCGGGTCGATGAGAGGTCGATGACTCGCTGGCTTTCGGCGACTATGACGGCAACGTACGCCACGGCAATAATACAGTATTGTCATTCGGCGCGCGGGCCCCGATAATAGGATACGGCCTTAGAACATCTTCGAAAGTCGATATCGCGTGCGTTGTTGTTGTTGTTTCGTCAGTTGTGTTTTTGTCGGGGCAAATCGATCGTCGCGAAGCGAAACGCAGTTTAATGATGTTTGAGTTGTGGTACTTTCGTTTGCTGTGATTGTATTGTGTATATAATACATAGTGTAGTTCGATGACATTGGGAGAATAGGCTCGATAAGAGGTTGGGTGTAGTGTTTTCTTACATGGAATGACAAAAGTTGTTGTGTGCTCTGTGATATGGTAACTGGCGAGTAGAGATGGAATCTTTTTTCACATATTTTTAGAATCTCATTGAAGAAAACAACTGCCGCCGTGAATACAAATTAAATATGACACAAATCGGCAAGTGCAGAGATCGAGGTACTGCTTGGTCAACGTTTTCAAAGATAATATATTATGCATTATTATAGCAGTTTAAAATTGTCCAAACAAACCGGACCTTATAGATAAAATTAATTTTTTTTATAAGAAAATTTACTATTTTCTACAGTAGCCTGGGACACGCTCGTCATTTTGGATTTTTACCTTTTAATAATAATGATATTATATTTTCATAGCAAACTTTACTGACATTACAATATATTTGGTTTTACACCAGCCATACAAATTACTATTTCAAAAAGTAAAAATCCCAAATGACTATAGTGTGTCCCAGCGCTACTGCGTAAAATAGTTTATTTTCTCATACAAAAAACAGGTATAAATGAAAAATCATTCCTTCCTGTAATAAATCACCATGAACAGTTCCAACCAACCTATCACTAAAAAATCAAGTACATACCACGCGAAAACAATTAAATCTGCACCAGCGAATTCCCGACCTCCCACACCTCCCCAATCGCACCTCCAATATATACTCCTCCCCCCCAAATCCATCAAATCCATTCCTCGAATTCTCCCTCCCGTGCGATACATCATCATCACCTCCTCTACATACACACTCTCTACTGTCTTGCACACACACACACACACACACACACACACACACACACACACACACACACACACACACACACACACACACACACACACACACACACACACACACACACACACACACACACACACACACATCGTGTACCTATATATATGCACCCCACTACACAGTAGCACCACCGCGCAGGTGCGCGCGAAAACCCCCTGAGGGAGGGGAAAACCCGCGCGTCGGGGGAAGCACCTCACCTGTTGTGTGTTGCGCCGGTCTCTCCCTCCGGCAGCGGCTATCCGATTTCAGCTCGCAACGCGCGCGACGAATCATCGTCGATCGAAGTCGGCGCTCTCTCTCTCTCTCTCTCTCTCTCTCTCTCTCTCTCTCGAGTATATACTGTGTGTGCTTTTCGTCGCCAATGTATATATGCGTACGTGCTGCACGCGCGATTTATCCAATTAATTGAATTTGCAAGGGTGGTGCGAGGAGGGGGTCGAGTTTATGGGATTGAGGTGGTGGAATGCGAGGTGAGAGAGAGAGAGAGAGAGAAAGAAAGAGAGTGAGTGGATTTATGGGGAATTTTAATGGGAGCGGGAAGGTGCGCGGGTGGAGTGTCGTAGGGTTTTTTTTTCGGAGTGTATGGTAGGGTGAGAGCGAAGAGGATTTGGAGCGTGTGTTATGAGGAAAGGGAGGAAATATAACGCGGGGGATTGGTTTTTATATTGAAATTGTGATGTCGGAACTTTGAGTAGAGAAGTTGGTGTTATTATGTTATAAAAATAAAAATTCTAATAATAGTGATATATGGATTGTCATAAAAAAATAAATTTTTACGTTTTTAAATCGTCGTATGTTACTTTTCAAAGTTTAGAGTTTTCCAATAAAAATTACTACAAGTTGTATGAATATTAGATACCAAAACCAAAAACGCTTTTATTGCATACGAAGACGAATAAAAAAAAAAACTATCTTTTACCATCCAGCTCATTACAGAAAATGTATACATAAGAATTAGCATAACTCCGGTCTTTGATGTCTCAAAGTCATTCGAGCCTCCTAGGGAACAAAATATATAAAGCTCGATTCCCAGGGCATAAAATTTTACAATTCCATCAAAACTTTACTACTTCCTGATTAATCTCTTACTCCGTGGCTCTCAGGACTATTTGCTCATGCGGAATATCAAATACGAATATCCCCACCCAGCCGAGGGGAGAAAATCTCTCATCGAGACCGATAAAATTTTATCTCCTTCCCTATTAAATGCAAAGTTTTACCGATGCGTTTAATAGCAGAGTCTCGAGTGGAATCTATATTTTTCGATAACTCACCGCTATTTCTTCGAGTACTTATATACACACGCTTCTGCTACAAGATTCGTTTTCCAAACTCTTCCATATACCCACCTTGAAAGCACCTCCGATCGGAAGAAGCGCCCGTATAGCGACCGCTTCTCTCTCTCTCTCTCTCTCTCGAGTGCGCGTCCCACCTCGCGCCTTATACGGCGGCGCGGCTGAACTATTAATCGTGACGTCGTCGAGTCGCCGCCGCCACTGCGGAGAGGTGCTGCCTTTTTCCATCGTCTAATTGATATGCGGCTAAGAGAGAGGAGAGAAGCCGGAGATTATTATTGCCCCGGCGTGATTTGCCTGCGACATCCGCAGGTTTCCGGTGCGCCTTTTCCGTTGCCGCGTGATGGCTGAGTCAGGGGTTGGGGAAATTGCTGGGTCGAAGGATTTGGGGAAAGTGGGCTTCCTTTTTCGGGTGGAGAGGTGCTGCAGTTACTTAAAGATGTTTTGAGAGCGGAAAGTGTATAGAATTAGGACGAATTGAGCACTTAAATAATTACCTGCGGCGACGTTAGTTTTTCTGGGTGGTTCTTAGAAGAATTCGAAATTTAAAGTAGCTTTTTTCCGCTCCGAGAATCTTTATAATCTGAATTGCGCTTCGACGATGAATAATGAGAGACAGCTCGTATATACTAAATCATTAATATAAACCAGCGTGACATCAGAGTTTTTATCAGCATATATATTTATACCAGAGTCTACGATGAGAGATTATCCCCAACCTATCCTTTTTACGACTTTTTTGCCGAATTTCAAAACTTCTCCTGTATAGACGCGCAGAACACTTTCCAAACCGCACCGCATTCCACGTCGTTATAAATCTTCGCCTCGTTTTGCAACGATTCGCTGCAATACACAGACACGTCCACTCATAAAGACATAACCCTCCCCATATGCGTATATTACAACAGACGCATACACGGCGAGGGTGCGCGCAACGTCGCGCAAAGGAACACGTAATCCGCGCGTTAAATTCACCGGGTAACGAACGGTGCGTGGGCTATTATGTTACGGGGGGACGCGCGCCGCTTGCTCTGTGTGCTGCTTTTTTTTGGTTCTCCGTTCTCGGCGAGCTGTGTTGTTTCGCGTTGGCGCGGCCAATTTTTGCGCAGTTGAGAGAAAGAGGAGTAAAGTGGGTTTTTAGGTGGATTGATGCGTATAGTGTTTATTTTTTGTTTGTTTGAGGTTGAGTGGTACGGAGGGGAACGGTTATTTGGGAAATTTTTTTCGGCAAAGTAGGCTTTTAAAGAGGTAGTTGAAGAGGATGCGCGGATATAAGTTTTATAATAAAGATTGTTGTATGTTTTAAGTATGAAATATACTCGAGTTGTTAAAGAATTACTGTTTATATGGTGAAAATTGATGTAAGGAATTTTTATAGGGATTTTTTTCTATAAATCATGGCAGTTGTTATGGAATTTGAATATATTCGAGTTGCATAGAAATGTCATTCATTCAATTTTGCTTTAGAATACATCATAGGTTTTTTTGCTGCGCATATATTATATATTTTCTTCCGTCGCAAGTGTTACGTTTTAATCGTCGCTGTGTTACGTATATCGAAGCCATTGTTGTAAATCAAAAAGTGATTGAGACGTACTCATCGGTTATTTAAAGGCGGACCGTTATTAAACAGCATTGAATAATTCATGCACGGGACATGCTTTGTAATTACTTTAGGAAGAATTATGAATAAACCATCGCTATCAATTTCACCGCAGGAGGAAAACTTTTATTTATATTATGATTTATTATTATTATTCAAAAGAAAACAGAAGCGTTCTTTATGAGAAGCCGCTATATTATTATTAAAGTTAATGGATATAGTCCAAAAGAAAATAAACAAATATATTAATAGCAAAGTGTTTTTAGAGTCTACATCCGTGAATTCAAATATTAAATCAAAATAGATTTCTATAGCTATTTGAACTTTAGTTAAAATCTTATTATTAGTTCGCTTATAAAATAATTTTTCCATTCTTTACGGTGCTTATAAATGCACTCAAAAATACCTCAGCAAATTATTATATAATACTTTGTAAAGTTTACCTCAAAAAACAACCCTCTAACCTTAAAATTCTTATTATCAGCAGCTTAACATTCCCATCCTAACCTCAAAATCACAATTTTTCCTTTAAAAAAAATCCTAAACCACTCGAAATCCCTGAAATCCACACGTCTCCACTGGCGACATTGTGGACTCTCCCTAACCACGCAGCGCTACAGCGTCGTCTCCTCTCTGCACTGCACGCCGCGCGCATCGACGAAGAAGAAGAAGACGACGAAGCGAAGAGGGCGCGCTCGCAGTCCTGCCGAACAAGTGTTTTTCTTTCTCTCTGCGCGCGTTCGCTCGCCGTGCGGTGCACTGCTCTCTTCTTCTTATACGTATATATATAAGAGAGAAGGAGAGAGAACTCGTTGGTTCGCCGGTTCCGCTCGCATTTTCGCGACGTCCTCTCTCTCTCTCGCTTGCTCGCTCGCTGGCTCTCGTTCTTTTCTTTTCCGCTCCTTCTTCGCCGCCACCGCTTCGGAGAGAGAGAAAGAGAGAATCGAAAGGACCGAAGGGTCCGGTCGAGGAGAGAGATGATCGAATTTTTGAGGGACTTTGCCGAATAAGGATTAGGCTCGTGCGCCCGCATGATTTATATATGTATATATATATATATATATACGTGGCTGGTATCGGTATTTTCGAATGAATAAATGAAAGGTGCGATGCAAAAAATAATCGTATTGTATTACGTTGCTTTTTTTTGTAAAAGGACAAGAGAAAGTGTGCTTTATCGATACAGTAGTTATATTGATGTAACGTACTTTATATACACTTATGGTATCGTGTTTGATCATTTTACATTAGAGGTATGTGGAAAAATTGCGCTCTCGCAAATTATAAATCGGGATTTCACAGTTACCTTTATCAAGATATTCGAAAACGCGTGTTGCGGAGAGCTGTGTCCGATTCGCCTCAACCTCGTATTATACATATATATAACACCAACCTGTTTTACCGACCGTTTTTTATTTCGTTTTATTGCCGCATATTACAACAACTAAAAGCTTGTTGGGTAGCATTTCTTTCACACTATATACACCGCCAAGAGATAAACGTATACACTTATCTCTAGAATCCTCAAAAGCCACTGAAATTCAGCAAAACCCCGAGCGTTTTACTATATACATTGCAACAAAAAAAAGTCGGTAAAACCTGCACCTCTCAAAGACCGCGCGAGCGATTTACTCTCTCTGGGCTCGCACATTCTTCCCATCAAATCACAGCGCGCGAATTCCGCTCTCCATTCAGACTTCCAACAATAAAAGAAACTCCCCCCCCCCCCCCCATTCTCGTGCGCGCGCACACACACACACCTCTTTAGTCCCAGGCGTCGTGTTTTTTTCTCTCAAAAAGAGAGCTGCCCTCTTCTCGCGCCGCGTGTGGAAAAAAAATCGTGCGAAACTCTTCTCCAGCGCTTTCTCGCGTGTCAAAAATCGAGCCACTTAACCTCTCTCGCGCGCCCCATTCAATGCCCTACACTCCGACCTCGAGCTCGGTAGTAGCATTAATTGCGCGAGATATATATACACGGGGTAGGTACCTACATTTCAATTCCACATAATTCTCTCGTTTTCTCATCCTTTCGGTCTGCGCGAACTCTCTGGTCCCTTCTTTCTCTCCTCTCTCCCTCGCGCGGGGCTCATTGTTCCCCGGCATTTTTCAGACGGTGCATTCCCGCCGCCGCCGCCGTGAGAGTCGCCGCGCCGCGCGCGTATATTATGCGGAAGGTCAGACACACTCCGCGGCGACGAGGTATATAGGTACCTACCATACGGAGGGGCGAGCTGGACCGAGAGAGGAGCCGTAGCGGTCGGCGATTCTTCTTCTTCGGCGATCGGAGGCGCCGATTCTCGTGTAGAAGAGGCGCTTTTTCGGCCGTTTTTCGGGCGAGAGAGAGAGAAGGGTATAACAGGGGGAGGAGGAGGAGGACGCACGTATGGCTGCGGATGCGGACGCGCAACTGTTTTATCGAATGTATGGGGGAAAAAATGTACGGTAACCTATAAAGGTGTATAAAGTATTTTGATGGAAATGAAGCGTTTTTACTGTGTTCGACGTTATATTGAGGAATTTCACTTGATGTTTTGTGCGGTTTGACGTTGAATACATTTTTTTTATTGACTGTGTCGTAAAAACGATCCTTAACCCATACAATTTATACTTTTTATATAAACATTGTTTTTTAGTTTACCCGATGGATTGTTAAAGTTAAAATTAAATATTATTGTAGCTAAACATCCCTAAAATCATGGGAAGTAGTAAATTCAATTTTTTATGTGCGCAGAACACTGCGCTTATAAATCTGTAACATATCTCTTTTACTTAGAATGAATTTGTTGTTCATCGTTCAATTAGCAAAACTGTTGAATTTTAAACTATCCTCTTAGAAAAGAGCGATGATCACAGTGATCAAGTAAGAAATATTCATAAGGACACAGGCAGTGCCCGTACCTTAGCGGCAATCTACTACACTTATCTAATTGTACACCTTAGACACATTTCTAATTTATTCCTTTGTAAGTAGATAATGGCCACCCAATTTCAAAAAACTATTAAACCTTTGTTTCGAGCGCTTCCTCGCACGTAAAACCCCGTTCCCCAAAAATCGTCTCTCTCTCTCTCTCTCCCTCTCTCTCTCTCGCTCTCTTCCAAAAAAATCGCCTTTTCGGGCAAAAAAGCGGACCGAACCCATCCATCACCGCGACATAAAACACGTCGGCGCGTAGCCGCCACCGGGCCATTAAACGCCTCGATATTGGAACACGGGTAGTAGTAGTAGTAGTGAAACTCTTCGCGGTAACAATATTCTCTCGATAACGCGTGTAAACGCTACCGCAGACCCCAAGATCTCGAAAAAAGATCTCGTCCTCTCTCTCTCGCGCGCGCGCCCATCTCCTTTCTCCGCGATTTAAGGAGCCTCGCATAACTCCGCTCCGCGTCGGCACGAGGTGAAAGAGGGGAAGAAGAGGAACGTCGTCGTCGTCGTCGTCGTCGTCGACGCGGTGGCCGCTGAAAGTCTAATTGCTGCACGCGAGCGGTGAAAATGCGAGAGGTTTTATGGGCGCGTCGGTTTCGTTAAGCAGCGTGGAATGCGGAGTATATAACGGTGGCGGGAGGGGTGAGGAGAGAGAGAGCGGAAGTTGTAAATTTTGATGGATTCGCGCGGCTTGCGAAGATGATTTTTAGAGGTGAATTAGGATGGGACGACGATGCGCGAGCGCGCACCGAGCTGTGTGAGAATCGTTGTGTAAGCGCCGGCTTTTAGAGAGTTTGATGGTACTTGACGTTATACGGCGCGGTAGCGCTTGTGTCTCTTAAAGGCACTTTTTAATGTCGGTTATTATAGGTGGAATAATGCGCGATGTATCGCGGGTCGTGGGAAATAACTTTTTGTATGTTAATTAGTGAAATTTGCGCACAGTGCAATTGAGCGTTGCTTTTAGAGAGGTTTACGATACTTGACGCTGGAACGCTACTGTGGCATTTGACGATTGTTTCCATTGAATGTTTTTTTGTCTCTTAAGGTAAATACATAATGTGAATGAGAATAATTCAGTTTACAGTATTTATATTGCTGTACTCGCGGAATGTCTTACAATAACTTGACGCTGGGACAGTGTTGAGCTCCTTGGCGTTTTCTTTCATATTTTCGAGTGTAGTAATAAGCTGAATAAATGACTATCGCTTTCACAAAAACTGTAGTAAAACTGAAACCATCGTGTAAAAACCGTTCTATAAACGACTCCAAATCACAAAAATTGAAAAAAATCACCCACGTCTAATCTTTCTCTCTCTCTCTCTCTCTCTCTCTCTCTCTCTCTCTCTCTCTCTCTCTCTCTCTCTCTCTCTCTCTCTCTCTCTCTCTCTCTCTCTCTCTCTCTCTCTCTCTCTCTCTCTCTCTCTCTCTCTCTCTCTCTCTCTCTCTCTCTCTCTCTCTCTCTCTCTCTCTCTCTCTCTCTCTCTCTCTCTCTCTCTCTCCCTTCCTAAAACCAACTTCTCAACCAGCCTCCACCACCTCCACCTCATCCCGAAAAAAAATTTCGATCGGACACGCATGATCGCTCTCGCTCCTTAAGGACACACTCACACACTCACACACATATATGAAACGGGAGCGGCGGCCTCTCCACGGACGCAGCGGCAGCAGCAGGTTGACAGTCGCTGCTGTTGCCGCTGCTGCTCCGGGGCCCCAGCGCCCGCGAGGAATTTGACTTCTTTATTTTCGCGTCGCGCGCTCCTGCAGTCTCTCTCCCTACCTGTGCGCATTTATATGTATAAATCCCCGCGCGCGAGCGGCCCTTCGGGAATATACTGTAATCGTTAATGGAGTCCCGCGAATGCGCGCGGGAGATTTCGGTGGCTTTCGCGGCGTTGGCGTTATTTTCTTTTTTTTTTGGATGATCGATGAGATTTTTGGAGGGGAAGGAGAATTCGGGGCAGGTTGGTATCTATTTTGGAACATGGAAACTGGACTGGCGGCGTATCGATACGTGTGGATTTTTTTTTTTGAGAGAGAGAGAGAGAGAGAGAGATGCGTATCGAGAGCCGGTGTGTGACAGATCGATCGATCATCGTTTCGGTTTGAGCGCGCGTAATTAAATGGTTTTTAAAAGGCTGGAAGAAAAAGCAATATTTAAATTGAGAGATTAATGTAGGGGTTAGGGAGTCTGCGTGGAAGGCTTGTGAATAACCGATGATCTTTTTTTACGTGGAATAAAATAAAGTCGTGCAAAGGATGTAGGAATATCTATTAACATTTATATAAGTATATTTTTCGATACAACGTACAATTTATGTATTATAGTTATTTATTAACTATTTTGACAACAAGGCCAAAGAATATCGTTATATATAGACAAGTAATTTATCGCTTTCCCAATAAAAACAACCCACCAACCACGAATACCACAAGTCCCACAAACTCAAACCTTCGAACGTCCAAAGCCAACAGAACCCCAAGCCCGTATATATAGCACACCGCGTGCGATTTCCGCGCCACCATCACCGCTAATAAAAATCGCCATAACAGACACCTTTACGGCGCATAAATCCCCCGACGGGCGAAACCGCGCCGAAAAACCTATTTCACCTGTTGTACACGTGCAACAAATGCCGCGCGCGCGCTCGCGCGACTTGTCGAACATCCCACCTGTTGATTTTTATCGCGCTCGCGATTTCGGGAACGGGTTCCCGCCGCCGTCCCTTTTTGCGGGCAGGTAGCGAGGCGCTTCTAGGTTATAGAGGCCGAGTTCTTTATCTGCGAGCGCGCGAGAGATGGTTTTTTCGCTGCTGGTGGTGGTGGTGGTGGTTGGTTTTGTTCGCGGGTTTATGGGGATCGGAGTGGTCTGAATTGACGGTTACGGGGTGGGAGGACTTTTTGATTTTTCTCCGTAGGTTTTGCTGGTGAAGGAATTTAGCTGCAGAGTTGATGTTTTAGCGGTTCTTGTTATATAGGAAGAGATGATGTGATGGGTAATATCTTGCCATCGGATGTAATAGATAGTGGATATATTTTCAAAAGTATTTATAAAAGGATGAGATTTTATTGGCGATTTATTAAATTTATAATACGACGTTCGGTCAGATCAATTACCATTCATAGTGCATCGTCAATTTTCTTATCTATATCTTTATGGACACGTGTTTAGGCATTAAATTTGACGACACCTCGTCAATGAACTCTTCTCTTCGGTTATAGAATTATATTGAATGAATAATAAATGTATTATACGCATATAAAGTGTCATGAATTTACGAACATTTTGAATAATACGTACTTTAAAAACATTAAAATCCCATTTGTTCTGCGAATAAAAGACAAAATGTCGAGTCGCGCGTGCGGGAATATCGCGAATTGAAAAAGGATATTTAGAAAGTTTTCGCACACGTCCTTGATTTGAAATGCAAAAATCTTTAAATTCCGCGCGCATTCCACGTCACTGACGCACTTGACTCGATTTCGTCAATAATAAAGTAATGATATTTATATCCCCGAAATAGATCCCCCGATGAATAAGCAGATAGTCGACTAATTTTTTACACATGTAGTTCCGTAGCTTCCTATATACTTTATCCCCCGGATAAGATCTAGCAATAATCCTGACTGTGTCTATTAAGTGTCCGCTTAATTTTTCTCTTTAATGGCAATTTAAATTCATATTCGCGAGATCAAACGAACAGATACATACCGGATTGCGGCTGTGGAGCTTATACAAAAAATTCCGTCTTTTCGAAAGTTACTATATGTATTATCTCGCGTATATATTTACCACAACTGCACCAATGAAATTTCTTCACTAGAAATCCACAGTACTCAGACGCTCCTAAATCCATCAACATTAAGATAAATTTTCTTCTCAACTACCATCTAAATTACATCTCAATTCCTCTCTAAAAAAGCGACATTAACGAAAGAAAAAGCACGGCCACGTCGATTCGTATAGATCGACTATGGACTACCGCGCCGCCTAAAAGAAATGGGCACCGCGGTCCTCGTAAATCGCGGAAGTTCGATTATAACTGTAAAGTGGCTGCCGCCGAGCGCGAGGAATTTTACGCCCCGGCATAATTAAAGCCGGCGGCTGCGCGTGAGATTTATTTCTTTCTCGGCGCGCGCATGCGAAATGAGGAGCGCGGAGGTTTATGGAAGTGTCGCAGTTCCCGTGGGTTTCGGCGCGCTGTAGGATGTAGGTTGGTAGAGCGTGATACGTATGTGTATAAGGTTTGTCATTATTATAAATAAAGTGGCGATTTCCGCTGGCGCTACGGGAATGCGGAGTTCTTTTAAGGTAGTGGCGGATTCTGGGGACTTATTACTGCACTTATAAGCTGTTAAGTACATGAAAATTATAGTTTTTTTTATAATTTTTGTGAAAATCGTCATTAAGCTTTTTTTCGTCGTCTATATTTAAAGACTTAAGTAATGATAAAATAGAAAAAAATTGTCCTATACTTTAGTCATTTTCTAGGTATTTCGTTGGAATAGTCAGAAGACGAATGGGAATCGTGAAAAAAATCGTTTGATAAGTAAGATGGCCGACAGGTATCTGAGAGCAATTTCTTTTTATTATAGCAATAATAATTCAGAAAAATATATACACAAACCAACAGTTCCCATATTTCTACCTTAACTTTACCTAAAACAATCCTTCGACAGTCACCAATCACAATCCTCACTTTATACTACCGATCCAACCATCCCCCCACACCCCATTCAAAACACTCGCCCGCACGAAAGCAACAAAAAACCCCCACGACCGCGAACACCGGAACCCCAACCTCACCTCCTCCCCTATAAAACTTTACGACGCACGACGACTCTCTCCCTCTCTTCGGCAATTTGCCAAAGTCACACTCGGCCGACTTTCCCCCCTTTCCCTTCTATAAACAAGTAAAAATCGATTTCTTCGCCGTCGCCTCGCGGCTATATACCTATACACACGGCGACCGACGATCGGCCGTCGTCACCACGCCCCCGTGTATTTTCGCGGAACGGCCGCCGCGGGATGGGATTTTAATTCGCGCGTTCAGGGAAGCAAGGCATCTTCTGCGAAGCTATCCGCGAGGACCAAGAAGCGGAGAGTGTAGCGCGTGCGTATTGTAATGCGAGGGAGAGTGGGAGAGAGATCTGCATCCGCACGTAGGCGAGTGTGTATGAGCCGAGCCCTTGCGGAAGAGAAAACGCGAGTTGTAGGTATAAGCGATATGTATGAGTGCGTGGAGTGGATGTCGTATAAGCCAGTGTAAATGGCGGCTTGGAACGTCTGGGTAAGGTGAGTTTGTGGAGTGTTGTTGACTGTGGATGTTCTGGCTTATATTCTGTTGTTTCGTTGTTAACAGGGAGACGATATCATCTATACTCGGAGAAAAATTTTGTTAAAATTGTTATTTTCGGTAGTAACCGTGGGACGGACTTTTATTTTCGTGAAAATAACTATACAATTTGTGGTCAAAATTGCTTTTATTTTATACTTTTTACTATATTAATAAATAGTATATAAGTTTTACTATAAATTGTAGTAATTCATAAGAAAATGAGTCTGTCCCGCGTTTACTAACGAAAATACTAATTTTTACTTAAAAATTTATCTCCGTGTAAGTATAAGTCATTTAATATTCTCTATACCAATTTATTCAATTCGTGTCCATCAGCCATTTAACTTCCTTCGCTCATAATAAATAAACCAAGTATACTATTCTTCGCCGTGTGCATATACACAGATACACAAGAATTGATTCGACCCAATTCACTCATACGACTCTCTTACAAAACAATATCACTCTGTCGTCAACTATAATAAACGACTCCGGTGCCCTATTATATGCAAATCAACCCATCCTCCTCATTCCATACGTTTTCCTCCAAAAAAGCCCCCCTAATCACCAAAATCTTCCGCGCGCATTCACAACCACAACCACACCACCGCAAACCTCTCGATCTCGCAACCTCTCTTATATATCCTTACCGATCTCACTCGCGCTCGCGCTGCCTACGCGAGAAAGCCGCAGCCGCCTCCTCCGCGTCTATGAATGGGTCCTCCCACTCGCAAGGTGCTCCTTTTTTCTCTCTCGTATATATACACGTTTCGTAAGAGACGCAGCGGCGGCGGCGGCGGCGGTTGTCCCGTGCCAAATATAGGTAACGAAAACATTGTGGTATACGCGACTGGCGCGCATTTTTCTTTTTGTATATACATCTGCGCGCGAACTGATTGACTGGATCGGAGTTGATGTTGAGACGAGGAGGTTCAATGGGACTGTTGATGATGAATCGCGGCGTGTGTATTATGATGCGAAAAGTGATTTTTTTTTTTTTTTTGTAATGGATGAAGTGATGTGGTGTATAGTGGATGGGAATGATTAATAGACGCTTCATTGGGCTGAGGTATATCCTTTCACGGCGAGCAAATAAAATTAAGCGCGCTAATGAACGTTTATTATAGGCCTTTTTGCTTACGAACATTATATGAATTGCCTTTTAAAAGCTCCGCCGGGGAGTGTAAAATGTGACACTTTTTATTGCTCTTTCCACATGCGCATGAAAGGAGAGAAAAAAATTGATTATACGTAAAGTGATGTAAAATCTATAATAAGTATCGTTACGTCGTTTCCGGCGCAGACTTTTTCCGAGTAGTTTACGAAACGGCGCGCGACAAGTACGAGATCAAAAGCCGTAAGATTAAATATATATATTTCATGCGCTTTTTTTCAAATGGAAAGCTGAGTGCTGTACGATGTTTCCAATTTACGCTCTAATAAATAAACACTTTTTGTTTACAATCTGCAGTAATGGTCAAAGGAGAAATGCGCCAATTTTCAAATATTCAAATTTTATAAGTATAAAAAAAAACGTGGAATTAGGTATCGAACCGCGGCACTCTTCACTTCACCGTGAAAAACACGCGCTAGAGCAGAATAGAGTAACATTAAATCACGCGTATATATTAATTGATACCGACGACCCATTGAATGCAAATTCGTCGTCGATGTACAATGTGTTTTGTTTCTTCTCGCGCATATTTATTTCCTTGTTTGCTCCCGCTTGTGTTCCCATTGTTATTTACACCTCTACATTCGCACTTTATATCTCTGTTGACAAAATAAAAACGTATTTATCGCGTGTTTTGACGTCCCCGTCGCACAAAGCCTACGACCTGCGCGAATTCCCCGATAAATCCTCGCGACAAGATATCATTTTCACCCCTACAATTCCCCCACGCAACCGTTGAAAATCGATTACCGCTCGCTTTCTCGAGAATAAGAAATCGAGTCTCTCCGCGAAACAGGAAACACGCGCAAGGCCGTGCGGCTTTCCCACCCACGAACGTGTATATCTCGCTCATTCACAAATCGCGTCCATTCACACTCGCGCGCGTGTAACTTTCTCTCCCACCTCCGTTGATTTTTCAACTCGCTCGCGCGCGCGCGTTCCTCCCATTCATAATTTCCCCGCTCTCTCGCCGCCGACGTTCTTTTCACGCGTGGGCGAGCGCAGCCACGCGTCTGGCACGCGCGAACGCTTTTCGTGCCCGTATACGGGCATTCGAGAGGTGCGCGCGCGTGTGTGGGTTAATTGGGATGAGCGCGCGATTGTCTGGCTGGGTTTGGAGTGAAATTTCGTGTGCGGTAGGTGGAGAGAGGTGTTGATGGGGAAATTTTAGACGCTGATGGGGAGCGGAAGACAAGTTTTATGAGAGGTGCTGTTATGGGATGACGAGCGTGGGAGGTGCGAACATTGATCCGTAAATGGAAGACGCTTTTTATAATTCACGGAGGTTTTTTGAGAGGTCTGTAATGGTGACTGTACGGTTCATTAGATACGCCTGTGGCAGAATTTTATTAAAAATTAATTTAAATGCAGGGTATTTTATGTGTCTTTGTTTTGAAGCAGTTAAAAGCAGCGTAATCAAGAATCTATTGATACTTAGTATTTTTACATGAAATTATTAAATTGGTTGTCCTATTATTTTAACATTCATAAATATATAGTAATCAAATGATATTAAATGTGCCAACATGCTTGATGAATTCAAATTTCCAAAAGTTTGCAAGTAAATTGTTCTTATCTGTTAAATCTTGTGTTGAACTTACAAATTCGTTCACTAAAGAAAACCATTTCATTTCCATACTGCTAGTAACTGTGTAATCAGAAAACTTCACGTTTTCAAATACCTTTGCTTTTAAGTATCAGCACTTCAGTATAACTACAATTATAAAAGATACCCGCGTAAAAATTGAAGCTATTGCAACAACATTGCTACTATATTGGAAATTAATATCGCTGATGTATTGGCAATACAGATGTACAACAATTGCAAGGCTATTGACGCTATTTGCCTTGGGTGTTATTTCCAATGTATTGCCAATATCTTAAGATTTAATTTTCTAAAAAAAAAAAATTCTTGGGTGGATTCGAACTAGGAATCTTCGGATTACTAGACTTGCTCGCTACCCACCGAGCTAATTCGTTATTTCTGTCAATGAAGGAAATGGAGGTTAAAAGTTGAAACAAGTGATCATTTGTTTTGAATTAGATTTAACCTCTATTTCGTTCATTGACAGAAACAATGAATTAGCTCGGTGGGTAGCGAGCAAGTTCTTAAGTAATCCGAAGATTCCTAGTTCGAATCCACCCAAGAATTTTTTTTTTTTTTAGAAAATTAAATCTTAAGATATTGGCAATACATTGGAAATAACACCCAAGGCAAATAGCGCCAATAGCCTTGCAATTGTTGTACATCTGTATTGCCAATACATCAGCGATATTAATTTCCAATATAGTAGCAATGCTGTTGCAATAGTTTCAATTTTTACGTGGGTATACAAAGATCTTAATTGAAATGAAATATTATAATAATATATAATAAATCAAAAACCCGATATTTAAATACGCTCGAATAAAAATAATCGACTCCACCTCATTTAGCCTACGAAATTTAAAAGCCAAAAAGAATCTACACCCACTGCATAAATCAACTCTGCAGCATTTAAGTATATATAACGCAACACTAGAAGCCTACTACACTCAATATCGACTAACATAATACGCCACAAAAAAAAACACAATTCTCGCTTCCACTCCAAATCCATCACTCCCACCGAAAGAAAAACAATTCATTCATCACCCGCACCTTATACCACCCTCATAACTCATGCGCTCGCTTGCTTATATACGCGTCGGCTTTTCCGACGTCAGCGCGGGAGATTCGAAAAAAAAACGGCTGACACGGCATGCCCGGCATGCGACGCGCGTTCTATTTTCACGGTGAACTCGCGCGACAGTCTCTCTGCCGTCGCTTAATTTTAGGTGGCGCGCGACGGTGCCAACCGGGCCGCGAAAACACCCCAGGTGAAATTCGTCCGCTGACATGTCTCTGTGCGCGTGTCTGTGTGTACCTATATATAGAGAGAAAGAGAGATGCGTATAAGTGTGCAATAACATTTAACGATTATATACAAGTGCGAATGGGAATTTAATGGTATCTCATGTCGTTCCTTTTTGTTGGATTGTTGCAGAATGAGTCAGGATGAGAACGTCGGCGATGTTGTGCGGCGTAGCCGCGGTCCTGCTCTGCACGCTCGGATGCTGCGCTTCTGGTGAGTCACGATCTGTCTTCGGGTGAGAAATTCCGGTTCCCCCGGGAAGTCTCGCCGGCGAACGCCAGATGGAATTTCAGATTAGGACACAGGGGTCTAGAAGTTTTTGATGATTTAACGTGTTTACGGAATATTCGGCCGACTAAGTAGTTTGTCATTTTTGGGGGTTTTATATGAGATTGGGAACGTTGAATAAATTTTGTGTATGCAAAGTTAAGCCTTTTTTAAACTATTCTGATTTATTATAAAGTGATGAACATTTTTTACATAACGTTTTAATATCGTTTAAGAATGCGAATGTGAAAAAATTCATAAAATCTTCCCGTAATTAGATGCAATTTTTAAAGTGGCATTAAATATAGCTTAAATTTTAGTATAATTTATAGTTGACGAAATATAAATCGAATTAACATATTTTTTTTTCTAAAATTCAAACGTAAAATCATATAGATTTTATAGCACAGTGGGACCTAAGTCCGCACTCAGGCCACGCCTATCCGTGATTTAAGTAGTCGATTATTGCACCGTGTTTATCGCACAAAAATGGACTGCTTAAGGCACGAATAGGCGTGACAACAGACTTTATAGCTAAACGTGTTATAAAATATCGTACGACATTAGTGCCTTCAGTGGCTCACTGCACGACGTGAGTTAGCTAATTTCACGTCGTGTAATAATGGGCCACTTAAGGCACTAGTATCGTAATATACTATAAAGAACTTCGTTCACAATTGACGTTTCAACATCTCCCAAAAAAATATTAACACTCTCTGTCGCCAAAACAGGTCAGAAGTCGGAGCCGGGTATGGTGTTCACGCGACACCCGCAGCCCTTCGTGGCGCCTCTCGGTGATGAGGTATTCTTCGAGTGCGGCCTGAACCTCGCCGCCGAGAAGTTCGCCTGGCGGCACAGGCCGCTCGGTTCGAATCACTGGATTCCCTTGGAGCCGGTCAGCAGCGGCGGTGGAAAGACGTCTAAATACGTCGTGTACTTCGGCGATGAGAGTAAAGCCGGGGATTATCGGTGCATCGCATTTTACGGTAAGTTGGATGGTATAGGTACCGACTGAGGATAATTTAGGTGGTAATTATATGAAAATACAATTTTAAGTAAAATTTGGTTATTGACATTAAAAGCATATACAGGATTAGTAACACCTTATTGGTAAATGTGGAAGGTTGTATACATTATTGACGAGTTTCGTCGGTAAAACAGAAAAGTCAAACTGAACATGAATTCTCCTATTTACAATCTAAATTATGGAAACTAAATCAAATTTGCTCCATAAATGTTGTGCAAGCTCTAAAAGAATCCTAACCTTTACCGGCAAAATTTAACGTTTGTAGAATTCAAATATGTTCTGACAGCTGAACCATACCGTCCCCTAGCGTTTCGACCCTTTTAGGATCCTTCGCACTCTGAAAAAAACCAACGTAAACACCAAAGAAGTATTTTTAATAGCAGACTCTATCACACCCAGTCTACCACTCCAATCATTTAATAAACGCCCTATTCCCCGTTTCCAGGTACGAGCGGTCTCGCCTCGGACCCAGCGCGACTGACGCAGGCGCGCTTCGACCGCTTCACGGACCGGAGCAACGTGTGCCTGCGCGTGCCTTCGGGCAACAACGTGCCTATCACTTGTCCCGTGCCCAACTCCGTGCCCGAGGCTGTCATACAGTTCTTCAAGGACGGCGCCCCGATTCAGAACGCCAGCCTCAGCGGCAGCCGCGTCATGATCATCGAGCGCACGAGGTCCACCGACGCGGGCAGCTATCATTGTCAGGCGAATAATTACATCACCTCCGAGACGTACACGAGCAATCATAAGACGGTGCTATCGGTGGATGAGAACACCACTGATCAGACGCCGTACTTTCTCAAACAGCCCCAGAATGAGTACAAAGTGCAGCGTGGGAAGAACGTCACTTTGGAGTGTTTTGCCGTTGGTTATCCTGTACCTCAGGTAAGGATGTCAATATTTTATTTACAAATTTATACGTATGTCTTGAATTTGTAAACATTGGTATGAGTAAACTTACTGGATCTACTTTACCAATTTATTGAAAATTCGCGTTTTCCAGGTAACGTGGACGAAACTGGGCAGCTCCCTCCCAACCAGGTCGAGCTACTCACCGATGGGTCTGAACATCGTGAACGTGCAGCCGTCGGACAGAGGCGAGTACGATTGCGTCTGGACCAACCGAGCTGGTCGCGTCAAGTCCGTCATTATCCTGACGGTAGTCGAGCCACCCGCAGTTTTGCGTTCCCCAAGGCTTTCCACTTTCCCCGAGGGTGGCGAGCTCGAATTGTCCTGTAACGCCACGGGATACCCAGCTCCACACTTCGAGTGGCTCATCAACGGCGAGACTCTACAGCCTAGCAAGAACCTGGATATCCGAGGTTCGATGCTGTATATCTCTCTGGTGGAGAAGAAGCACGCTGGTATTGTCCAGTGTGTGGCCAGTAATGAGTTTGGATCCCATTCGGGGTATAATTACCTGAGAGTCACACCGAAGCAGCACGTGGGTGGAGGTAATAAGAACAAGAATGACTTTGGGATGTCTGGTAATGGGCACAAGCATATGAGGGTTGCAGGCAGGAGGAGAGGGAAGAATGGCAAAAGGAAGGACATGTTAGGTATGATACAATCAATTTTGCATCTCATCCTTTTAGCTCAAGTTTAAAGCAAATAAGTTAACGCAACATTGAAATTTCAGATGTAATGGTACCACCGAATCAGCCCAACGTCACGAGGCTATCTGACGTGTCGGTCATGGTCAGATGGTCGGTACCTGACAACCATGGCCTGCCAATCCAGTTCTTCAAGGTTCAGTACCGCGAACTGGGCCAGAAGCCTGGTAACAGCAAACAAGCCAAGTGGAATACCGCAAATACGGAAATCCCAAGTCATATACGTTCCTTCGAAGTGACGGACCTGCAGCCTGAGCACACCTACAGGTTCCGCATCGCCGCTGTTTACTCTAATAATGATAATGCCGTCAGTCCTATTTCGGTAAGTTTATATAGAATATCTAAATATTCACAGCTTTGTATATTTGTTTTACATAACTTTAAACCATGTAAGGTTTTACTTATCATCTTTGTTACCTAACACCGGAACCTAACAATTTTTCTTCTCATTCAGGTACGCTTCCACTTGACGCGTAAAGGTGGATTCGAAAGCAACACAATGCCGATCCCACTTTTAACTCACACCGAAGCTCTCAGTCAGAACGAGGTCCTGCTCATCTGGCAGAACACTAACCGTTCGGCGGACATCGACGGCTTCTATGTGTACCATCGCGCCTCAACGTCGGCCGGTGACTACATCAAGACGACAGTCGAGGGCAAAAGCTCGACCAACATCACGATATCTCACCTGCAGCCCGACACGACTTACGAGTTCAAGGTACAGAGCTTCTCCGTCGATGGAGCTTCGGAGTTCTCGCAGATCCTTAGGCAGAAGACGAAGAAAGTGACGACGGAGGCGCCGGTGCCACAGGTGCTGGCCGAGAATAATGTCAATCCCGTGGAGAGCGCCAGGAGCTCCAACATGTACGCCATCGTTGGTGGAGTCCTGGGAGGATCTATACTACTGGCGGGATTGGCGGCTGTTGGGGTGGCTTACAAGAGAAGCAAGAGCAAACAGAGTCGGGAGACCTCGCAGGATCAGGGTAATTAATCACAGTTTTAATTGAATCTCATTTTGAGGTTAATGTTCAAAATTCTATTAAATGCTTTATTTTTCTTTCTTGAAATTCATGAGCAAATTTAATTCTTGTTAATTTTTTACCCTTTTAAAGAATAATCGACAGAAATGTAATTATATATTCGAAAAACGCGAATATCGTATTTAATTAACCAAATCATCAAAGTCGATAAAGTAGAAATCTCTGTTAAAAAACCTTCAATTTACTAATGTCAACGTATGAATTTCAGGTAAACCGATAACAAACGGCAGGGTAATGAACGGTGGCATCACCGACTCCAAGATAAACATAACGTCAAACCCGTTGGCCGGTCTCGAGTCTACCGAGGATCCGATGCAGCCTAAGGTCAGTGAAAAAGCACGCAAAATTGCCAATTGACGCTTTTTACACCGGTGGGGTATATAAACTACTACTGCTCTTTTGGAGTCGGATGAAGACCATTTTATACATCACACGGACGTCTTGTAAAAGCCTCTGCTCTTCTGTTCTCCCCCTTCTCCTCTTCTTCTGCGCACACATAGGTATACACACGTATACGTAAACATACACCTACACTCTACAGTCTTTGTAATACGCGCGCTGCTGCTCCGCTGCTGCTGTTGCTCACTCTTTCGCTACACTCAGCTGACAAAGTATTACTGCGTGCGTGTATACACGCGCGCATATATATATATATATATATATATATATATAGAGTCTCTCGCAGAGCTTCATTATATTTATATATATATATGTGTGTCTATTATGGAGGTTCGTCGCAGAGTCGATGTATATATAGTCGCAATTCATCTTTATGAGCTGTCGCGTGTGTTCAGTGTATATAGTAACTTTACGATACGATGTCCTATTTATATTAAAATTATTGAAAAATTGATGCGAAATTTTGACGAATAAAAAAGATGAAGTTTGCTTGTGTATACGATCTCCGACGAGCCATTCAACGACCGTCAAAAATTAAATGTAAAGAGGAAAACAAAATTTACTCTTGTCTCTCGCTGCCTTCTCTGTCTCGCCTTTATATTACTCGCTCTACTTCTATTATCCGCCTCTCGAACCACCCCCGCCAAAAAAAAGAAATAAATACCCCAAAGTCAAAGACACGCACGTAGGTCTGAAAAGACTCTGCTACTACGCTGTAGATCACAAAAGAAGCGAACGAAAGACGAAAGACACGCATGTTTCTAAACGCAGAGCGGACAACAGTCGCCAATGGAAATGGCCTCGTTCCTTAACGGGCAGAACAACAACGGCGGCGGCACCACCAGCGCCGCTGGCCAGAACCACACGACCACCACCAGCAGCGCTGGCGTCGCCAACAACCAGGTTCATCATCCCCACCAGGATGCGGCTGCCACGACGACGAGTCCGCAGTCGGAGCCGACGCCGGAGCAGCCGCTCTGAGAAAGTTTGACGATGCAGCAGGAGCGGCAGCCTTGCCCCATGACGGCTTTACCGACCGAGCGGCGATGGAGCTGTCACTGCCACTGCTGTTTTACCGATGGCGCCGCTGCCACTGCCTGTAACGTCAGGTGTGCCCTTGTGTTGACGCTCGAAGCAAGACTGGAATCGTGATTTTGTTTTTTTCTATTTTTTTTTTAAATGACTAATTTTATTGTAATTGTCCTGTGGCCTTATACTTTCCACGATGAGAATGACACGTGGCTGACGCTGGATATATAGTGTCGATTTTGACTGGACCAACGTTTGTTTGGTAGCAAAGGACGTCTGTAAAAATTAGCGTAACATTGAATTCACGACTTTGTAAAGAATTTTTTTTTTTGTTGGATAAGTCGGTAACAAGTTTTTTATTCATTTTTAGAAGATCATAGTGTATACTGTGCTTTTTCGCAAAAATATTCTTTACAAACCAGTGAAAAACGAAAAATTAACATCGTGATAGTTGTGAAATTGACAATAGCTCATTGTTATCGATCGATTTCACATAGTCATCGAGACGAGGATATATTCGTCTGGAGCGTTTTTATAATGTACCTGTGGGATTGCAGTTCGAGTGCGAACCAATAAGACTTTTTCATGTTTTTTTTTTTGTTTCAAGCGAACGAGAGGAGAAAGCGAAAGAGTGTAGCGTATTCGCGAGTCATGATTTATTATCGTGCACACGCCGAGATTTTTTTTCTTCGTTCTAGCCATGATATGTTGTACACATTATATGTAATCGCCAGATAATCAGATTTGACATCACAGATAGCACCGACTTGGGAAGAAAATTATATGCGAATTTGTCTATATATAATGAGATTATATGTAGATCATAGTTTATGGAATTTATACATGTATAAATCTTGTAAATTGATTTTGAGTGCATATTTAAGAAATGTAATTGTTATATAATTTTCCTTTCGCCACGGATTCACTGGAGAATGTCATACGGATTAATCTCATCGTTTTTTTTTTATTAGTAGGCAGCTTTCACAGATCCTAATGCATACACATTAATTATTAACAATTCGCGATTGACTTAGACTTTTAAATATATCCTGCTTTGTATATATAAAGTATTTTAAGTTGTGAGATTAAATTATTATTTAATGAATGAATAGCTTTATAGGTTTAATGGAATTTGCTGCAGAATTATATAATATTAGTAACAATGAACTTACACATGATTTTTTAAATATAAAAAATCCGATCTTTTAATGAAATCAATTTTCGCAAAATGATTTATTATGGTGCAAATGTAATTTAGATAGAAAATTTTGTAACCGCAATAATAGCAAAAAAGAAAAACTGTAGAAAAGGTGATTACACTCATTTAGCTAACAGTATTTTTTCCTTTTTTCAACTAATCGTAGAACGTTTTGTCATTAACTTTTTAATGGAGAAAATCTCCAGAACGTTGAATCAATCTGGCCTTATATTTAAAATAAGTATTCATTTTAATAAACTTGAAATTCTCCATTATAAAGTTAATAGCCAATACTAATTTGAGCATCGAAGCTGTAACTTTAGAAAATATAGTCAAAGGCAGCATCAAGGTACACGTTCTTATTTAATCCGATTAATCCGATGAATAATCAATTAATTATATTATTACATACACAATGTGTATATTTTGTAAGAATCGAGAAGAAAAAGAGATTTCAAAAGTGATAATTATTTAGGTTGTGCGATGCGGCAAAATTCTTTCCTTTCGTCGAATGTATATGTGAATGAATTGTAAATATGTATGTTTATAAGGAAAACAGAACTAAACAAGTGGATTATCTTTGTCCTGCCACTTGTTGCAATATATATATATATTTTATGCGCGAGTAAATATATATATTTAGGAATTGAACGATGAGAAATTGTATGTATATATTAGCTTGTAACGAGTTCTCGTCGATTAAAATTAGTGCCTTGTGAATCGTTGAGGCCTGAATGAGCGAACCTTAATTTTATTAACAATGACTATTTATACACGAGCCGACAATCCTTTATACTGTGTACTTAATATTTCTTTTCGTAATAAAATATACAATAGGACAGAATTCCTCGATGTTATTTGATTAATTCTCATTCCTAACTTTTTTCAC
The DNA here is from genome assembly GCA_036365515.1 of Torymus aiolomorphi. Taxonomy (NCBI): domain Eukaryota; kingdom Metazoa; phylum Arthropoda; class Insecta; order Hymenoptera; family Torymidae; genus Torymus; species Torymus aiolomorphi. Next base: position 15,814,054 of record CM070877.1, read on the forward strand.
CTCAATATAAAAGTAAATTATAAAGTGCAGACTTTATATTTTTGGAACATTATTTTAACGTTTTTTTATTAAATTTCGTTTCACTTTGATTCAATTATAATTATTATATACAAACATTTAAACTTTCTTACAAAAATATAAAAAATATCAAATTATGCTGAGAACTGCAGGAGACCAGTCAAGGTAAGTTTGAGAAAAATAGTAATTAATTATTAAGATTTTAAAGATAAATATAATGACTGAAAACGAATCGTTAATAGTAACATATTTAAATTCTCATTGATACAAATAAGTACTGTTAAAAATATGTTTGCTTTAAGGCTTTATAATAACCTCAGATTCCATTGGATCGATTTTGACCGGACAGAGCTAATTCTTTTTCTTTAATTATTTCGGTAAAATGTTTCTTTTATTTCAATTCGATTTTTCAATACTTTGAAGTCAATTTTGCTTATGTATTGTTAACGCTGTAAAAGCAGGATGAAATTTACTATAATATTTAAAAAATTGTATTTATTACTATGGTAAATGATTAGTTATTGCTGAAAATTTGATTTCTCGTAACTAGGTTTATCTCAAAACTCAAAGAATTGTAAAGATGAAAAAGAAGTTTTGAAATTAATGTATAAATTCATTTATATTTTAGTTGTTTTACGTAATAGTTTTATTGTGAATATCTATAGAAGAAATTTTGGAGGGACACAATTAATTAATAGCATTAAAAATTAACACAAGGAGTCAATACAGTAATTTGAGGAAATAATGTATGCTTGGCAGCGGTTTTTTAACTTAATTTAAAATCAACACTTATAAATACAACTTAGGTACAACTAAAATGATATAAGAAAACACATATAAGAATTTTTCTCGTTTATTTTCTCACATATTTTTCCTTTCATTTTACAATAATATAATTTCTTATTAAACTAGTAGAGGAGAAAATGAAATAGGCAAAAAAAGAAAGAGAAAAATACACAATATAGTCGAGTAAGAGATGTAAAGTGCGATGCGGGATGACCAGGCTTCTGTTTGTTTTTCTTCGTGTTTAAATTATATAATTGTACAATTATAACGTAAATTAACTTTAAAAGTAAAATTATAATTAAATATAATAATATTATGTTGCTTTTTTGCGTGCTCAAAAAAAAATGTGGTGTGCCAAGCGAAGGTCTCAAGAGAGACAATCACCACGAGATGCATTTTCATTCCTTTTCCGTTTACAACATTATTTTATTTTTTATGACGACGTGTGTGAGACGCAGATGACAGTCGATCTTGCTCTATTCGATGATTCCTACCGTCGTAGAAAATGTACCTTTAAATTATGTGTTTTATGTACAGATATTATAAAGCGCAGTATATATTGCTCTAAAATTGCGAGCCCTCGTGTCTCTGAGACCCGATCGATCGTTTTTCCGTTTTCATTTACTTACCCTTTTCTAAACGTTCGTTTTGTTTTGTCGTTTTTTTCGAAGAGAGAAAAGAAATTTAAAATACAGTGAAAAAAATAATAGTAATAACATCAGTGGTCAAGAGAGTGACAAAAGCAACGTTAAAGACGGGTTTCTCAAAAGAGGAAAAAAAAAAAACAAAATAAACACAAAAAGAGATAACAAGTTAAAAAGCAATAAAGCTTCAAGCCAAACGAAAAACTCATTTCGATGCCTGTATAGATTTGCAATTACAATGATTTTTCATATTTTTTTACGATCTCTCGTAGCTTCGAAAAATATTTATAAAAATAAATACTTTGAAAGTTTACTTCGTTTCACTACAGTATATATTGATATATATAATATATATAATATTCATAATAAATAAGTAATAAATCAAATAAATAAATAATTTGTATGTTCATTATTTTATAGCTTCGCATTTAATCTTTTATTAATATAGGATTTACGATTTAAATACGGCCATCTTTTATCGTTGCGAGTTGATTTCGCCGTATTCATCTTTTTTCTCTCTCTCTCTCTCTCTTTCTCATTATTTCGTCGTTTTTTATTTTTATTCACGTTTTATTTTCATAAAAAAATAGGCATATAACATGCAATTTCGAGTACTAGCACTTTCCGGATTTTTTCTTTGCATAATCGATTCCCTTCAACTCGTTTCCACCCTCTTTACTTTTTTCTTCTTCTTTGCTGCGGTTTTTGCGAACACAGCCATCGCAAAGTTAGAAATGCTTGCGCGAAAGTATTATAAAATTGATGTTTCACGACGATGATCGCTTTCTTTTACGACGATTTACAAAAATCTATATTTTTCCACCATCGTCGAGATAAGATATGGCAAAATACTCTGTATTTGGCATACGAATCATATTAACGTGTAAAATTCATTTAATTGATTCGTTTAAAAAGCTCATTAAATTCTAGTTGATTACGTGGAGGACACTAAATTCATTATGTTCCTGGATATGATTCATACGTTATACATTTCTATCAACTCTTTAAGTCTTTTCTCCGATAAACAAAATAAAATTTTTAATTCTACCTCTATTACGTTGAAAAACACTTGTATACGCATCGAAAAGACTGAAAGAGTACCCTTAATACATATTCATCATGCGAAAAATTTTGATTTAAAAAACTTTTGTATGCTCATATAAAAACCAATTGATCATCCACTTTCCTTTTACAGTTATACACTGCTAGTTGTGCGTTCGTTATTACAGATTATAGGCAACTTTTTTTTCCAATGCATTTGTTTCTGTATCGCTCTGCTATCCGTTCAACACATTTTCTTAAGTACTCTGATCGCACGCGCGCACTTTTGGCAAAATTGACTGTTCGGCGAGCAGAGATTTGCAAGCGCAGATGAGAATCGCTTTTCTTTCGAGAGATCCTAAAACGTATGTGTGTGGCTTCTTCTTTTTTGCTCTGTATGCATATGTGTATGTGTGTGTTCGCGTATGGTTTTTTATGATTTTACGTATGCTGCTTGTTTCGTATTCTTTTTTTTATAAGTCCGACTCGCCGTAAAGTGCGGTCGAAAACGAGCGGTAATCCAGGGCCCCGGCAGTGGCGTTCGGTCCCTTGTACGGCGGCATTCGCAGAATGCAGTATTCGGCCTGGTCGGGTGGCAGTTCCCTCCTCAGCTCATCGGCTAGAATGTATGGCTGCGAAGGAAAAAGGTTTATATTAGAACAAAAAAGTTTTAACTGTATAGTTTTTTATTTTGAGTCTAAAGAATATTTTAGTAAGTTTTAGTAATTTCCATTGAAGCATGTTGTTGCTTATTTTCTTTAAATTTTGGAAAGAATTTTTTTAAATTAATTAAAAGTTGTGTGTATGCTAGATTTTAGTCAATATTACTGTTTATAGAAATGAGGTATCGAATAATGCTAACATGCTTATTCGAAATAATACTTTACCAATCCTATATGCACACTACATTTGGACAGAATATTATCATTATTTAGATTTATTCCAGTATGATGAGTTCATTACAAATTATTACAAAAGTCTAAATGGAAATATGTAGCTCCAACAAAGCTTTTACAGAACTAAATAATCTGTTTACACACTGTCTATATACTGCGTTAAAAAAAAAATTAATTTTAATATTGGAAATCTTCCTATTTCTAAATTCACAAAAACATTATCATCTATAGGCAGTCTTGCAAAGACATTTTCTTAGAAAATCTGGAACATCCGAAAGAAAAAAAAACAAAGTTGTATATACCTTGTCTCCAGCCAGAATACGGAAGCTGTCGATGACCTGCTCGGCAGTGTCGGTATCTGTCGACTCGCGGGTCATGAAGTCGAGGAAGGCGTCGAACTGCACGTAGCCAGAGTTGTTCGGGTCGACAATGGCCAAGATGCGCTGGAAGTCGATGTCGCCCTGTCTGTCCTTGCCGATCGAGTAGCCGAGCGACACCAGGCAGGATTTGAACTCCTCTGGCGCCAGACGACCCGTTCGGTTCTTGTCGAAGTGGTTGAAGCTGCTGCGGAACTCGCTCAGCTGTTCTTGTGTGATACCCTGTGATACAAATTTTTTTTAGTAACAATTTTTTTACTTGAATTACTAAAATATTCAGAATTTAATTTTTAATGAATAGTAAACTTTACACCGCTATGAAAACAGATCAGAAATTTTCTCCACAGATTATTGGAGAATTTCCAAAATATAAAGTACAGTCGGTAAAGTAGGATTTGGTATTTTTACTTAATTAGTACATTACGATACGGGTGTGGAGGGTGATTATTCGCACGAGTGACGCGAGTGAGAAAAGTCGAATGCGGTAAAAATCACCTTACGCACCAGTCTCATACAGTATTTTAAATTACGAGAGCCGAATAATCATATTAAAGTTATGATTTTGAGGTTAGAGTGGTATAAATTACATTTTCTAAAATATTCTTATAAAATAAAAAACGAAAAAATTTAATTCTTCGTGAAAAATTTAATTTTACGTTAATAAAATTATTGACTAAATAAATGAAAATATCTTCCTTTCTAACTCTAGACCGAGTAAACAGATAATATTTCCTCCAAACCAAAAAGCCCCGCAACGTCGCGAGACGCGCGTTGCAAAATAACCTACATACGTAAATATAAAAATCATATATAAACTGTCGAATAAAACGAGCCTCTGGCCATCGTCCAATTCTCCGCATTTCGAAAATCTCGCGTGACAGTACCGGTTTTGTGTATGCGTGTGTGTGTCTTTCTCTCTTTCTCACCTTGGAGTCGCGCGTGAGGATCTGGTTCTCGACCTCGTTGATGTTGCGGTTGATGGAGGTGAGCAGCTGCTCCCAGCCGACGCGCAGCGTCTCCATCGTGTACTGGGTGTAGCGGTTCTCGAATATCATGCCCTCCTGCACGGCCTGGTGGATTTTCTCGAGCTCCTCGAGGTGGGCCTTATATGCGTAGACCGCCTGCTCGTACTCCTTCAGCCGGTGCAGCTGATCCTCCAGCGTACCCTATTGAAGAATAATACAGAATTAATGATGTGAACCTTAAAACTACTTGAATATCCTAATGAACAAATTTATCTATTCCACATTTGAAGAAACGATAAAATGTAAATTTAATCCCTAAAACAATTACCTGTAATCCCAGACCGATGGCAGTAACAGCATCAAGCTGTCTTTCGATCCATGGTCCAACTGCATTGGCCTTCTCAGCGAACTGTCTGCGAAGCAGCTCGTTGTCTGTTAAATAAAACGAAATTAACTTTTTATTCTGTAAAATGTATAAAAGTATTATTTGAATTTGAGAAAATAAAACATACTCTGTTGCTTGCGTAATTCAGCAGCCAATGTACCATCACGCTGTGGCACCAATTGTCTGACATCGCTCCATTTCTTGGTGAGGTCCTATAACGCGTAACCAATAACATTAGTGATGTACTCAACAAAACCATTCACAAGATTGTTATTGTATTTGATTGTTACCAAGGCAGTGAGGGTAGTGTAGGGATTCTCCAGTCCTCCAGGGATTTGGAACTGCTTGACGATGGACTCGACCTCGCGCACCAGTCCGACAATGGAGTTGTACTCTTTGTCGGCCTCGCCGAGGGTAGCCTTGAAGGCCGCGTGGGCGTCCATCAGGCCCTGGATCTCCTCCATCGTGTGGACGATGAACATGTCCACGAGATCCTCCCGTGTACCGTCCAGCCAGTTGTTGAATGGCTACAGAACAAATCCATGATTAAAAATTTTGTTTGAATTTTTAGAGTACTTTGATTTGGAAGTTGACTCACCGCGGCGCGCTTGGCGAACTCCAAGTGCAGAACGTCGATCTTTTCGAGGATGCGCTCGGCCTCGTCGAGGGCCTGGCGCCTGCGCTGCGTGAGCGAGCCGAGACGGTCCCATTGGTCGCAGATTCGCTGGCAGCGAGCGTTGACGGAAGCACTGTCGTGGTACTCTAGGGTGCTGAAAATTACAGAGGTTTTTAGCGAAATTCGCAGGTAAAAGTCCTCTATACCGACCGATAACTATCACACGTATTTATTTTATTAATTATATTATTTAAAAAATATGTAATTAAATCAAGTTTTAAGCGGAAATTTTGAACCGTTATCAATTGCAAAAGAACTTTAACTTATCACTTACTATTTAATCAATCATTCAAAATAGATACGTAACAGTACTATCCTCTATAACCTATACTCCAACTTACTTAAGCTCCTGGGCGATGGCAGCGATCTGCTCGACGCGATCCTGGTGAGCGGCGAGATCGCTCTCGAAGGCCTCGTGCTTCTTCTTTAGAGCCTTCAGCTCGTTCAGCTTGCACTGCCTGAAGTGCTGGCTGGTGAGCATCTCCTCTTTGCCGCCGGTCCAGTCCTCGTGGGCGTCGGCCTTGTGCTTGAACTTCTGAGCGAGATGCTCGAGACGTTCGAGCCTCATCATCTCGGAGAGCAGCCAGTCCTCGAAGGCCTTCTCCGCAGTCTCCAGGCCCTTCCACGACTTGTTGATATCGGATACCATCTTGCCCTCGGTGGGCATGTACGCCGGGCGATTGCTCAGCCGCAGCTTGGTCTGCAGCGTGTTGAAGTTCGTCTCGAGTTTGGCCTTCTGCTCGACGCGCGGTGGCTTGTGCTTGCGCCTGTAGGTGCGGTACTCCTCCAGCTTCTTCTGGCAGCCGGCGAGTGAGTTGTCGGTCTGACGGCTGTTCAGCCAGGGCATCGTGCGCCTGATCCACTCGAGCAGGTCGGAGGCGAGACGCTCATATTCCTCCATGAGGCGTTCGTTCTCCTGATTGACTTTCAGTACCTTGCAGATCCTGTTGGCCGCTGTCTCAGCCTGGGGAGTCGTGGATTGTTTGGTTAGGATTGGAATTATGAAAGGTTTTGGCAAATTTTTGTGCTTTGCTTTATTTTAGCGCCAGAGTGATAGTAATCAATAGTAAAGTGAATTTTTTTTTTAAGATTATTGAAAATAAAATTCTTATTCTTGAATTATCTTTGTAAGCATAGATAAATAATTTATGTAAAAATTAACAATCAATTCTATTTATGATGATTTTACTAGATTAGAAAATGTATAAAATAAAAAAAAGACATTTAGTTTTTTTTCTTAATAAACCATATGCACAAAAATTTACTCTAAATGAATAGTGTATGTTAAATTTAAAAGAAGTTACTAATCTATATTTTAAAAAACTGAAATATATACTCTTTGTTTCCTTAATATTTTAAACAAATTTTTAAATCTACAAATATCGGAAAACATCAATATTAGCAACTTCTTTCAACATTGCACGTCACATTAGCGTCAAAACAAAAAAAAAACAACCATACGATAAAAGCATGGACAAATAAAAACTTCATGTAAATTAGTAAGAAAAGAAAAAAAAATGTTCACACACCTTCTGAGCACCACTGAAACAGTGATAGTACGACGACACGTACGTCATAACGGCTCGCTCGTCGGGCATAGCTGTGTTACGCATGTCTAGAAAAACACAGTCAAAGAAAAAACTCACAACCCATGCAGTTTTTAGTATTAGCGCATATCGTCGTCGTCGCGTGTCGCGATATGCCGTTATATTACTATTATTATTCATTGTCATATCTTTCTTTTTCGTAATGTATAAAAGAAAAACGCAACATTCCTCAAGTATTGTTATGCTAAATCAATCAATCAACCAACGGAGTAATGGTAAAGAATTGGAAAGTTGTATGAGGATTCAAGGAATAATTCTGTTATTAACTAAACTTTATTTGAAAATTTCGCAAAAGCCAAAATTCAATAGAAATTTCATGTCATTGGTTTATGAGAAAAAACTTTTCAAAGAATTCAATCTGTAAAAAGCTGGTAACAACAGAATTTAATTAATTTGTTGGATACTTCTATTTTACCAATATAGAAATTCAATATTCATTTGAAAAAAAATTCAATTTCGAACAAACTACATCGGTAAAACGGAATTAAAAATAAATTGATGTTTTTGTCGGATGATTTACTTGGAATAAGGATCGGGAGGAGCAAAACACAAGCAGTTCACGCAGTTAGCTGCTGACCTGCTGGGCGCCCTGGAAGGCGTGATAGTAGCAGGACACGTAGGTCATGATAGCCCTTTCGTCCGGCTTGGGAGTGTTGATAAGATCTAGAGGAATACAATCGTGTGCAGTGTGTTTTTTTAAGGACGGTATGACAAAAAATAAAAATAAACGTGGCAAGGACAAAACATGTGAATTTTATTCCTGAAATTACAATGAGGTTATTCGTACGCTTGGTCGGTGAAAATTTGACTTGCATGAGGAAAATTAGCGATGCATCGTACTTATTCTCATGTTAATCTCTCTGTAGATTTTTCTCTTGCAATAGTCAATTTGTCGCAGACATTCAGTTTTAAAAGTAAAGGCGTCAATCTTTTCTTCATTCGATATTTCTCCACGTTTCTTCGTAGAGATAGATTTTTCATTAGCCAAGACATTACAAACGTAGTTCACGGTTATGGAGAACACGACTCAGACCGCCAAAGTGGTTGTAAATATTATCGCGAGTAAACATATTCCGGCGTTGCTCAAGAACACGCGATATTTCTAGTACGCTGAGGTGCTAAACCGCCGGCCTTTATAACCGTTGAACAATGAAAACGATACTTGTGGAAATTCTCGCTTCGCCACAAGAGCATTGCACAAGGATTTGAGGATGGCCACGATACACGGCAAAACAGTTTTATTTATTCCATGTGGAAATTATATAGTGTTTATTTGCTTGGGCATAAGTTTGTTTATTTTATTGAAGTTAATATTTGCTATGTATTTGTAAATTGATCGTGAAAGATTCTTTTTTAAGATTTATCTTTTTTTTGCTAAGGATTCGAGAATTTTTAAATATTTTGCTTCGACAGCAAATAAGTAAATAAACACAATTTTTCATTAGTTTACAAACAAAAATTAATTCGTTTTGCTATTTTACTTTTTAATTTCCACTCTTCCTCTTTCGTCTAATTTATCTATTGTGCAATCGATTAAAATGTTCTCGGTCGGTAACCTTTGACTTAGAACCTCTATCAATACCATTTCTAAGTAACAAAACCAAGCTACTGGAAATAAATACATTCTAAATCACATCAAATGAGAAAAAAACTGAAGCTTCTACGCCAATCATCCCTACCCCCCTCAACATCAACATCACCACCGTCAACTCACCATCAGGATCCAACATGCGCGGAATGTCAAGGTACTTCTCGGCCACGTCGAAGGCCGTGTTGAGATTCTCGAGTGGATTGTCCTTACTGAGCTTGTGGTAGTCGATGAGGTCGGGCCTGTGACGATGGATGAGGGCGCAGAAGGCTAGACCGTCCTTGAACGACAGATGGAAGTTCTGGACGTTGACGTTCTTGTACGGGGCGGTCTTGCGTTGACACCAGAGCAGCAGACCCTCCTTCGCTGTCATCTCTTCCACGGAGATGTCCTGGATGGCGAAGCGCAGAATTATCGTCCAGATCATGCCGAGGGTCATCTTCAGGTTGCCGTCAACGATTTCTGGAGATATATTTATGGCCCCGTGGTGGGTTTAGGGAGCGTTAGAGAGAACAAGAGAGTGTGCGGTTACCTGCTTTACCGTTCGTTACGTACACTGAGAGAAATGTTGTAGTAAAATTTATTATAAACATAAGAAAAATTACTATATTTTGTAGGAACGGAGGGACAAATCGAAATTATAACAATTTTTGTTATGCAACATAGTAATTTTTATGAATGACCTTAAATTTCAAAAAATTAAATTTTTTCTCGTTCTTCTTATTTTCAGACTCTAATATCATACAATATTTAATGTGAAAATAAATTAAAATGAGAAATAAAAATATTTTTTTTACGAGCGTTGGGATCGAACTTGCAACCTTCACCGCGGCAATCGGACGCGCTAACCACTTACCCAAATAGGATTCTTGAGTGTAAAATTTTGGAACTTGTACATGTCAAACCATCGATTTCAAGAAAATTTCAGATAATATTAAACAATAACAATAAATAACTTTGATAACACAAAGAAACTTATCATTAATGTGCATAATATAAAAATAAAATAATTGAAGTAAGGTTTTGAATGTTTTGTAAACTTAAAAGCAAAACAAAGTGAAATTCCCGTAGAAACATAACCTCAATCAGACACGTGGGCGCCTTGATCTGTGCAGAAAGTACTAATGTTGTAGCAATTTTTACTATGTTGGATAGGCAAACTTTCTTATGGCCTGTAGCAATTTTTGAATGTGGCACTTTTTACTATGTTTATAGTAATTTTGAATACGCTACAAAATAAAATTTAAACGCTACAAAATAAAATTTATATTCTATTCTAATAAAAATTAAAAGCATATATTTTAAATTTTATATTATATCACAGTTTTTGCTATGTGTATAGCAATTTTTCTTTTATTTCGTAATACTTTCTAATCAACAACTGTCATAAAAATTACAAGAAATTTTGTAATTATTCATACAATTATAATAAAAATGCAGCATAAAGTGTATTTGTCTCACCCTTCCTATACTTTATAGTAATTTTTATTACAGTTATAATAAAATTTACTACAACATTTTTCTCAGTGTAGAAATAGTTGTCATAACAAACTGACGGGTGCTTATCGTGCAGTGAATTGTTCAGATTACGTTTTAACGTTCGTATTAATTTTGTTTAGAGGTTATGGTGCGTTTTTGCTATGTTACGAACGAACTACATCTACACAAAAATGCAAAGGCGGATAAAGTAGGTACCGAAAATCAAAACTCTCGACATTATGGTAAAAATAATGTTGCTACATTGTTTACTGTTTCTGATTGTAAGAAGGTAGGTCGAGGTTATGTGAAATCTGCTTTACCGACTTTCTCTTTTTGCAGCATAATTCGAGTTGGATGCCTTTTTTGTATTACTAAAATACGATCATGTAAATGTTTCACATACCCTTGACCAAATCAAAAGGTTAAGTACCACATGGCGACTTCTAATCAATATTTCAACCAAAAGTAATCTAGTTTTACCAAATGGCAGGTAACAATGAGCTCACCTTCGGCACCAATGGACACAAGCTTGACGCCCTTGCTGGCGATGAAGTCGAGAGCCTTGTTGACGTTCGCGATCTTGTGGAATCGCATCTTGCCGCGGTCGGGCTTGGGCAGAGTCTCGCCCGAGATGACTTCGAGCAGGAGCATGAGTTTCAGGCCGTTCCTGAAGTCCTCCTCGATCGAATCGATGGCAGTGCCTGCCTTTCGTAAGTGCGAGTTGCACCATGCTGTGAAGGTCTGGAAAAGTTAAAGAGAAAATCTGGTTAGTGAATGCTGTTTGTATATTTTTTTTTAAATTGTATAAATAAAATTACTATTTATCACAGGCTTCAGTTTCATCAGCATCTTGATTTACAGAATACCCTATAGAATTTTCGAGAATTGCGATAGATGAAGGCTTAGATGAGTTTATGTGTCTCGAGCTTATTTTTGGAAATTTGACAATCAATTCTAATCCACGATGGCAACATACCTTTCCGGATGTGGTCCACCCGATCTCAGAAAAGTGGAACAACTGAAATACATTAATCATCGGGATAGACACACCGAGTATCGGATATTTGATCAGAATAGATGAACTTGAGATGAACGAAAATTCTATTGATTTTTGTAAACTAGTATGAACCAATCACTAACAGCTAAATATTTTTCTTACAATTTTTTAATTTTCTTATATCATGAAGATAATAAATAAGTGTCTTACGAACACAAGTAGGCATCCATGAAAAGCTACATTTCGATAATTTCTAGAAATTTTGCTAAATTACTATCAAACACAGTTTTTAAACATTGCAAAACAAACTTTATTAAGCAAGCATATCTAGATCCCACATCTATTTATCAACTTACAAATACGCCATTTTATGGTGGAAAGTGAGCCACGGTACGTTACAATCAACCAATTTTGCGGCATCCTCTGCATCCTAATCGCGGGAGATTTCATTTCGCATCCTTCCGCCACAATTACAATCGCGCTGACTTCCCCTCCCCCCCCTCCCCTCTCTCTCTCTCTCTTTCTCTATCCCTCTGTCGAAACCTCTCAGCGGCGCGTAAAAACACAAAGAAAACGCGTGCGATTAGAAACCATCGAAACCAGCCCGCATATATATATGTGTGTGTGCGATTTCACCGCGGCATTCCAGAGATTTTGAGGAATCCGTCGTCATCTGCAGGTTTCACTCCGACGCAACAAAAAGTGCGCCACGCACAATGGAAACTTCGCCTTTGCGGGCTTATGGATTCCTCCTCGCTTTCGAGCGGAAAAGCTTCACGGATTATTAACCCATTGACCTTGTGTACGCAGGTGGGTGTTCCGGTGTGGGAAGATGTCCTTTCGCGGTTCTCTTCTTCTCCGCTAGTGAAGTATATAGAGAGCAGAGTCGTTGCCCCCATGCAGATTATACATTCGACGGGGTTTCATATTGATGAAGGAGTAATGGTATCGAGTTTACGAGGCGGAAAGAGACCGTTTTTGTAGATGATTCTTTAGATATTTTTCTGCAGAATAGTATACATGTTCAAAATATTCACTGTTTCGATTTCACATATTTAGCGCTAGACAAACGTTAGCTTTTAAAATAGATTGGCGATAGTTTGTCGAGTGTATGACAGATTAGATTTCGAGAAAGTATTTTCACGATACTCATAAATTTCCAGGCTTTCATCCCGACATTTTTATTAAAAAAAGATTCCTGTAATATAAATAACTTTTGTAATATAATGATAAAAGTTTTCTACAACGTGAATTTATGATTTTATTTACAGTTCCGACTAAAAATATCAATACCAAGATCTGAGAAACAATTCGATGAAACTATACGCTCGAAAATCGTAAACTACATCCAAATAGCTGTAGGTTTTTAACCACTGATAACGCAAGCATTTAATCTCGAACGACACTGCTCGAAGCAGTCGCTCAGGTATTTTTAGAGGCCTCTTAATGTGCAGCGTCTAGCGTAATCACTCATAACTGATACCACTCCTCTATATTTAACCCTCCGATCCTCCTCTCGTACCAACGTCAAACTCCAACCTAAAAATTCCTAGATATTACTACCTTTTTTCCCCATCCAACGTGCCCTTCAAGTGCCAAAAAATCCGTCTGTCACGTTACCCATCTACATTTTTTCTCGAATTGTTCCGTCAATGACGACCGCGCGTTGACGAAACACAGACACTCGCCCTCTAAAATTATCCCCTAACGCGTGGCAACAGCTGGTGCGCTTCACGTAACGAATGACCCACGGATTTACACGTCGTCGTCGATGGGTTTGCCCTTTTTCCACGTGCGCTCGTGTATTCGTCATCGATTGCAAGTATACGCGCGTGTGCGAATGTGGAGAGGCGACGTGACGAGAGACGAATGATGACGATTTTGCGCGAGGAGTTATTTTGAGAATGCGTTTCAAAAGCGGAACCTTGTAGACGCGAAAACCAGTTTTTTCGTTTTTTTAATCGAGGTTAGGGTAGAGCGAAGTTCGGTGTACGAGGCGACATGATGATATGTATGGATACGGGAAACCATGGGATTTACGGTAGGGATGGGCGATATTCATTGTAAATATCGATATTGTGATATCGATAATATCGAGATGATGAAAATCGATATACGAGAGATATCATGCATTTATAATATCGATAATTCAAATATCGATATCTAAATATCAAATTTATTTAAAGACATTAATGTATTAAGGAATTACGTAGACGTGCAACAAAAAGTAAGACAATTATTTAAACATATTTTAAACCCAAGTAGGCGGGGGATATGAGATCCCCGCATATAAGGGAGTCATGTAGACATGAAAAAATAAGCCAAGTGTTTATTTAAATAATTTTTAAACCCAAGTAGGCGGGGGATATGAGGCCCACGTATATAAGGTAGTCACGTAGACATGTAAAAATAAGCCAAACGGTGATTTAAATAATTTTTAACCTCTATAATTCAACTCCCTTATATGCGTGGACCTCGCGGCTCCGGCTACATGGGTTTAAAATCATTCAAATAATAGTCTTGCTTATCTGTTCATGTCTACATGACTCCCTTATATATACGTGGACCTCATATCCCCGGGCTACCTGGGTTTAAAAATTATTTAAATAATCGTTTTGCTTATTTTTTCATTTCTACGTGACTCCCTTATATGCCTGGACCTCATATTCTTCGCCTACTTAGGTTTAATAATTATTTAAATAATCGTTTTGTTTATTTTTCATTTCTAAAATACTCCCTTATATGCATGGACCTCATATCCCCCGCCTACTTGGGTTTGAAAATTATTGAAATAATCGTCTTGCTTATATTTTTATGTCTACATGACGCCCTTATATGCGTGGACCACATATCCTCCACCTACTTGGGTTTAAAAATTATTTAAAAAATCGTTTGGCTTATTTTCATGTCCACATGACTCCCTTATGTGCGTGAACCGGTTGACCTCATATCCCTCGCCTACTTGAGTTTAGAAATTGTTTAAATAATTGTCTTGCTTATTGCTGCACGTCTACGTAATTCCCTAATATGCGTGGACCTCGCATCCCCCGCCTACTTGGGTTTAAATTATTTAAATTATCGTGTTGCAGTTCACGTAACTCTTTTTTTTCTATCTTTTTTCTTTGTAAATTTTTCTCATCGATATTCGATATTTCGTTCTCAGATATCGATGTCTTAATATATCGCTTCTGAAAATATCGATTCAAATATCGATATATTTAAGAAGAAAATATCGATAATGAAAATATCGATATATATCGCCCACCCCTAATTTACGGTTGAGAGAAGACGATTAAATGGTTCATGCGATTTTTTAGTGCAGGACGCGTGTCAAATGTTACGTTAATTTCGTAACGAATGTATAGCGCGAACATTACATAAAGGCAACGTAATAACGCGGCAAACGGCGTCCTTTATTTATAATAAAGTGAATCACGCGGTATTTATAACAAGTTATTCGGTAACAGGAAAAATCTGACTGGTCTAAAAATAACTTAATACTCGGGTATAAAACGTGTATTTCGCTGACTTTTTTTCCTAGCGAGTATAAGAATCGATTAGAAAATTTTTAAAATTATGAAAAAAGAAGAAATCTATATTTAAATATTTAAAGTATTATAGTGTATCAAAATTTTATACTTAGCCTGCTAAAACATCTGGTGAAATGAGATAATATGTTCTCACGTGATTCGATGACAGAAATTATGAAATTATTAAATAACTTTAGTTATGAAATTTATTAATCAGGATTGAACGCAAAGTTTAATCATTTATTTTAATGCGATATGATAAGATTGGAAATTCCATTGGAGACGTGACATTAACGTACACCATTTAAGTTATTCTTCAACTCAGGTTCAACACCACCATCGATCATTCGAAAGTCAATTAAGACTTGGCATTAACAACCCATTTGTCTACCAGGACTGAATATCGACGTCAAAGACTTCCACCAGGCTTTAAAACTAATTAAAGTCAGTGACTCTGTATCTACAGCGTAAAACCGATCTTCAGGTGCATTTTTTTAATGATCATCACGGACTAAAGGGCAAATTAAAAAAAAATCTTTTTCAAAAATCATCTATACATTTCCCGATACCCAACCGTCACCGCAACATCATAAACCACACAACCTCGCCTCCCCGCGATCGGCACACGTACACAGCGCGCGCGAGAGAGAGAAAACGAAGAACGAAGATAAAGAGAAACACAGAGAGGAGAGAGCGCGCTTTGTGTATATTTTAGTAACGACCCCGATCCCTCCTCGCTATATATATCTAGTGTCCTGGTTCTTTCTCTCTCGCGAGCGCTCGCCGCGTTCTCTCTCTCTTTCTCTTCTTCTCTCGCGAGCTTTAATAAAGTCGTCGATCTTTTATTCATCGGGATCGCCCGTGGAAAAACGTGCGCCGCTGGCGCCATGGGCTCTGCGCGGCCGCAACGGCAGCCATTGTCGTCGTATAGAGGCTCGCGCGGTTTTTCCACGGCGAGTGGTCGCGTCGTGGAGGACGGAGGTGGCGAATATTAACGATTTCGTGGGAACGTGGTGGGTAAAAATCGAGGGAGACGGGGTGGTTTTGTGGGGATTTTTGGTGAAAAATGTTTTAAAATGTTCCATAAAAATTTTTTATGGAAATGATAATGGAATTATATCATTTTCGGATGGTATTGATTGGTGAAAAGAATTTTTCATTTAAATGATAAAGTTTATCAGTGTCGCTAACGTTAACAAAGTCTTTAGTTAATTTTTAAATTGAAATATTAGGAAAATTCTGTACCATGAAGCGTTTTATAAGCAGCATGGAATGTTGAATACTCGATTTTCTCAGAATTTACAGAAAAACGCTTCAGATGAAAAATTGACAGCTATAGAAAGTTAAAATTAGATGAAAACTAAGTTGACGCCTCAATGGCGCCAGACGCCCAGTTAAGGGTCAACATGATGACCTCTATAAATAAACACTGTCGCACAATAATCGACAAATTTTATGAAACTTTTTGTAATACATTAAGTAATATCTTGAACTTTTGCAAATTTATTAAGAAATTTATAGTTTCGAATTGAACTTTTTAATTTGAGTTAAAATCAACTTTAATTTATCTGTTTGATGTGAGATTTCAACACAAGAATAATTTTTATTCAAAATAATATTTTTTCAGATTATGTTCAAACTTTTATAATTTTTTTTTTTTTAGTGAAAACATACCAATGGAAGTACTAGAAAGATTTTTTCAAATAAACGAAAATATCAGATAATTGAATTCTAGACTCAACAATATTTCGACATATCTACTTTTAAATGTTTAACAATAACGTTTATTTTTATATTGTATAAATAACGGGAAATTTACGTTACTGTAAATATTTTTCACTCCATTTCATCTCACATATCTTATTTTCGTATATATTTTTCGGTATTTTTCGTGACAAACAGAAAAAAACCTGCATCCCAACAAAATCAACATCCTCACAATCATTTTCGCACCAACCACATACATCTTCTCTGAACTCATAAAAAAAATACACCCCCATAACCTCACCTACGAACAATTCCCACCCACCCATAGACGAATTTCGCGGGCGCGCGCACGCGGGAAATCGCTCGTCGTCCAGGGCCTGACGCGCTCACGGGCTCCGGCGCTAAAAATGGATTTTTTCCGGCAGTGGCGGCGGCGGCGGCGGCGAAAAATATTGAGTGAAACTTAATACGGGGAGCCGCCACCGCTGCCGGCCGCTGTAAAGCGCACACACACACGCGCACGCCGAGGCGGCCGCGGGCCAAAATTGGACATGAGCCACCCTGCTTCAACTCTCTCTCGTTCTCGCTCTCCGAGCGCGCGCGCGCACACACGCTCTCGTCGAGAGCCGCTCTACGATCTATTTGTAAGACATCGGTTCCTCCCGCACGCGAGAGAGAGAGAAAGAGAGAAAGAGCGGGATGAATATCTGCGTGATTCGACAAACATTTGCCATCCACTGGTTATTGATGGGTGGTGGTTTCGGGGTGGAGGTTAAGGGTGTTTTTTTAACTTTTGGAATGTGAGAATAATTATAATGTTTTGATGGATGTAGGTTTCTGAAGCAAATGAAAGTATATAAATTAATTGCATTAAAAATTGAAAAACGTTTTTTTATAAAAATTTACAGTCAGGTATCTGTATCTTTTATAGACTGAGAAAAAAAGTTTAGTAAAAATTGTTAATAATTTTGTAAAAATTACTATACTTTCGCGTAAAGTCACCCCAGACTGTAAAAACCCAAAAAATTACCATATAACTTGATAAGAAATTTTGCTAAAAATATAGGAAAATTTACTATAAGTATTATACAATTTACTCTAAAGTATGGTCATTTTTAGGGTTTTTACAGTCTGCGGTAGCTTAACCAGACAGTATAGTAATTTTTCCAAAACTTTTTTCTCAGTGGTTTAAATTAAACAAACGATATTAAAACAATTAAAATGATGTTTTTAAATCTATTCGGCTACTGTGGCTAATTTTTTTTCAGTGTATTTAGTAACTTTTTTTATGAAATATTTTCAAGCTACTTTTATTTAAATGCAGATAAATTTTGTTTTACGAGTAATAAAAGCTTTTCATATTCTTGCAATAGCTTTAATAAAACCTCGCTTTATCAAAAAATTTATGAAATATTAAGTAAATAGCGTTTTAATGTATGTGTTTAACGAGCGATTAGCATTTGATAAATATATATCTATGAGCATAGCGGCGTAACGTAATATACGTGACGGCGCAATATAACGGCGAGATTGTATCGCGACACGATAACGAAAATTCCGGGATTTAAAATTAAACCGAGACAATTAGCGCGATTTCACTTCATTTCGAAATCAGATCGTTTCGTATTTGATTGTTCACCAGAATTACTAAAATACCTCTTCTCTCTCTCTCAGTTGATTCTGTCATCGTTTCGAGACGCTCGCTTATATATTTTCGCATTCGCGTGTAATTCGTTGTGTTCTTCTAACTTAAAAAAAATTCTTCAAAAATATATTATGCACCGCATACTTCATTAAGTAAAGATAGTTAAAAGTATTTATCAAGTAGCTACTTGTATTTGCTATATTGATAACGTATCGTCGTTTCTTGCGGATATTAGTACAGGCAAAATAATTCCTCTCAAGAGTATGCATTATCTGATAATTTAGCGATGCTATGATTTTGCCTGTACAAAGATAAAACCGTTATCTTATGATGCAATAATCTACGTAAAAATTTTAATATTTATTAATCAATATCGTTTACTTATACTATTATCTATCATATTTATATTACTCAAATACAAACATAATTTCTAAAAAAAAATTTTTATCAATTATTTCCATACGCTCATCAAACGAAACCCCACAAACGACGAAAAATCTTAAAATACTAAGATAAACACACGAAAGCCAAACAGCGCCAGTCTCTTTCACCACTGCGATAGAAACACGCACGCACTTTTTCCTCAGTTCTCTCGCAATCGCGCCTGCAAATCAGCCACAAAAATCAGTAACCGATCTCCCCAGCGTGAAAAAAAAAGAAATCCCCACCACAAACTCACACGTACACACTTTATACATACGCTTTAATTGCGGCACAATATAAACGAACCACCGGCTTATATATATATACACGCCCGGGCACGTGCCACGAGCTCGCTCGCCTGCTCGCGTACATACAAAAAAGCCGGGCGTGCAAAAAGTGTGTAGCCGAACATCTGTTGTGTGTACACGCGTCCGCGCGCGAGAAGAGGGGAGCGAGCGATTTTTCGCGCGTGGTATGGAGAAGTTCGCACGGTGTAGAAAATTGCCGTTGTAACGGCGGATCGCGGATATACGCAGTTGTATGTGTGTATATTGTTGGGAGTGAAAGTTACACGCCGGAAGGGAGAGGAGAGGTTTGATAGAATAATTTTGAGTGGATATTTTTCTTCGGTTTATGCGGGGGGTTTAGTTTGAATGGTTTTTCGGAATGTTTGTAGAGAGATCGTTGGGAAAGATGTGGAGGTTATAGTTTGGAGTGCTGGTTCTTTTGTGGTAGCGTTGCAAAGTGAAATCAATCGTAATTTTGCAGGGCAAATGTAATTGCTGATGTCGCCGTTTGAAAGAGAAAGTTCAAAACTTCGTGGCTAAATGTTAACATCTTCATTGTTACGACTGTTGCAATAGAAAACAATATTCGCTAATTGATCGGACGTTTACCTACACGATAACACCGGGATCTTCGATAGATCCATCACCATAACAACACTCTTTCATCCCACAACCAGCTCATCAACACCTCTCTCACAACATCAAAAAATGATCGACGCACTGGGCAAACACTGCCAAAAAAGACCCCCACAATCACGCTTGCAATCAATTACCAGATTTCATTACACCACTGCAAAAACAGCCGGCCGCATATATATATATATATATATATATATATATATATATATATATATATATATATATATATATATATATATATATATATATATATATATATATATATATATATATATATATATATATATATATATATATATATGTACATATTACATGTACCAGAAGCCACAAAGAAATCAATCTCCCGCGGCGGCGGTATATAGAGAAAAAGGAGCCGCCGTTGCTGTAGCGATTACCTCACCAGGCGGCGCGTCAATTATTCGCGATTATTTTCGCATTCCACGCGCGCGCCGCGGTGTATCCCGCGTGCGTCAGCGATCGTTAAATAAAGCGACGACGACGACGACGCGTGCACGTGGAGCGGTGCAGTTGCGGGTCGGGGTACGCGGGATCGGTGATTAATCGGTGGCGCTTATGCGTTTTTTTAAGTGGGTAATGGGGAGAGGTTTGGGGACGAAAGGGAAGATCGATGGTAACGTATTTTTAAAAATGCATCGGGGAAAAATTGTATTGTAAATTCTAGGCTCAAAAACTTTTTAATTCATACTTTGCGAATGATGGTTGCATCCGTAAATATTAACTAAAAGTATAACACAAAAATAATGCACTGTTCATCCGAATAAAAAGATACAACGTATCGTCCTCAAAGTACTTTCAGTTTATCGTTTTAAAATAGAGCGGAAGTACATTTTTTTCCAACTCTCGTATTAAAAAGATACTTGCGATGCGCACTGCAAATTTCTTTCCTAATCTTTTCTCAAATACACAGCAATACAACCTAAATTTATTTCACCAGTCAACCTACTGCCAACATTTTTCACCAACCCCGAGCCTCCAAACATCAAAGCAGCTGTACTATACTACCAGCAAACAATCTCTCGCGCGTTTTCCTCGTCTAGCCGCTAATTTACAACCATACCTCCGAAATAACTCGCCTCTCGGCACACGCGCGCGCGCGTGCAACAAGTCTATATATCTATAACCTACCCGCACGTATATACGCGACGCGATAAATCCCTTGGTACTCACTTCCCTTCCGCGAGTGAGCGTTTATTTTCGAGCGCGGGGCAGGTGCTTCCCGCGCGCGGAAGCAGGTGATTTTTCAGCCGGCAGCGCTGGTCGAATTTTGGCAATGACGACGGGGCGAGGGCCGCCTGGTGAGAGAAATATCGGGTAGGAGAGAGGAAGTGCACGCGACTGCTGGTGCATATAGGGTGGTTTTGTTTGGGTCGGGGGAAAATAGGGTTGAAGTTGGAAAGGAAGTTATGTAGCATCGGTCGTCTATTTTAGCGTTGTTGCTATTCAGTGTTATATTTGTGAGAGAGATTTATATGTATAAAATATAGGTTGTAAATTATTATGAATGAGTATAAATTTATACTTCAAACGTCATGATATCACGATAGAAACATCGGGATAGACGTTGCAGTGTGTACATTGTAGTAGTTTTGACGTCATTGTTCTCGTACACGGAGAAAAATAACATAGGAAAAATTGCCATATTTGATTGTAAGTCGAGGACAGACTGAAATCCTCCACAAAATTGCCATAATTTATGGTAAAAATTGCCATAAATTTATAGTAATTTTTACAATGTAGGAAAAATTGCCATAAATTTATGGCAATTTTTACCATAAATTATGGCAATTTTGTGGAGGATTTCAGTCTGTCCTCGACTTACAATCAAATATGGTAATTTTTCCTATGTTATTTTTCTCCGTGTAGACACAAGTACATATAGACGTCAAGTGACACATTGTTTGCTAATTGCTATATCGGCCGACACAAAAAAGGCTAATTTCTTTCTCTCGATAAATTCGAAAGACTACGTTTCCACGATTTCTTAAAATAAATCCTTAATCACAAAGTGGATTTCCCTTATACAGCGATCCATTCACGACAAATTTTATTAAAGCCAACCATTCACTTCCATAAAAAAGAAAATGCACCACTGACAAATAGAACAAACTCAGTTCCCCGTTAGTCACTTACACGCAAATAGACTTCAGTACCAACCTATCACCTGCTCAATTCACAAAACCACTGCACCAACCTCTTCCTACTACCAGAAACAGCGCGAAATTCGCGCATCCTCGTTTTCTTATCTTATCCTCCCCCTCCTTTTTGCAGATAAAAAAGCAAACGAAACGCATATGGAGCGGAGTAGCCCCGGCTAATTCCGTTGTCTCGCGCCGCTGACTCGCGCCGTTCGTAAACTTCCTGCCCGCCTTTACGGCTGCGAACGCGAGAGGCAAGCAGCGTTTCCAGATTTGTACGCGGCGCGGGCATTCCAGTTTCCAATCGAACGGAACGGGTTTCAAGAGTCCGCGGGTGCATGACGGGGAAATAGCCGTTGATTGTGGAAGACGTGTAGGGTCTCGAGGGTTGCCGGATTTTTAGGCTGAATTTGGCAGATTATTTGTGTTATATTTTTGGGTATAATTGGTAATAGTAGATGATGAACGATAAGTAGGGAGGAATATTGAAGTTTGTAATTATATAGAAGAGTTCTTTATCTGATTCTTAGCTAATTATCGATCATTACAGAAAATACCAAATTTTTATTCTATTTTGAATTAATTTTTATTTATAACTAGCGAGATATATTTATTGCGATATGGTTTAAGGATTTACAACAATTTCTTTTCACTTCAAACTTACAGTAAAATTGATTAGTAAACTTATTCAATTATGTGTTGTCGAATGTTTTAGACGTATCTATAAAGGTACTTCACAAAAACTCTTATATCAAAGATATATATAATATGATATCTCATACACACAACGACACCAATTGAACCCAAGCAACCAAGTTCCTTGACTTCCACTTTTTCCAACTCTCCCACTCTCTAAAAACGCGAATTTACGACAACATTCGGTTGCTCGCCCGTCTTTTTATTACACAGCTAATACCGGCTCATTAGCATATATACGCGCGTGACGTGTATTTACTCGAGTTGCGCGCACATGTGGTGATGATGATCTCTCCCTACCTACCTACCGTTACCCACACACACTATACGCAAGTATGTATCCACGTGTGCGTGCGCATCCTACCAGGACGCGCGCGCGCGCCGACGAAAATTTTAATGTCAGTCGTCGACGTCTCAATTGACGGTTTTCACGGGGGGAGAGAAAACATATTGTAATACGCGCGGTTTTCCACGTTGCGGCCGATCGGATCTTTTAGGAAATTGCCTGATTGCGGGGAATTAGCGATTGGCCTTTCGAAAGCGAATGGCGAAGTGAGGTGGTGTAGTTGCGGGAGAAAGTATTTGAACGTTCCTGGAAAATGTTAAGTATGCGGCGGGAAGGAGAGACGCGCTTTTGACGGCCGGTCGGGTCTTCTGAGAAAATATGGATTCAGCGAGCTTGCCGTTATTAGAGCAGATGCGTGTATCGTGCGATAAAGATTTGAATTTAAGATCTTCGTTGATTATAAAGATGAAATTATATGGATTCTATTAATATTTATGTTAAAAAAGGGAATATATTTGAGTGCAGCTGAGGCTTGAACGTGAGCTTCGTTTATTCGATACCGAATAAATTCGAAATCGAATTATTGAATTTCGAAGCTTCAGCGCCAGTGCAGCACAATTGAAATTCAAAATACCGACTCCCATATACTTTATGCTTCCCTCGAAAGCGATTGAATATTAACTCGACCATATTCAAATGCTCGGATCGATGCATATATTCAGACTTAACAATTTTTGAATTTTCATTCGTTTACGGTTATATTCAGAAACTGATATCTTGGGTGATCTAGCTCCGATGCGGAACTAAATTTAGGAATGCAATTCAAATCAATTAGATTCTCTTTTATAACGACACTGTAACGACGTAATCGTCATCGTACTCTGCTCAGGCCATTAACTATTGATTAATTGTTAGCCGCCAAAAGGAGGCTAATCGCTGGCCTGTAAATTGCTCAATTCATTTTTTTTAAGCTTCGATTTTCCGCGTTTTTTTTTTCCTATCAAGTGGTCTCTTTAATTTTAATCAACGAAAAGTAAGAAGTACGTTCGTTATTATAGAACACTATTTAAAAGAAATTTCTACAGTATATTCTCCAATACTTGAAAACAAATTATCAATATTTTTATATCAATATGGTAAATTTTGATGCAAAAATAGTAACTTTCACTAACAAATTTTGAATCCTTGAAATATAAAACACAAAAACAATAAGTATAGTTCCTACATGGATTACAAGATGAATAGAAGTAATATAACAACCAACTACAGCAGTGGAAAAATTCAACTGTTGAGTTTATACAAAAAAACTTATATGGGTCTGAAGTTTGCAACGTTGGAGTGCAACGAAATTAAAAAATATTTATTTTACTTCAAAGTTATATTGATTAATTTTAATTTCGCGTGAAGATGATTTAGTATTTTATAGTATAAAATAACTTTACAACAAAGGTTTAGATAACATTCTTTACTGTGTAGTAACTTTAATTAATTGTAAAAAATTATTTCGCTGCATTCCAACGACGTAAACTTCAGACCCACAAAAACTTTTAGAAACCTATACTGCACCATTTTACTCTAGAACTGTACAACCACAACTTTATTTCCTCCACCAATCTTTAACCGCCGATACCAACTATCTTCCTCCCGACCCACACCACCGAACCCTCCTTACACTCTCCTACTCTCCTCGCTTCACATCATCATCATCACCCAACGCGAACCTCCGATCAAACAACCTATCCAACCAGCCAGAAAAGCTGCACCGCCGCCTCTCTCTCTCTATTTGGGTCGAGGCGCAGTTATGATTTTCCCTATGTACGCGCAGCCGTCCCCCACCACCATCGCACCGCGCTGTCAATGCTTGCACACGGTTTAACGACCTTTGCGCTGCCGCCGCCGCCGCGGCGACGGCTGCTTTCCGTTAATTCTCTCTCTCTCTCTCTCTCTCTCGCTCTCTCTCAGGTAACTGGATTTCGCTTATCTTGCGCGAGACGCTGTATATATACGTTCCGATGCGCCGTGGAGATAAGAGGGGAGGGGGAGGGAACGTGTGGTGATGGGTTTATTTGGGTGTTATGCAAGGTGAATAGTGGAGGTTTGGAGTCCCGGAGAACTTTTGGTTTCGCATTGTATTCAAAGTGGGTTGAATAGGACGGAGTAAATGATTAAGAGGTAGCGTTATTATGAGAGTATAATATCATAGACCTTGAATATCGTTAATTGCCGGCAGCAGGTAGCAATTGGACTGAAAGTTGTAATTACCGGGATCATGAAAGTTTTAAAAAACCATTAAGAACTTCGCGGCTGCTTCGAACGACTCAATTTCAAAACCAAATATATCGTCTATATGCAGCGGTTGATGAATAGTCGCACTACGGAAATCGCGCTATAAATACACCGTCCGATTTTTCACCAAAACGGCCGTTTTCAAAGGAGATTTCCAAATAAGACTTCGGGAGAACACGAATTAACGACATTTTTCCTCGAAAATAAACGATTATAAGTACGTATATAATATCTCACGACTTTTCATTAACTTGAGATAGTCGTGCACCAATATGATTCATCTTTTATTCGAATGAATCAATGTTTGGACACTGATTCCCGGATTCTCATTAATTTGAAAAACCGCATCGTACACTGCATCAGCCAGGACGGAGAAAGCAGCGAGGCTTTAATATTTATAACGGTAAATATCCTCGATTCCATGATTTTGATAAACTTCGCGGCGCGCTGTCAAGGTCGTTTGGAAGCACGCGAGGAGAAAGAAAACAGGATTGAGTAGGCTAATTAAGAGGATCTGTATTTACACGATTCCTTTTTTTTTTTAATCCGATTTCCGTGGAATCTAATAAGCCAACCGAGCCCGAAAAAGAAAACAAGAATTTACGTACAAACACAAAGGAAACTAAATCAATTATCATTCCGCGCTAGATCAGACTCCAAAGTCCATCGCCCTTCATCTTTAAAAATCATCGAATTCCACGGACCGCGTAATTGCCAATCGACGCGTTTCGTAATCAATTAAACGAGCGAGCGAGTAAGATAGATCCAACCCGCGCGCGCGCGAGCGCCGTTTATAACGCGGAGAATGTCAGGGTCGCCGATAAGGGGGATAAATCACGCGCTATCTCGCCGGCACGGTTTTATTCTAAATTGCATTTCCATGCTACGCCGGTCGCCCCGAGCTGATGGAAAATTTTCCGCGAGGTTGTAAGTAGTGTTAGAAAAATATAATCTTAAAATTCTTGTGCGTATTATAACCTTTCTTTACAGTAATGACAATTAATTGAGTCTCATCGACCGGCATTGTCTTTTTATATTTACGAATTTTTAACGAAGCAGGAGAGGGAGAGAAGAAATGAAATATAAAGTCCCGTTGGTGCTTACAGTTTGTTGACAAAGCCCTTGAGGCCGGACTACACGCCGTTACTCTCAATTGCCCGCGCGCGATGCGTAAATTATTTATGAACTTTTTACACGCGCCGCGTCTTAATAATCGCGCCAACAGCATTGGCACTTCATTCTGTGGGAAATATTTCCCTCGTCATATCGCGAAGATTCACCCGCGTAATGTGCGACCTCCAATTAACATCGAAAATTTCGGGATCAAGGCGCCTCGTAAAACACTGATATTTTCGAGCGATTTAGCAAATTAATGCGACGGGGGGTTAGGTTAAATCGCCTATAAACATTTACAGTTGAAGTTTTTTAGTACTGTCGGGGGACCATTTATTCTGAAGATTCGTTTACAATTGCACGAATGTAGATAAATATGATAAATCTGTTAATGCATACTTTAGCTTCTCAGAATATCATTATAATTGGATAAACTTTATAATTATGTAAACTACAGTACGATTGCTATGCGGACATAGTTGTAGAACCGATTTTTTATATTATTCAACTGCGGCGCTAGATTAAGAATAAAATCTCGCTAGATATGGGATCTGATACTTCTGTTAATCAATTTCAATCATTTGTTATAGCTAATATATGCAATTTATGATTTGTTTGTAATACTTTTATCACGTGTGTATCACTGTACGTATATTATTTACTTAAAAAATTTGGAAATAATTTGTAAAGGGCAACTATGCTCATACACGATTAATAAATAAATAATTATTTACTGTAAACATTCACAAAAAAGCAATTTTCGCAAAATTTCCAAAAGCCTGAACAATTTTTATTTCTACATAATTTTAAATATCCCTTGAAAAACGCTCAAAACTAATCCACATAAGCCGCTTCTCGAACCGTCTCTCTCACCCACACCTTCACCTTATCTCTCCCTCTCTCTCTCTCCCCCTCCATCCTCAACCTTATCTCGCCGCGGGCGTTTTCGTTTGTTTACTCGCGAAATACGCTCGCGCTTGCGAGAAAAAAGAAGTCTCTCTCTCTATCGGCCTGCCTTACTGCCGCCGCTGTTGCTGTTACAGCTCCTCCGCCGCGCGAGGCGCATCGCGGACGTGCGGTGTATTTTTGCTTCGTCGCTTTTAGAGCTCCACGAGCGCGCGCGCGAGCGTCGGTGACGCAATGAGCACGAAAATCGAATCGCGAAGACGCGTGGCGTAGAGAGAATCGGAGGATTTTTTTTTCGGGGAGAGAGAGAAAATGAAGAAAAATTGGGAGAGTATTTTTTCGTTGAGTTTTAATGCAGTAAAATGCAGTATGGGAAATGTGGAAAAATTTGTAGATGTTTGTGAAACGTTCCGTGAATGTAATAAAATTTATTTTTTTTCCTTTTTTTTTTTATAGAAAGACGTAAAATGGTTTGTGGTTTCTAGTAATCTAATTTAAGTAGTAACAACGATTATTACTTTTTTTAAAGCATTTTTTTATGAAATAGTGATTTTTCTTACGTAATTTTTCTTTCCGTTGATTTATTAGGATCTACGTTCGAAAGTATTCAGAATGGGCACGTCGATCTGAAGGAATTTGATGAAAAGTTCCTTTTTTTTTCACAAATCTTACAATAAAGTATACTAAAAGTCTCAACAATTTATCAAACCATTTGTATTCCATTACTAAACAGTTAATTTTCATCTTAATAACTAAAGATTCTGTCTAAACTTCCAAAACTTCTTTCATCTACATATACTTTACAACCTCTCAATGTATAAAGACAAACCTGTCCAAACCGCCGCCCTATTTTTACCCCCGGCGTTTTTAAATTTAGCCAAAACCATTCTCCTCTACATCTCATCTCAATTACTAGACATCGGAATTCGTACAAAATAATTCTCCCCCACCCATCCAAAGTTCCAGAATCTCCGCACCCCAAAATAACACCGGCCACCAACAATTTGTTTATCGCTCCACCCCGCTTCCGCAATCATCATTAACATTGTGTCACGCGACACGCCCTCTCACGTAAATTACCGCACCTCGGACGTATATTTCCGACGTTTATGACGCGTCTACCACACGCGCTTCCGTCAAAAATAACGCTTTATTCTTAGCCGCCGCCGCCGCCGGCGCTCTGCTACACAGAGAATCGCGTATATCTGGGAAGAAATCAAAGATACGCCCGTGAATCACCCTTACATTATTTCGCCCGCAGCACGTGGCGCGAAAGTATATTATATCGAAAAGTTTTATGTAATGGAGTGCACACGCGCCAGGCGATAAATTGCGAGGGAAAAGAGAGGAGCTTGTGTAGTGGAGAGTTTTTTGGAGGGAGGGGATGGTTAATTGGTCGCGAAATTCGGATGCCGGCTTTGTATTGGGGCTATTTCGCGTGACGGGACGTCGCGGGTGAATCATGTATAATATAGGTTGTAGAGAGCATCATTTTGAAAGCGGAAATTTATTTTTGACTTGAATTGGGGGATTGTCTACGGTGGCTGGATAGGTATAAAGTTTTGATGACGGGGTTTTGTTTGAGTTCAGTCAACGTAACGAAGGTTTTTTTAGAGTTCAACGTGTACAATTGAACAGTGTGAAGAAAAATTCTTTGTTGTAAATTTTATAGATTTACCTTCTCGGAACGACGCTGTTACTCGTTTTGTTCTCTTAAACCCACTAATAAAATTTCTAATTTTCCTAATAAATCCTTCTGATTTACAATGTTAATTATTATAGCTATATAAAAATCTGCGAGATACACCTAGTCTACTATACCAGACAAATCTCGGAAGCTTGCTTCACTCCACGTCCACTTAAGAATCCATTATTCAAACCCGCAAATATACTTTTCGCTCGCGCGAGCCGATACTTATCAGCCCCCATAAATTACAGCGCTTTCAAAGAAAAAGAGAGAGAGAGAGAGAGAGAGAGAGAGAGAGAGAGAGAGAGAGAGAGAGAGAGAGAGCGAGAGAACCGGTAATAAAGCAATTACATCAGTGCGAATCGCGCGTAATTGTTTTCAACGGCGAATATATACCACGGAAGCGTATGTATATTTATACACCTCAATATCATTCGTCGCATAAATCAAGACGCGCGACTGGACGTGAATTTAAAATAGCATAGAGCGCGCGCGTGTATATCTTCTTTTTTCTTCTAAAACGGCGACTTTTTACGAGAGCAATTAGGATAATTCTCGCTCGAATTGAAGCGCCTCGTGTAATAAATTACCCCGATGCAACGGCTTCGTTAATCATTCGGCTTCTGACGTTTTGGTTCCAGGGTAACGAGAGAGACGAACGGCCGCCTTGGTAACTTATAAGGTTCATCTTTGACCTTCGGTCTACGCGTCGCGCGAAAAGTCGCGATAAATAAAAATTATCGTAACAGCCGTTCCTTAACTCATGCCCAAACACATTACGGCAATCTCCTACATAATAAGCATTGTTGTAAACATTTCGCGAGGCGCTCCATTTGAATAAATCAGCGAGCTTTTCCCCAAAAATCTGTTGATCGGCTATTAACAGTTGGCTCGCCGTCAAGAATGCCGAGACGCTCCCAATTTAGAAGCATTGGGGAAAAATGTATTCGAACCTAAAATACATAGGCACTCCATATTAAAAATAATAAATTTAAACCCCCTCCAGCCGACACGCATCGAACGAAATAAATCGGATTATTTTAACCATCGTAACGCGGTGTCATTGATCTTTTACGTAACCTATATAACCCCATTGACCCCAACCGATCGCCGTCCGATGATGCACCTGTCGGCGCCAGCATCCGGCCGCCCATTCACTCCAAATTTAAAGCTCCCCCACCATTTACACACACGTACGTAGACGTATGCACATCGCGTGGATTATACAACGGCGCTTTTGACACGGCGCCCAGAAGCTCGTAATACTCGGATCGGAAGTTGTAGGCGAGTCATACGGCGTTGAGGAGAATAATAATAACCCGCTGCTGTGGAGCAGCGTGAATGGGCGGCCGATCGACTTGCTGTTGTTGTTGTTCTCTTCTTTTGCTCGTGGTTGCATAACGGGGGTTGTATAGAGAGAAAAGATAGGTATTTTGCACGTTCCCACGCGTTATAAACAAATAAACCTTGGGCGAGGAGGAGACGTTGGCTTTTGATGAGTCAGTTTTAATGCTGTTTTGCAATGTTTTAAATATTTCGCTGCTGCTGCTGTTGTTTGTCGTTGCTTTTGATTATCGTCTGTCTCTGTGGCTTATATTTTTCATTCGCGCTCGTTGTTGTTTGAGTTTTAGGTTCACTGGATCGACGATTAAGTCATCGCGTATTGTTTGGCAAAAATTCGTTATTATTTTATTTCCTGAGCATTGTAGAATAGCTACTTTTTAAAGTAATTATACACCTGGGACGTATTAAAACACGCGAAAATTCACTGGCAACATTGTAGTCGAAAATAGACGGCCACCGGGCAAGAAGGTTACTCGAAAAATGACAAATGTTTAGTACAATGCGCGTAGCGGCTCGCGCTCCCAAAATTTAATCAGAATCTAATTGACATAATTACTTTAAACTTGGCAATGCTGCCACCGCGGCTCTATTAAGCGGAGGACACTCGAACCCAAGAAATGTGCCCGGCAATTAGCTCAAACGGGGAATATATATATATTGCAAAACCTTGCACTTTTTTTTATCAGGCACGACGTATGTACGTAATAATTGCTTGTCAATTGCCGTGTGCACTTTTCGATTGTTGTGCGAAAATTGAAGCGCTACATGCGTGCTGCCTAAGCAGCGCGCCGCGGGCTAAGTGCACAGCCGTTGACAGCATTCCAAAACTTTGAATTTTGATTTATCCCGGTCTAAAATTAACGCGGCGGCCCGCGCGTTTTGTAAGTATCAAATACAAGCGCGCACGAGAGGCTAATACAAAGTATAAATTTATTGCCAGCTTATACTATTGCTGCTACGCCTGTACATTCCGAGGTACACGCGCGTGATTCACGGTTTCCTCCGCTTCTGCGCGTGGTATTCGAATTTTACGATTTCGGGTTGATTCATTTGCAATGTGTTTCGATTTTTCGCGACATGCTGCGTTTGGGAAATGCGAGGTTCAATGAATGTAGCTTCTATTGAACCTCCCTATTATATACTATCTTTAACGAAACGCTCAAATGTAATCGAAATCATCTCAATCACAACAAGATTATAACATCTCTCCAAAAGCTAATTACTTCTTAAATACTCCTACACAAAAACACTAGTAGCCACCGTTTAAACCACAATATTTTCGGCGATAAGCAATCTCAAACGGTCCTTATCGCCCGTCCAGACGATGTAGCTTTCAATCGAGACATACACTCTAAAAAACTCTTATCTCCCCACACTCACCAATCCTCCCTCCTCCACAGGCGATATACCAACGTTCGCGACCCAACCTCCAACGCTCGCGCTCGAAAATCATCCTCGCACCTCACTTGACAATCGCGTCTACACACACACACACACACGCGCGCGCGTACGCACGTTATATACGAGTGGGTCACCCGAATCCAATCTGAGATTTGGCTCGCCGCCTGGAGGCCTCGCAAAGGTTAACGATCCTCGCGCGCGCGCTCGCAAAAATTGGACGATCGCGCAGCTAAGTGCACAGTGCCTATGCATGTGTGTGCGTATGTGTGTACGTAGGTACGCGGAGTAGTGGTATCACCTTGACTCGGATTATCTAATCTCGAATCGAGATTCCCGCGGATCCGGAGCGAGACGATGCGCGCTCGGCTGTCCTTTGGTTTGTGGTTGTTTTTGAGGAGGTGCTGGGTTGGGGTTGTATAGATTTTTGTGGAGATTATTGATGGTTGGTTATTGATTAACAGCTGATGTGAAAGTTCGAGAGATTGACATTGAGATTGATTTATTAGGCAAATATTGTAAGGTAAGAATTATTGTGAATTATTTTAAAATTATGAAATAGATCGATACTACCATCAACCATTATGTCGAGCAGCCTCCTCCACGCCCACCAACGTAAAGAGCCCAAAAGTTTCCAAATCGACGGACTAAATTTTAATTACCGTCCCTCGCAGACACTCGCGGGGTCCAACTTTTCTATATCCGACGGAATTCGTCTCTATTTACCTTCGTTTATTCGAAACATTTAAAGATACTCTTTCTTGCACGCGCGCGGTTTGTGACACATATACAAACTAGAATGACACCGATTTTCAACAGGTTTCTAGAGTTCCTTGAACTAATTTCGGCAGCGCAGCAGCAGCAGCCGACATAATTACGTGTGTATCGGAGGGCCGGGGAAGAGGAGAACTTGAAAACAACGCGGGCCAATGATTTTCTTCTTTATTTTTATTTTTCTCGGGAAAGAAAAAGCAACGGTTCGAGGGTTTATATTAGACTTAAAAAGATGGGAGAGTTTAGTGTTCGCAGTAAAGATAGGTCGTTAACGAGGTACGGGAAAGTCGCGTCAATTTGGGCGATCGTCGCGGTTGATTAGAGTCGGTGCGTTTAATTGACTTGAATAATGCTGTGGTAAGTATTAAACATATATAGTGGAACTGGAAACGTTTGTTTCACACGTCGTTTTGAAACCAACACTGGCATAATGTGTCGATACAAGTTTTTATATGGGTCAGAAGCTTACATCTTTATTATAGCTACAGGTTACCGTTTTATAGCACAAAATAACAACACCGAGACAAAAGGCTCGTACTTTTAGTAATTTTATTCAACCGCGATAACCATTTCGTTGCATTTCATCTTGGGCGTGTACCTTTACGGGCTAACTTTCAATTTCTCAGACTAACAATGTTTTTCATTTATCCATACGAATTTCATTCCACCGCTTTATTCGACGCTTCTAATATAAAAAAGAAAGAAAATGACCGCCGCAGCGGCTCGAAAAAAGAATCTCTGAAACCTGAACCACCCACCGGCAATTCATCACACACTCACACAGACACGCACACACCTACAATAATAAAATCGCTCCTCTCGCTATGAAAATTTTCGGCAGCCGACGACTAACTCGTCGCTCGCGCGCGCGCGCATCATCAATTTATACGAGTTTATTTCTGAGAGAGCCGCTCGCGGGCGACCTATATTTTCCTCGGCCCGAGAAAAGCTGCCGCGCGACGACGACGCCGATGATTTCCGGCTGCGCGTATTATATATGTGACTATACCCGCGTGCGCGCAAACTTTCTCGTGAAGCGCGAGGTGATTCACTTTTTTTTTTATGTACGTATGCAAGTGCGCGCGCGACGCGCTTTGTTGTTGTTACCTGTTGTTTGGCGAGAATGGATGTAGGAAGTTTTTTTTTTTGTTTTAGAGGTAGTGAGTATATGGTTGTCGTGATCGTTTAGGGATTGGATCTTTGCAAAATAGTTTAGCATTGAGGAGTAGTTCTAAGCAGTTAACTTTTTATTTACGAATTTTAGTTTTTAGAAAACCTTTTTGAATTATAAATAAAACTACTTGTTAATTGTCATCCCTTATAATCACATTAAAATTGCTATTAAATAGTGAATTATAAATTTTTTTTCAATAAAAAAAGAATAAGTTCATTGATATTATCTATTTTAATAATTTATTGTATGTGCAATTAATAAATCAACGTCCTATTATTTAATACTTTATTATACATCACACGTGTATCATTGATCAAAACAAATACTCCTCTGTCTGATGAAAAGTATTTTTACCATTAAGCAATCGAAATTAACAATGTGCACCAAGTGAATCAGAGCAAAAGTATGTTAAAAATATTCGAGTGAGTGCCAGCGATGACTAAAGTGCAAAAAACTTCAGGCACTTGCATTTGGTTGATGATAATTAAACTAATCAGTGAATCAATAGAGTAACAATAGATATCTATACGTAGATCAATATTTAATCAATTGTAAATATGCACTGAAGAGTCATTGTTGCTGTAATTACATGCCATCGCGTGTTTGAAAATATTCAGGCAGATTGAAAAACGTTTTTGCTCTGTTAATGGCTCTCAAACAGTTTGACTTTGAAATGATTATTAATTGGAACACATCCTTGACGAGCGATGACTGGCTGTGCAGGAGAAATTTTCCTGCAACGCAGGAGAAAGAGAGAGAGTGAAAGTTCAGCGATACAACAACCAGCTGCTTTGATATGACTCATCGCACAATTATTTTAGTCATAAAGTCCAAAAATACAAACTGAAGGGCCCCTGCAGGTGCCCAGAAGAGCCTTGAATCCCTGCCAACAATTGGGAAAACGTCAAGAGTCGCATGCCCACAGACACACACGACTAAAAGATTTTCAAGAAAATAAAAGGAAGCCTTCGCCACAGTCTGCTGGTACAAAAGACTGACATAACTTTGGCTTATCAATCCAATGGCTGTGTGTACACTGTGTAGTACTAATAATAAAGCGCCACTCTGTGAAATTTTATCTCTCTCATCTAAGACAAACACACAGGAAAATTTCTGATTGTCTGCATTAAACAAAAATGTGAGCAGCATTCATGAGAATTGAATGTTGCACTTGACTTTATCTAGCAAGAATTTTTCCTATCTAGATTATGAAACATTATAATTAATTTGTTAATTAAAGATTTCCTCTCACGCATTGTTTTAATTTTTGTTAAAAGTAGTTCTCTGAGACAGGAAAATCTTTTATCTTTAAGCACAAGCAATGAATTTCAATTTGTTGAAAAGTTATAGCTCCCCAGCCAATTGAAATTTAAGCTGAAACTTGAACCAAAACAAGACACCAAAATAACTCTGCTATCTATTTTTTCTTGTAAAGAGCACACATTGAATAACTGTATCAAACTCTGGCTGAACTAAAAATAATTTGCTGGCTCCTTAAGACTCGGCTTTTCATTCAACAAAAATCTGATGAAATTTGAAAAATAATTTTCCATTCAGCAAATTCCTTAGTCTCAAAACTGCCAATTCATATTTGTACACTTGACTTTATTTTAGCAAAGAGCAGTCAAACCGTCTGCTTAATTATTTTTAGTGCAAAGTTGTTATCTTTCCCCCGTCAAGAAACCAAACAATTTAGAGAATTTCTGTTAGCACATTTGAACCTGTGACAAAATATCTTTCAGACACACACTCACACATACACTTCCACATGCGCCACTGTTACGTACTCCTACTGATGCTGTACTATTAATAAACCCTGCTTTGGAGAGATGATATCTGGCGAATCCCAGAAAGAAAAAATTTAGTCACCATCACTTTTGCACATAAATCTTCTACGCACCAACAGCAATAAAAAAAATCAAGAAATTCCTTTTGAAGTCCACCACACATATCGGAGCTGTATTTACACGCCAGGTAGAAGCCCAGTTGTACCAAGGCTACACAGGCATCCCGTGTACCTACTCCCAACTATTGCACGAGAAACGAAAATACCTCTATTTGCACACCCAACAAGGACAAGCTTGACTGCCTGTGGTGCTTTCGACCTTCTGGCACACACCGTATATACCTTCCAGCACATACACACTCACACACAGGCACACACAGTTACTTCTCCAGGCTAACAAAAAATAGAGTTCACTCACTTTTTTCTGCTGCTTCTCCCAAGCGGGGTCGAGCAGTCCCTCGCGCTCCCACTCCTCCTCGGGCTCCATGTAGCCGTCGCCGTAGGCCTC
The DNA here is from genome assembly GCA_036365515.1 of Torymus aiolomorphi. Lineage (NCBI taxonomy): Eukaryota > Metazoa > Arthropoda > Insecta > Hymenoptera > Torymidae > Torymus > Torymus aiolomorphi. Next base: position 15,849,858 of record CM070877.1, read on the forward strand.
CATGTCGTTCATCCTGACTAACCGCTATATACTCTCTTCTCTCTCTCACTCTCTTGCCTTCACTAGCTCGTCGTCTTCGTCGTAGTCGTCGTGGCGCGTCGTCCGTTCGCGCGTGTATATACTTCAAAACCGGAGCAGCGGGGGGGGGACAGAGAGAGAAATACAATATATATACTTATAAGCACTTTTTGGTGGTATCACATAATATAGGCGGCAGTGTAAATACTTTTGTATATACATATATATACAACGCGCACACAGACCGGACTCTTTTTGACAGACGCGCGCGGGCGCGCGCAACCGCTCCGATTCCTTTCACCTCTGTGTGTTATATAGCGGGACACACTCTCGTCCGCGCGCGCTCTCGTGCGACCTAACCTTTTTCCTTCCTCCCTCTCTCTCTACACACCAACCGTAATGCAAAATATCCTGTTGTCTGTCGACTACTATGAAAGAAAAACAGCCGCTACTGGAGAGAGGGACGAAGGAAGAAGCGCCGGTTAGCTTAGCGCGCGCGTGTGTCTTTAACTATTTAGCCCGTCCGTGTGCAAGAAGTATATGTGTGTATATATATCAGTACGTTGTGCGAGGGTGAGAGGCACCTCCTCTCGGTTAAACACGTCCCGACGAACTGAGGTACTCTACGCAGGCTCTTGTATAGATAGAAACGCGCTCACTGTCGGCCGGGCGCGCGCTCTCTCTCTCTCTCTCTCTCTCTCTCTCTCTCTCTCCTCTAATCTGCTGCACTGCCACGAATCGTCGTCGTAGCCGCCGCCGTCGTCGTCGTCGCCGCGACACACGAGTACGCTGTACGAGTACACGGGTCGCCGGTGTGTGCGCCGACGCTCGCTCGCTCGCTCGCTCCGCTCCGGTCTCTCCTCCCCCCTCCGCTGATGGTAGCTTTAGATTTGTATGTGTGGATGTGTGTGTATATATATGTTGCGCTTCTCTCTCTCTCTCTCTCTCTCTCTCTCTCTCTCTCTCTCTCTCTCTCTCTCTCTCTCTCTCTCTCCAGCCCTTCTCTCGCGTTCCCCCTCTACGACTTACGAGTCGGGCGATTTTTTCGGTGGGAGTGGGTATATGTGGAGTGCGTGCATGTCGCGAGCTGGCTGTGTGTGATGGTGGATGGCTGGTTTCGCGAGTGTAAGGCTGCGCAGACGATGGAGTATAAGATTGTATATAGTTACGGTTAAGGTTGGTTGACACCGATGGCTGTTTGGGAGATTTATTGGTAATGTTGTTTTATGGTTGAAGGGAGTTTAGGGGAATAATTATCGTGATAACTAAATATTTCGTGAGGAAGGATGGTTAATAGGAAATAATTATAAGAATTTTCTAACTCACTTAAGACTTTGTCAAAAGTTTGAAAGATCTTAGATAATAAAAAGTGTAATTTTTATAATAAGTGGTATAAAATATGCTTTAAAATTTCAGATGAAACTTGCAATCTTCGTATTAGAAATGACAACTATTCTAGACTGAATCAAAGCGCAATCCAGTGGAATCCAGCTGGAATCTAGATAACGTTTTATGTATAGGGTTGCTCGGTTGAATATTAATTTTTATATGAAATAATTACATGACACACCATGACATCAGAAACGGGAAGTAAAATTATAGTTTCTATACTTTTTCATTAACCATGACTGTTATAGAACTCGGAACAAGTTTTAATTTATCACGGTGACGGAATGAAAAATCACTTGTAATAGAAAATCGGAGAAATCTATGTCCAGCGCACAACATCAAATGACTCATCCCCGCGAAAATCAGAACGAACCTCTCACAGCGACCCATCGAGAACCGTATAACACTAAACACCAACCGCCACGGGGAATCCCAATTATTTAGCCCATCACGGCGCGCTGCGTGCAGCACGCAGGCGATGATATTACAGTGCAAAAATTGTTCAAAAGATCATCGCAATCAAACCATCGGTGTTCCTCGAAAAGCGCGTTTAACGAGGAAAGCTCTCGCCGCGCTGCAGGTGACGACGACGACGCGCATATATGTAGTTTCGCGTTTCGAGGCTATTGAGGTGCTCGATTAAGTACGCGCACGAGCGCGTATTGCATATAAGTATATCTACCGATGACAAGGTTTCGAGCGGGTAACGCGATCTGCATGTGATCGCGGAGATGAAAGTTAATTTAGCGGAAGATGTCATGATGGTGTCGGTCGGCAGGTGCAGGTGCGCGGGGAGAGAACGAGAGGCGCTTACATCCGTGTGGATTTGGAAAAATGGCGCAAGTCACTAGAGTAAAGTGGAGACGGAGTGTACTGTTACCTTTTTCTATATACGGCAGTTTGTATTCTGGATAGGCAATCTTTTTTTTTTAAATCGATAGCTTTAATGAGAATGTTGAAGTAGGGTGGCTATAAAATTGTGTTTTTCCATAATCATCATGTTGGAATACTTTATGGAAAGTAAGTTATAAGTTACAAAAATAATATATAATATGTAGCTTCTCGATAGGTAAAATTATTATTTGGTATATTTGAGTCAACAAGTTATCCTTTCTTAAATACGATTTTAATTTTAAACGAAATTACATCGTCTATCTTTCGGTTATTTTAATTCACCTATCAATTTTCGTTGATTGCATTCAGATACTGACAGCTGAAAAAGGTAAAAAAAATTCTATAAAATGTTGGCAAATAGGTACGTATTTTTTTCTTCCAAGTTTATTATTTTCAACTGTAATAACTATAACCCCTGAAATTCGCAATATTTCATTCCAAATATATATATGAGAAAAACCTATACAACAATACTTCACATCACCCTTATTCCACCAACCTCGAGTATTTCATCCAAAACATCACACCCCAACGTATCTCGTCCGCGCGACCACACGAGCCTTTCCCTCTTTCTTTCTCTTATTCTCTCTCGATTAGATCGCCCCTTACACGCTCTCTCTCTCTCTCTCTCGCTCTTTCTCGCCCGGCACATACTACATCTGTCCATCGTGGTGACGCGTGTGTCTCGTTGCACGCGCGCGCGGCTCTCAACGATTCCCCCCTGCGATGCGAGGCTCTCCTCCAGCTCTCACGCGCGCATTGTTGTGCGATACTAATGACGACACGCGCGTGAAAGCGCGGCGTCTTCAGGGTGTCGGAGTACAGTCCCTCGGGGGATGCCTGAGGAGGAGGTACGGGATGAGGAAAATTGGTGGGACAAACATTTTTGGTGAGGAGGTTGAAGGAACTGGAATGGTTGGGGATTTTTGTTGGGGACGAGAAGCGGTTGAAAAAATTGATATTTTTACTGAGAGTTATTTCGTTTTGTCTTTTTGAGTCTGCTACTATAAGTACAATTGTTTGAATCAATTTGAAACGATTTTGTTTAAAATAATTTACCTTCAAAAAATTATAAAAACAGATGTTTGAAGAAAAGTCTATATTATGCGATCGATATAAAAATTAGGTCCATAATATTTGGAATAAAAATGTCTTTATAACTATAAAGTATTTAAATTCTATACATTATTATTTTAAATGTAAAAGTTGATTTATTATTATTATTATTTAGATTTCGATTTAGATCTCTTTACAAGAAGAAAATTATTCATTATCTAAAACTATATTTAAAGAAAGAAAATGTATAGCAGTAGATGCAGACAAGTATGGCAAGCCGTGAAGTTTAACTACCTAACACTGACAAAGTAGATATAACTAATCTGTCCAAGTGTAAATATTAATTTTTATCATAATTTATATCGAAAAACAATTTTCCAGTATTTTTTAATGAATCGTTAAAATGTCGTCGATAACCATTCTTAAAATTGTAATTAAATATTCATTAAATATATAGCATTTTAATGAAAAATTTTCTATGAGCGACAACAACAATGCTATTATTTTTCAAACAAGTGATTTATTTTAGAAAATATAAACTAAATTATAGTAATATAATATGCACATTTGACCACTTTCTATGAAACTGGAAAAACTAAAAAGTTTCCGTGCTACCGTCGGAAAGTCAGATAGGGTAAATGTGGGTATTACCGCGGACGCTGCAATTACCGCCGATCGACGAAAAACGCTCTGCAATTTCATTTTTCATAGTATAATTCGGCATTTAATATTTATTCGATCATACAAAATATTAATTAATATAAGAAATCGTCTTAAAAAGAGAATAAAGCATGATTTGTATGAATATACTACATTATTGTCTGGCCATCCGCGGTAATATCGTCATTTGTATACAAATACGATTGCTGGTATTACTGCGGCATTGGTCCAACGTAACCTCAAAGCAGTGAAATCAAGAAGTCTACAATATATATGAGAACATTTGCCAACTGCTACGTTCTAAATGAAATATGATGTAAAAATATACAGATATGTTCATTTTTTCGGTTGTAAAATTATAAATAATATAACAAGCTCAAGGTAAAATTCCGCAGTAATACCCCCGCGGTAATCCATCATACACACGGTAAAACCCCCGCGGTAATTCAATCATACCCGCAGTAATATCAGCCTCGGATCTATTTTTTAGATTACATTTATTAATTAACTATATGTTTTTTATCATATGATAAGAGTCATTTTTGCATTTCTGGTAAGTTAAAGAAGAGTTAAAAAAAGAATTCAACTTAAATCATCGAGGCAAAGCTTTTAATTCGTGTACTACACGGAGAGAAATGGTTGAGTAAAAATTACTATACTGTATTGAAACCGGGGGACAGACTCAAATTATCAAAAAAATTACTATACTTTCTAGTAAAAATTGTTATAAATGTAGTAAAAATTACTAGAAATATAGTAATTTTTACTAGAAAGTATACTAATTTTTTTGATAATGCGAGTCTGTCCCCCGATTTCAATACAGTATAGTAATTTTTACTCAAACATTTTTCTCCGTGTATAAGACGCCCATGCTGAAAAACCGCGGTAATACCCACTTTTACCCTAGTTGATGCCAATGAAAACTTGGAGCTACCGCACCGAATTATTCTTACTAAAGAGCGAAACTCACTTATCACAAATTTGCGTTGAGTAATGAGTCATTTGGATCGAATGAAACTTAATGGTCGGGTTTCTTTTGATCTATAAAACGGTTGTTTCTTGACTTGAAAACACATAAAGTAGGCATGTTAATATTTCAGTTAATGTGACATTCTGTTAATGTGTCTAAAATGTAAAATTTTAAATTAAAATTTAATACAAATTCGTGTCAAGTGTCAAATATTTAATGAAAATTGTATTTTCATATACTTAATTAGTAACATAAGTTAAATCACCCTTTGAATAATTACACGTACTTTAGGAGAATAGATAAACACAGTAGAAAGAAGATACAAAGATACTTCAAATGCAGCGCGCCTACATCCTTCACAGCCACGGAAAGTATAAGGTAACACAGTTTACTAGGAGTAAAATGTTGAGTTAATTGATAGTTGGAACTCTTTTTATCTTAATGGTAATACACTACCTCAAGGATAAATATTATTTGTTTATTATTTAAAAATAATGTAATTACGTTCGCTATTATTCTTTTTTAAGTTTAGAAAATTCTTAGAAGTAGTAGAAGGCACCGGCGAGTTTGAAGGATTTTCATGATTTAAAAATTGCAAAATAAATAATTAAATTTTTTTTTTATTTCTGACTTCTTATTTTTTATATTTTTTTATCAGCACACCAAACAGAAATAAAATTAATGATAAAATTAATATTTTCATATACAGTTAGGTACACTGTAATTCAAATATTACTATCTTTTCTTTTTAAACGTGAGATAGATATGTGATTTTCTGATTTTCAGCCTAATATTCAACTTACTCAAAGCGTAAGAAAGTTTACAGTGTTTTGTAAAACTACTAAAAGACGAAACCACCCCTACTATTTCATACAACATTTTACAGATTACCGAGTTCACCTCTCGCTGATAGAAAAAAAAATTTGTAATTCCCCCTCGCTTACAACACTTCTTCCACATTCTTCCGCACCCAGCCTATTATCCATTCATCACCTCCAACAACCTCCACGGCCAATCCATCCGCACGACGCGAAAACCCCCAAACCTCACGCTGCTGGCATTTTTTTCGTCGGCAACTCGGCCGGGGAATAAATAATATATACATATATCAACCCACACGGATAATATTGCCAGGGCCGGCGAGCGAGCGGAATGTGCGCGGAGCGCGAAAATAGTCGCGAGGCTGCTTCGACCGTGGACCTCATTCACCCACGCGCGACCGAAATAGTCACCGCGAGGAGGCTCTCTCTCTTTCTCTCTCTCTCCTCCGTGGTAATCCCGAAAAAGACGCTTGCTGCGCCCGCGAGCACGAGAGCGCCTGATTTTCCGTACTCCACGTGGAAACGCGAGGATATTTGTGCGCGAGCTGGTGGGGTGAAATAAGGATTGAGATTTGGTGGGATCGAGGAAACGAAGGAGTTGGCGGCAATAGAGAGATTTGAATTTTGCGCGCTTCTCGGAAGTTTGAGAGGCTCGAGGTTCGAGGATCGAAGTAGGAGAAGTCGATTGTGGAGAGAGAACGGAGCGCGCGTGCGCGCTCTTTATGGCGGGAATAGTTTGAAACTGGAATGAGGAGTTTTACTGCGACGGTCATTTTTTGTAGATACTTATTATGATTTTTATTGCCTATGTTTGTATTTGTTCTATATGGTAGGTAGAATGTAAAAAGTAATCAATTATAATTTATATTGTTAGTGATACTCCCTTCGAGTACTGCATGATACTATAATTTAACTTTCAGAATAAGGACTATAGATTTCTTATTATTATTTTTGTTCAATAAATAATTAATCTATGATAAAAGCAATTAAGGCTACTGTTTGTGAGTGTTAAAAACTTTCGACTATCGTTAAAATAATTTTTGTATTATTAATTTTTATATTAAAAAAAATTGATGATTTGAAAATTCATGGCATCCGAATAATTTTATTTATTGTCTTGAAAACTAAAACATGCGCAAACGTTTTAGATGCATATTTTTTAATCATTTTTCACGCGCAATCGAATGATGTAATAGTATATTACGACACAAGGCCAGGAAGTTGGATTTCCTGGCCGGCACTATTTTGACGCCCGAGGCGAAGCCGAGGGCGTCGATGCGCGCCGGCCAGGGCATCCAACATTCCGGCCAAGTGTCGTATACTATTTTTCTTCATCCCCGGCCGACAGTACGCCTATATAGTTTTGATATTAATTAATAAAATATCGTTGTTGGCTGCTAACTACGACTCGGCCATATGTATAAAAGGCCTGCTTCAGCGCCACTTTACATATCGCGGAGCGTAAGGCTCGACTTTTGCTTTTTTTGATGCCCGCCCGACTTTTGCAAAACCGAGGCGAAGCCGAGGTTTTGCTGGTCGGGTCGGGCATCAAAAACACTAGCAAAAGATGCTTAAAAAAGATGATGGACCAAAAATATGTACATACTTAATTGATACTCATTTCAACTACAGAACAACCTCTCAATGGTTCCTCTGTCTTTTTCTATCCCATAAGCGATACATTATAGAATGAGAGTCAAAAAACTTTCACATATAAGTATATAGCTACACCATGTTTTGAAACTCAAAATATAAACATCATGTCTATATATGTATAGAAGCTTTCTGACAGCGTGTAGGCGATATAAGAACATATTGATTATCAGAGTTATAAATATATTGTTCAATATATTAATAATAACATAAAATTAATTTAATACGCCTATATCTTTTCAAATTTCCGATTTTACAAATGATTTTCTTGTCATCAGATTTGGAAGGGTTAGCATAGTTTAGGTTACAACACGTGCGCTGTCGCGGACGTTGCCACGCAACGGTCAACAAAGAGCGGCCACAAAAGTCGCTCTTCCCGGCTCGATTTCGCGCCGGGAAGACCGTACTTCGGCTAGGGGATGAAGAAAAAATATTTTATAATATACACCTTCGTCATCCCCATAATCCTAACCCAATCTCCTATCGCGTAAGAAAATCGATATAACTACCCATGGGGACTTCCTAGCTAAACATCGTCGGTGCCCGGTCATGATGGTAAAGAACTTGACGCTGACGGACAAGGAGCTGGCCAAGACGAGGCTGATGCCATGCACGCGGCAGTGAGCGTCGGTGACGTCAAGGCCGTCGAGAATCCACTGCGCAGGTGGGAGTATAGGTTATGGAGAAAGAGGCGTGAGCATAATTCATAAAAAGGTATAATATACCTTGCATTCTCGTCAGAAACGCGAATGTAAAATTATTCTAAATTAGAAGTTAAGGTACAAATAACAAAATTACTTCTTTTTTTATGACACTTTTTTAGACCTGTAAAACTACCTGCAGTTTTTCTGTTCTACTCCAGCTGTGTTAGCGATATATGCGGACATACTTAATTGTTTTGTTATTTATATCAAAATATTCAAATTTAAATAATCGACTTTTAATAAAATAATGTATTAGCTTTTTTAATAATAAATCGAAAAATTGGGTAACACTTCATATAGCTAGCGAATTTTTATTATTTAAAAATGATATATAAATAAAACTAGTTATTTACTACTTTGGGTTGAAGTAAATATTTTAACGAAATAATGGTAACTCCCTATTGAAAAAAATCACGTAACAAAATTATGTGATTTTGTTACGTAACAAAATCAAAATTGTTGAATGAAGATATCTTTCAATGAAATTGAATATTTGTATTTCTTTATCACATGAGCGCTTAAAATTTTATATACACTGAAAAAAATTTCACGTTGTAAGAACTGAAAGTACGGCTCTGACAACAGTACTGTTCGGCTGATTTTCTTTCTGCTGAATTTTATAGATACAGTAAAATTATTCGTACAGTTGTGACTAATGTATAGAGCACTAATGTATAGAGTTTTTTGTCGGAGCATTAAATAGATTATGATTCGCCATACATACATATTTTTCATTAAAATAATCTCGATTGATAAGTACACTGATTACAGATGAAATACGCAAAAGCGGATTGCAAACATGCGGTTGATGTGGCCGGTTTCTTGACTTTTTTAGGTTATAACATGAACATCGGCTTCGCGTTGTAGCGTTGTCAACAAACAAATACCGGCGGCAAAACTAAATCGTACCGCTGTCAGAGCTGTACAAGTACATTTCCCGTACCTGACCAATAGTGTCGTTACATTATACAAATGAATAGCTGCTTCAGCCGTCTGTAAGGGTAAATGAACACTATAAATAGTGTTAGTATAGCAAATCGAAACTATGGTTTCTACAGCCTAAAATTTTTTTCAGTGTATGTTTACTATTTTAGAGTTAACATTTTTAAGGGAGTGTGGAATACCGACCTCTATTATGCGACTGACCGTACCGGCCGGACAGCAGTAATTCGTTATAACTCGATTGTTACTCCGATTAACGACTTATCCAAATTCGTTTGCCCTCCGTAATGTAATAATCTACCATTCTGCAAAGTTTTGAGTCAAAATTTAAAGGACACCTTTAAAAATTTCTGGAACGAAATTTTGTCATTTTTCATTCCAGAAATGTTTAAAGGTGTTCTTGAAATTTTAACTCAAAACTTTGCAGCGCTTTGATTTAACGTTAGAGAGAAAAATTTTACTCGACGACGCCATCGTCGTGCTAAACTTAATCTTCGAAAGTATCGCTAAACAGCTAAGGTACAAATTATTTCCTGGCACAATAGTTCGAAAAATACTGAGCTACTTAATATTGAGAGACTTAGGAAATTTGAAGTTACTTACAAAGTAAGATAACAAGGAAGAAAGCTATGTGTATTATATAAAAGTTATATGTATTTTTAATCTATTTTTTCCAATAATAAAGTATACGAGGGTCATTTGACAAGTACCTAGCCTCACCGCCAGATGGTGCCACTATCGCACCAGAAATACACTACAGTGCAGTATCTTCCTGTAAACGGTTACAGACGAAATTTCAGCCGGATCGGAGTTGTAGTTTATTTTTGAGAGCGTGTGAAAGCAAATGTGTCCGTTGATTTTTGAAAAAATGGAGAAAGAACAATATCGGTCGGTGATTCGATTCTTGTTTTTGGAAGGGAAATCGCGCAGTGAAATTAAAGAACGCTTGGATGCAGTGTATGGGGATGCTTCTCCTTCGATGGCGACCGTTAAATTTTGGTATAACAAGTTTCAACGTGGTCGTACGTCGGTTTTTGATGATCCACGCCCAGGTGCTCCGAAAACAGCCACTACGGAGGAGAACGTGACAAAAATACACGATATCGTTTTGTCAGACCGCCGATTAAAGGTGCACGAGATAGCTGCGATGGTAGGCATCTCAGAAGAACGCGTGTGGCATATCCTACATGAGATTTTAGGCATGAGGAAGCTGTCAGCAAGGTGGGTGCCGCGTTTGCTGACTGCAGACAACAAGCGCATCCGTGTGACCAGTTCAGAGCAGTGTTTGGAGCTGTTTAATCGCAATCCAAAAGAGTTTTTGCGTCGTTACGTGACCGTCGACGAAACATGGATTCACTACTACACTCCAGAGACCAAGGAGCAGTCAAAACAGTGGACCTTACCCGGTGAACCTGCTCCGAAGAAGGCGAAGACGGTCCCGTCGGCCGGAAAGGTGATGGCCACTGTTTTCTGGGATTCTCAAGGTGTGATTTTTATTGACTATCTGGAGAAGGGCAAAACGGTCACAGGACAGTACTACGCCGAACTATTGAGCCGATTTGACGCCGTGTTAGAAGAAAAACGGCCCCATTGGTCTAAAAAGAAAGTGCTTTTCCACCACGATAATGCACCGGCTCACACTTCTGCACTCGCCACGGCTAAATTGGTCGAATTACGCTACGAACTGCTGCCCCATCCACCGTATTCTCCAGATTTGGCTCCGTGCGACTTTTTTTTGTTTCCGAACCTAAAAAATTCGCTCGCCGGGAAGAGATTCCACTCCAATAACGAAATAATCGCCGCCACGGAGGCCTATTTTGCAAAACAAGAGAAAACATTTTTTTCAACGGGGTTAAAAAAATTGGAACACCGCTGGACCAAGTGTATTCAACTAAAAGGAGACTACATTGAAAAATAAATTTTATTTTTTGTAAAATTTTGGTGTTTTCATTTGTAGGCTAGGTACTTATCAAATGACCCTCGTACGTTCTACTGTTTCTTATCGTAAATAAATATTTAATAGGCTTATAATCTATCTCTGCATCGTAATTGGCATTCAAATTATAACGCTTTCGATCCGCATGGTAGTATAAGCCGAAACATTTTTTTTTTTCATTCTTTTACGGATCTTACAAAGTAATGCTCACATGATTATATCGACGCTCCCTACGAAAACTAGCACCTTTTTTGCCCTCCTCACGAAGACTAGCACATTTCAGAAAACTGCAAGAAAAACTAGCATAACTCACGACTTTGCCGCGAATACTAGTACAATTCGCGAGGTTGCCGCGAAAACATCATTCACGAGTTTGCGCCGAATAATAGTACAATTCGTAAGATTGCGAGGAAAAGTAGCACGATTCGCGAGTTTGCGACGAAAAGTAAGACGATTCGCAAGCTTGCCGCGAAAACTAGCACTTCGCGTCACCGTGTTAATTTACATAAGAGGCAGTGGAATGTGCTAGTCTTCAACGCAAATCAATGGGGCGTGCTAGTCTTCGCGGCCAACGCTCAAATGGACTAGTCTTCGTGGCAATCTGAATCGTGCTAGTTTTCGTAGGGAGCGTCGATATATTCTCTCTAAATTTAAAAGAATGAAATTCACTGAAAATGATCATTTATAAGTAAGTCATTTAAAAAACCGAAATGTTAGAACTAAGTATTCGTCAACATCCCTGGTACAATATAAGAAATAATTTAAATAACAAAAACATCAAAAGTAAACACACATGAAACAAATTTCCTTTTCAAATTTTCACTATAAAATAGAAAAATTTTGGAAAATGTTGCAATTGACTTGATAAGATTTTTTTGCATTACTTCTCTGGCTTTTTTCCGATTTCAAAAGTAGCTTATTTTGCGCTTATTTTCGATCTAAGAAAAGTTGTCATAAAATGCGTCATATGAGGAACTCTTCCAAAACTCTTAGATACTTTGAAAACTAAAGAAAAAAAAAATGAAGGCACACCTTTGCAACAATTTTTCCTCTCGTTATTTAAGCCATAAAATTATCTTAAAGCACATTGCGTAATAGCATCTCCGGAGCATAATTCGTATCAGCCCTCCCCAATGTCTATACAGGACAGCTTCATAGCTACTTTATAGAAAAGTCGAAACGTATGGCCCTGGATTGTGTATATACATTTTGCGGTTTATGTCGAGGTCCATGGATGAGGCTTATCGATGTATGAGGAAGGGTTTTTGACCCCTTAAACATGAATATCTCGAGTATTTTTGCGAAAAAGTTAAACGTGAATTGTTATTAACAATTTTTAATAACAAAACGAAATTTAGTTTTTCGTTTTGAAAATTTTTCTTTCATTTTCCTTGGGCAATTTTGAACCAAACGAACTAAAAACTTTAAATTTCATTTTGTAATTAAAAATTGTTAATAATCATTCACGGTTAACTTTTTCGCAAAAGTACTCAAGATATTTGTGTTCGAGGGGTTCACCTACGAACCTTAATCGGCTATGGCCACCCCTATAGCAAACCCGGACTACTTCATAATGAGTATAGATTTATGTACCCCTTGTGAATTAACCCCCGAAAATGCGATTCGGCTTTTGTGGAAAGCGTCATAGGCAATCGCCGCTAACAATAAGTACACGGAGAAAAATTTTGTAGTGAAAATTACAAATATTCGAGACAAAATTACCAGTTTCTATGGTAATGGATGGACAGACTGACAATTTCAAACTTTTTACCAAAGTGCCTTGGTAAAATTTTTTTTTAGTTAATTTAAATTAAAAAAATTAACTTTTTTATCCATATTGATGGATAAAAAATTAACTTTTTTATCCATATTGATGGATATATAGTATTTTAATATAGAAATAGAAACAGAAACAAGGATGAAAAAACATTAAACTGAAAAAAAATTTTTACGGAAGCGGGATTCGATCCGACGATCTTTGTGTTGAGAGTCCGACGTTCTACCGACTGCGCCATGGAAGCTGTTACCAACAGTCATTTGAATCGCCGTTATTACTTACTGAAAATATGTGTATTGTTTTCATTTTAACGTCGCGCACACCTCTAGTATCAATCTTCTGAAACACAATAATGCGCAGTGCGCATGCGCGAATACACAAATACTAGGTTATTTGGTAAAATTTATCAGTTTTCTTAGTAAAAATTCTTAGGTTACCTTGTAAAAATGACTAGATCTCAATTTTTACCAGTGTGTCTGGTAATTTTTATTCCGATAATTTGGTATTTTTTTTAAGTGGTTATGGTAGTTTTTCCTGGGAAACTTATAAATTGTATTAGAAACCTGGGAATATCACGGCTTTTGACAGTCTATCCATGCGCTACCAAGGCACCTTGGTAATTTTAACTCTAAAATTTCTCTCCGTGTATAGCCTACAAAATCTTACGGAAAATGCAAGCGAGATATAGGTACCTAAGTAAAGATGGCATTTGTCGAACGTTCAACACCTTCGTTTTGGAAACCTCGCTTATAAAAAAAAGCCAACCTGTACTTCGACCCCACGTCAAAGAAGATAGACGTACATAGAAGCGCAAAGCGGATAGGAAGACTGAGGCACCCCGAAGAAGTACGCACCCCGACCACGCGCAGCGCGGCAGTCAATTTCTAAATGCTGCGAGAACAGTTGATGCGCGGCCGGTAACACACCACCCATACCGGCTGCAATGATAACACGACGTACTTCGTACGTAACATTGCAAAATTATTATTTACGAAGATCTGTTATTGCTATTGCTATAACAAAAACGATAAATAAAAACAAATTAATCTTAAACTCATACTCCTAAACCCAAATGGGGGGACAATTTATATATTACATACGTGTAACACATTCACGTCAATTCCGTTGGTCCTGTGGATAGCGCGCATGTTTACTATCTTTTTGGTGCGGGTTCAAATCCATTATCGGATTTTTTTTTTTTATATATATATATTAATATAGTATAATAAGATTGTTATTTTCTGCTGATTTGAAAATAACGTGAAAATTAAAAGCGCGAACTATAGTTTTCGCGCCTTTTTCTATTATATTTGTAATTCAAAAGATCTTATCGTATTTTATGTACTTCTGCTATGATTATTATGATAAATAATAATATATTATTAATATTTAATATTCTTAATTACATTAGTTAACTGTATAAATTATGTAAAACAACAACAATAAAAATCTAACGTAAAATACCTCTAAATAATATAACATATGAATAAAAAACCAATCAGATAAAAAAAATTCATCCTTTCAAAATTATTTTAAAAGGTCGAGTGTAAATTATTTTTTAAGCTAAATATAGGAAAAATTCTTTATTTCCTTTAAATTATTATTTTTATTTACTTCACAGTTTTATTTACAATGGTTATTTAAAAATATTATTCATGTATTCTATATGATTTCTCATGAAATAGTATTTAAGTATTTTTATAATTATTTTATATAACAATTCGTAAATAAAACAAGAATTATCCAACATTTTTTATATACGGGAGTGCGAAAAAACTTCAGAAATTTTACTGTTATTTTCAAATCGGCAGAAAATAGCAATCTTATTATACTATATTAATATATACTAGCTACTTTTAGCGCGCTTCGCGCGTATCATTTATCTCTTTGTTTTTTTATTTTTGAGGTTATGAACATGATCAAGTTTCATTTTAAAAGTTTGTTTTAAATAGTTTAAATTATACGATAATAACGTAAGTCTCATAAGTAAAATCATGAAATTTTTCTTATACTATTCAGTTTTAAATATTCAAAGTCAAGAATCCAATCTTCAAAATTCAAACATACTCGATTTTGGCACTTATTCTATGTAGACCAATCAAATGAGCCAGCAACAACCAATCAAAACAGTCTTATTGTGATGACAGATTTCCTCCATCACTTTTTTAAGAGAGGATATAAAAAAAATCCGATAATGGATTTGAACCCGCACCAAAAAGATAGTAAGCATGCGCGCTATCCACAGAACCAACGGAATTGACGTGAATGTGTTACACGTATGTAATATATAAGTTGTTCCCCCATTTGGGTTTAGGTGTATGAGTTTAAAATTAATTTGATTTTATTTATCGTTTTTGTTATAGCAATAGCAATAACAGATCTTTGTAAATAATAATTTTGCAATGTTACGTACGAAGTACGTCGTGTTGCCATTGCAGCCGGTATGGGTGGTGTGTTACCGGCCGCGCATCAGCTGTTCCCGCAGCATTTAGAAATTGACTGCCGCGCTGCGCATGGTCGGGGTGCGTACTTCTTCGGGGTGCCTCAATTTCCCTGCAGGCTTTGCGCTTCTATTTACGTCTATCTTCTTTGCCCACGTGACCTAGAAACTCCAATGCTCCGCTCACAGCACAAGAGAATCAATACAACTGCAGCTAGCGAAGCCCCTCACGGCAGCATCGATACCCGTCGGAGATGATGAAATTCTCAGGCAAGACAGTCCGAGTCGACAAGATGAAGCAGGAGGTGGACGACGAGGACCTGAATGACGAGGTGGAGGCGCTGCACGCGGCAGCGCGCGCCGGCGGTGTCGAGGTTGTTGAGAGTCTGCTGAACAGGTGGGAGAGAGAGAGAGACAGAGGTTATGTTAGAAGGAAAGATTCTTAGTTTTTTTTTTTTTTTATTGGAACAAGTCAAATATTTGTAGTGGTGGTTTGTGGGGGTGAAAGGTGGGGGTTGGTGTCAAATTATAGGTGCTTACTGATGTTGTCGTTTCTTAAATAAAATATAAGTAAATAAATCCGAAAATAAAAAATGAGTAAAACGCGATTTAAAAATGTTTACATTTATAGAATTACATGTTATGGGCATTTCATGCATAAAATCATGAATTAGTTTATTTTACTAATGGGATATTATATTTTATAACTCGAGTATACAGATGGTAAAGCTATTGTAAGTCATCAATATTTATTTTAAGTAAATAATGCAAATGATTTTTTCATGCACGAATAAAATTAGTTTACATATATTCATCGCTAAGCGTCTTTATGTAACATAACATTCAAAATAACTGCGACGAAAGTATAAGTAATATATTGATCGAGATAAAAAATGATCAACTATCAAAATCATGACCTTGATTCTATGAGGGTGTTTCCTTAGAAAATCATTCATAAATACTGTACGTTTTTTTTTTATTTAAATCATATTATGTAATTAACCTTTCGAAATTACAAAAGAATTAATTCCTAAACTCTATACACTTTTGGTATACCTTTATACATTATACTGCATATTTTCAGTACTTACCATGTCGTTTTTTTCGTAAACCATAAATAACGCAACATTGCCTATGACAAATCTCAAGATATGCTTCCATTTCAACTTCCTTCGTCACTCCGTAAAAAAGTAACCCTCGCATCATTTTTCATTTCATCCTCTTACGAAACACAGAGTAAGAGTGTTTATTATAACACCTACACCTTCCATCTCCTACCATTAAAACCAGAATTCGACTTCACAACCAGATCACAACCATCGACGTCACATAAGGAAATCTCGGCGAACGTGCAGAACCGTCTGGGAGAGAGACCGTTGCACGCCGTTTGCCGCGGCGGCGACGACGACGAATCGGCCCCGGACACCAAGAGGCTAACCGCGAACAAGCTGGCAACACTGCAGCTACTGTGGGAGCACGGGGCCAAGATGAACGCGAGGGGCGGCTGGCACAGGGAGACTGCTTTGCATCTCGCCGTCAAGTCGCAACAGGTGAAACGGATAGTGTTTTTGTGATTAGGGGAATGGACTTCAACGAACGAGTTATTGTTTAAAAATTGATATATTTTAAACCAACGTTTCGAGGGTTATTTTACCCTCCTCTTCAGGGCTTATGCTATCATATTTTACGCATAATAACGTCGTTAAAGTCAATCGATCCTTCCTTTCGTCTCACTTTCATTGTTGCAACAAGGACACTTGTAATCGATGGCACTTGGAGCAACACTCCATTTTAGGATAGTGTTTTTGTCTTGCAACACTATCATGCGGATACGTGCATGTATCATGAAAGACTTTCTTTGGGTGGTTGTGACTTTGAAAATATACCCACCAGTTATATCTTCATCTCTTTTATATACATTGTTATATTTTTCTACGGACTCAAGTAATTTTTTTAAAAAGACGTTGGCCGAACTTCTTTTTTGATTGAGTAGAGATTTAGTACAGGGACCCTTATAGGTGTTAAAAGTCAAAATTTCGAAGCCGAATATCTGAAAATTCCATCTCGTATAACAGGTCTTGAAATTTAAAACATTTTAACGAAATAATAATATTAGCTAATATACATAAGTTTTAAAAAAACTTTGGCAACGTGACTTCCCGAAGAAAGTTCTTAACAGAGTACTCAGTAAATCCGCGAGGCTCTTATCTTTTTATATATTCTCACATGCAGTTACGATGAGGTTTTCCGTTTTGCAAAAATACAGTGGCCACACTTAGTTTTTATAGAGCTCCTTTAAAAATTATAAGTTCGATTACGAGACCTGAAAAATTTAAAGCGAAAAACAACCCCATTCTCAGCTCGAGCTCGTCGACTTCCTGATCAACAGAGGCGCCAACGCGAACGCTTGCGACGGGGACAATCGCACACTCTTGCACGTGCTCGCCGCTACTAAGCTTAGCGAAAAGCGATCCGATAGCAGCAGCAGCGCCAAGGCCATCCTTAATCTACTGCTGCAGAGAGGCGTAAATTTGCATGCTCACGATACGAGGTGGAAGACGCCGCTTGTCGAGGCTGTCTGCAGTGGGAACGAGGATATGGTGGTGCTACTTCTGAAAGCTGGGTGAGAATGATGATGTTGATGGTATATTATTGAAAAAAAGTTGCTGTGGCTTTTAAGTGGAAAAATATACTACAGACCGTATGGGAATCATAGCTGATAGCTGAGTATTCCAGAGTTATATATATTTTCGATTCATTGTAGTACGCCGTGAGTCTTTAAATTGGTATAACAAGGCTAGCGATATGAGTATTTACAAAAAGTAGAAATAATGAGAACGTTTTTCTTCTCTGCCACCCAGACAATATCGGCATATAAGGTTCTTAATAATAATTTTTTATTTTGATTGTTAAGACTTATTTTTCTTTTATCATCTGAAAGCATAGAAAATGTTCTTTGAAGATGCAAAATTATATATATATATATATAATATTTCGATGATTTCTTTATTTTGCAGTGATTGGATATAGGTATTAATTGAGGTTGCTTCGCCGACTTGGACCCACAATTTGCATCTTCAAAGAACATTTTCTATGCTTTCAGATGATAAAAGAAAAATAAGTCTTAACAATCAAAATAAAAAATTATTATTAAGGACCTTATATGCCGATATTGTCTGGGTGGCAGAGAAAAAAAACGTTCTCATTATTTCTACTTTGTGTGTGTGTGTGTGTGTGTGTGTGTGTGTGTGTGTGTGTGTGTGTGTGTGTGTGTGTGTGTGTGTGTGTGTGTGTGTGTGTGTGTGTGTGTGTGTGTGTGTGTGTGTGTGTGTGTGTGTGTGTGTGTGTGTGTGTGTGTGTGTGTGTGTGTGTGTGTGTGTGTGTGTGTGTGTGTGTGTGTGTGTGTGTGTGTGTGTGTATTGCTAGAATTAGGTGCTATAAATTTATGACTCCCTTACCTCAAATAAAAAGTCACATTCGGTCCCTGGAAAAGGCAAAATTAATGCAATAGAAGAACACCTTTTTCACACCAATAATTACTTACACTCTTGAGTGCCCAAATCAACCACCAGAATCGTCTGGGCCTTACGCCGCTGTTCTACGCGGTTGAGATGCACTCCATTCCGATGACGATACTCTTGCTGTCCCATCACGCGGACGTGAACGCGCGCGAGCAGCGCAGACATTCGAGTCCTCTGCACTTTGTTGCGGGCACGAGCCGATGCAGCATCTTCGCCGACGTCCACGACACCGCCGCGCTCGCACGTGTCCTCATAAACGCCGGCGCGGAGGTGAACGCCGAAGACAACGAGGGCTCGACGACACTCCACCTCGCCGTGGACACGAAGGACGAGAGGTTGGTGGAGGCGCTGCTCGACGCCGGGGCCAACGTGGACAAGAAGGATGAGGACGGGAACACGCCGTTACACGTGCTACTGATGACTGCGCAGATCAAAAGGACCTCGGAGAGTGTCAAGCTCGAGGGCATCGCCAAGATGCTCCTTGACAGGGGTGAGATGGAGGGAGATATTTGATAGATAGATTATGGTTTTGTTGAATTGATGGTTAGGCTGATTTTACTAATTTATTGGAACGTAGAAATAGAGAATTTCAAATTTCGCGGTTAGCCAAGGCTACCAACTGCAGAATGGAGAGTGTTCACGAACTTATGAGATTGGTGTGTGCCGTGAGGTGGGTGCCATACTGACTAAGTGTCTTATTGGTTGATTTTCAAAAGTTGACTAATCAGAGACAAAGTCCAGGAGAAGCAAACACACGGCATACATCTCACGGCGGTTATATGGGCAGACCCTGATGACACAGTTGGTAATTTTAAAAGGCGCGAAATTCGAATCGTACTATGAGGTATACACTAAATCTGTTTACTAAAGTAAGTATTCGCGGTTTCAATTTAAATGGCACGATCTCACTGTAATATTCGAATAAACGATGGATAAATTCATCGTTTCATTATTAAAATAGATCGTCTTAAAAAATCTCGCTTTCGCAGACTTGATATGTTTCGAGGGTTATGGACGCTCAGCGCGCCAGCGTGCACTCTCTATCTCTCTCGCTCAAAGCTGTTTGTCTCTCTCTTACCGAGGGAACCACCTTAATCCTTCATTAAAGTTATACTGTTCAAACTTTGGGATCGGTTCATTACGTCGCCAAAATTAGGCCGAATATAGGCCGCATTGCACTAAAAATTATTTTATCATTAGTTTTGCAAACCAGGCGACGAGCATCAACCTTTTAGCATTAGCTCATCCTCTCTCCGCAGGCGCGAATGTGAACGAGCCGAACAGCAGCACAGAGACACCCTTCCACTATTCGCTCTGGCGCGGTCACCCAACCCTTGTCTACGACTTCCTTTGTCATTCTGCGGATGTCTCGACACCCTGGCAGGCGCGTCGCGGCACTTTGAGCTTCCTCCACGAGACGCCAGCGTGCAACACACCCGAAGCCTGTGGCGGCGATGACGTCGTCCACGACGAGGCTTTCGCGCCCTTCAACATCGCCGTAGCTCTGGGACACGTGGAAGTGGTGGGCCTTCTCTTGGACCTTTGTGGGGACGAGATCGTGGAAACAAAGAATGATACGGGGAATCATAGCGTGGTTAAGACTGCGCTCTACTTGGCTGTGAAAAACGAGAAGTACGAGGTAGCGAGGATGCTGCTCGAAGCCGGTGCCAGGGTGAACAGGTGGGACATAAACGTTTTGTATAATTGTCTACATATGGAGGTATAGCTGTGGAAAAAAATCTAGTGAAAACCTTTCAGAAACTATGAGAAATTGGAGACATGATATTTATGGTAGATTTTTGTTGAGTTGAGAAATGTAATAGAGGACTGCTTCTTCTGTAGGAAGTACTTTTTTAAAACAGGTATATAAATATACTTTCAATTAAGGAGGTTTTATAATTAAGATTATAATTATATCATCAAATAAGACAGATTTCAAATGAAATTCCAAAAAGTCTATCATGAGTAAAAAATGAGTGTTCTTCTTGCGCAGAAAATTGAAATATTAATCTAAATAATTTTTCAAATTTATCTGTGATTGCGTGCTATACATAAAGCATTATACTAAGGAATTACGTTTTTGTACTAATATTTCCTTTAAAATCATCATCAAATATTAGCAATATTTTTATAGATAGAAAAGTCACAAGTAAATCAATATCATTAATAAATATTATTTAGATAAAAATTTAAATTCCATCTTTTTTCGATAGGTCAGTTCTGCATAATACAACAGCACTTCATGTGGCCGTATCCAGGGCGAACGCATCCCTAGCATATTTGTTACTAGAACATGGCGCTGATTGCGAAGTAAAAGACATCTATGGAAGAACTCCTTTAAGATGCGCAGTCGAACGCGAACTAGCGTCATTAAATGATCTCACGAAAATATTAGTGATGCACAGCGCTAAAAGAGAAATGAAGAATTTAAGTGTAAGCAAAGAAGACACGGATATCATCGTATCCAGAAAGTGGTTGTCCGAATTTCGAAACAATTGTATGATAGAGCTATCGACGATGAAGACAGATGTGCTTTGTGACAATTTGTCAATGTACGGGATGATAAGTAAAAGTGTTGAATCACTAACGTTGTGTTTGGAAAATGAAACTATTGTGAACGCGTTTGTTTCGCGAAAAATTGAAGAGAAGTATCCGATTTACAGCAAAATGATGAAGCTTCACTTTTATTTAGCGTTAGAGAGAAAAAGTTTAGTCCGTGACGCTATCGTCGCAATAAACGTGATCTTCGAAAATATTGCTGAACAGCTAGGGTACGAATTGTTTCCTGATATGATAGTTCGAAAAATACTGAGCTACTTCACGTTGAGAAACTTGCGAAAGCTAATACTACTTACAGAGTAAGATGGCAGGGAGAAAGCAAGTCAAGTATATTTCTGTATTTTTATAATTTATCTCTGTCAGTAATAAAGTGTACAATTTCACTGTTTTTCATCGTAAATAAATACTCAATAGACTTACAATCATATATTTGTATCATAACTGTCATTCGGAATATAACGGTATCGATCAGCATGTGTGTAACATGCAATAATTAACACTCATTTGTAAAACGAGAGCCAAAAAATTCTTTGTGAAAAACGTTAACTTCAATATTTTCCTTCTTTCTTCTCCTCGTTTTTTTTTCTTTTACTTTCGACGAAGTTACAAAAGTAGAATGCTCGAAAAAAGTACGACGTATTGCAGTCCGCGTTTGATCATACACTTTGGCATTTGTGTTCTAAATGAATTTCGCCTTAACTTTTGGATTAGCGATGATCTCTTGTCTCTGTGTAGAAAATCATAATTGACCTTTAGTAACATCCTCTTCATTTTTTAAAAATAACACTATACGATGACTGCAATCTGGCGAAATTAATTTAGAGCGCACGTGCACATGGTTTTATTATAGATTTAACTTGGTAATTCACGGATACTTATAGCTTAACTGTTAAAACTTTCATAGATGACAGGAAATTGTCACCGCATATGCTGAAATTATAATCACTATGGTAATCTTGGCTGAAAAGTTGCATAAAGAATGAGACAATGGAAAGCGCCTACAGAATCATAAAATTATTTTCATGAGCTACCCTTAGATCTTTAATTTTTTTATACAAATGCACCGTAGATAGAAACAAAACACTCGAGTAATATCTAAGCATATTACTTTCGCCAACATTAAATGTCAACATTAATCGTATAACAAAATTGTCTACTATTTCCTCGTAACAATTTATGCAACTTCTCAATATTATCACTCAACTTGAACAACCTCGACTATCATACACTATCTATTTCATTATTTTATTTGTTTTTCTTTTCGGTGATATGGAATGGTATCGTTTCTCTCTTTCGCACCTGCTCGATTACGCCTAAGTTACATACTTTACTCGAGAGATTTCAAGAATATATATGTATATATTGTCGCTGGTCTCGCGAAGCCAACGCCGGCTTCCGACGAATTATAATTCTCTGCTTACATTCGATTAGACGAGGGTAAAAAAAATTCATTTTCTTTTCTCTCATGTACAGTATTCGCTTTTCTGCTCTCGCGTTTGACATTCTGTTAACTTTAAAATCTGGAACTCGCAAATGTAACGCAACCATTGGTGACTCATGCACGTTCACGCTTTTTTTTCTCTTCTCTCTATCTCTTTATCCGTCCATCACTATTTACAAATTCATAGCGAGCACGTCTTGCGTTTATCGTTCAATGCTGCTCGCTGTCTCTGC
Organism: Torymus aiolomorphi; assembly: GCA_036365515.1. Lineage (NCBI taxonomy): Eukaryota > Metazoa > Arthropoda > Insecta > Hymenoptera > Torymidae > Torymus > Torymus aiolomorphi. The sequence goes on from CM070877.1 coordinate 15,872,872, forward strand.
AAAATACTTGATTTTCTCATAACTGAATATCTTCCTTTCTTTATTATGGGTCGTTGATTATTCTCTGTCCGAAAGGGGAAAAAGCTAAATTAAACGTGGCTCGTTGAAAAATTCAAGCTATGTACATGTCGGAATGTTCAGTTTTTTCACTCTAGTAAAGGTTTTAAGAACTAATGCTCAGTTGCTTACTTATTTACACACTTGAAAATACAATGTAGCAGAATAAGAAGAAAATTTTGAATTCTTTTTTTTTAGTTGCTTCTAAGAATAATAATTTCTAAATGTGTGACTAAAGTATATACCTAATCGAACCTAAATCTTGATTACTTATGGCTTTGAGAACCTTAAATTAGGATAAAATGGCAACAGACGGACATACACTTAAATTCTACGATAAATGGAAATTGAATACCGAGGGCGAAACAAACACTTGCCGCTGAAGTGACAGTCGACAAATTCTTGATTTTTTCCCTAAATGCTAAAATACGAGGAATATCTCGAGCTTGTTGGGGAGACGAAAACGTAATAATTGACGCTGTCTTACCGATTGGATAACTACATTCCATGATTCCGACTTGATTTTTTAAACTGTTTAAAATTTCTTTATTTACAAAATTATTGAATGATTCAAAAATTTCGAACGTATCTATACGTTTTTGTGGTTAAAATCGAGAACCTTTTAAATCAAATAATTTGATTTGTTGTATTTTTGAATTTTCTTTATTATATAAGCAGATTTAATCTGAAAATTATGTAGAATATTATAAAATATTCTATATTTTAGAATCAAATAAGGAAAATCTTACAAGGCCTCTTTTACTGACTGTTACACAAACCCATTTTCTGTCACTGATAATTTTGACAAAACGTTTCTCTGCTCCGTTACAATTTTCTATTCAAAACATAAAACTTCCACATTGTAGAGAAACATTTTCTCAAAATCTTAAATTCAATGAAAAAATAGGTTTCTGTAATCGATGCAAACAACCAAGTTTTAATAATAGCCCAACTTAAAAGGAAACCTATGCCACCATTTAAAGCATAAAAAGGCATACAATTTAAGCAAGAACCATCCATCCGGTTTCTAAGCAAGAAAGTTATTACAATCGTAAACTGGGATTCGATACACTACCAAACAAGTAAAAGTAGTGTAATTCGAGTTCAGTCAGATACTGATCATTCCACAACTTTCCTAGTATACTAAACCGGGCCAAGATTTGTTTCCAATTTCACATCTTCTTATTCTCCAAACGACAGCACAGGCACTGCGGTTTACATTCTGAAAATCTTCCAGATCACAAACACCGAGCCCGCGTCTCAAAATTAAAAAATTTGCCGACATGCTCGTTCCAAATACGCGGGTGCCCCGTTATTCACCGTCCCTATCTTACATTTATTTATACAGCCCCCCAGGCGTAAAGTGAGCACATCGGTAAAACAGCGCTTGGAGCATGCTCGTCTCTCCCTCGCGAGGAATCACAATCGCCTAACAGAGTCCCAGGCGCGCTGCGGCGTCGCTGCTCACGTGGGATCATCTAATCACGCTGAGGAGGCCGACGAGGAGGGCGAGACTGGAGAAGCTGGCGGTGCAGCCCGCCGCCGAGTCGCAGTCCAGACGGTCGCGGTGGTAGAAGTTCGCAGGTGGATGCTCGTCGCCTGGTTTGCAAAACTCGCCGCGCTTGGCAAACTCATCCTGCAAGAATAACAAACGAATTTTAGGTTTGGGGTGTTTGGCTTTTCTTTGGACGGATGGTAGGAGGCAATAAGAATGTGCTACAATGCGTGGACAAAAAGATGATTTATGTATTCTTTTTGTAATATATTTATAAATGTAATCTACAAAAGCTTTGTATTTATTTGACCCATTTTTGTAACAAGTACTTTTTATACGAAAGAGAGGCAATACTTAAAGTAAAAATAGGAGATATATAAATAAAAATACCCTCAAATTTGTTTTTCTATTAGACGAAATTTGAGAACTTTCGAATCTTCAATCCTTGTTTTTACTTCTAATCTTTTGAGTTCACTCAAACCAAAGCACCTGACAAAACCAGTATTTCATTTCCCACAAACTAACATTTACTACCCTTTCTCGATACACTCACGCTTCGCCAACCAACCGCCGAAAACGTCAGCAAACCATAAAACTCCTACACCTTCGCACTCAGCAGAAAAAAAGCTCGCTTATCCCTCCTCCCTCTTGAAAAAAAGACCAAGAACGAATCGAACCTAGCACGCACGTAAAAAAATCCCTCCTCGTAAAGCTACTATACCCCCCACCCCCATCCCGGGGGCGTACAGCACAGCGAGAGTTTTATTACCTGGCAGAGGTCGCGGCAGGGCGGACAAATGAGGGCGCCCTTGTGCAGCCACTCGTTCTGCATTATCCGTATGGCGATCTCCTGGCCGGCGTGGTAACACGTGTACGTGTAATTCGTGACCTGCAAGAGAGAGAGAGAGAGAGAGATAGCGGAACGTTATTTATTTTGGGATAAGAATGGCGAGGGCCAGGGAGAGATAGGCGCGACGAACGGCGTTGTGACGCTTGACGGGGTGGGAGGGGGTAATTAATTGCGCAAGGGGGTCGCGATATTCTTTTCGCGTATGAGGTAGGGTTGTGGTGCGGTGTTGAAAAGAGATTGAAGATAATAAATAAGAACATGGTTGTGGTGTAAGTGTAATGTAGCCTAAAATCATCTAACGCGTACATATATGATTTGTTTTTTATTTGCTCGTAAAACGCGCGAAAAATATTAATTTAAAGTCTTTTAGCGTATAGCAAAATTTACGAGCGGGCCATTAAATTTGAAGTCGTTTTAATGAAACGTAAATAATTAAAATGTTGAATCGTGTAACTCTTTATAACAATAATATATTAATATTCATTTTAATTATAGTCAATATTTTTAAAATATTTTGAATATTTTTATTTCCTTTATAATTCAATTATTTGATCTGATAATGTGGTTTAAATTCAAAGTTACTTACTTATATATGAAAATTTGTATAAATACTTCATAAAATATCCAATATAAATTATTATTATTAAGCTAATATTACATTTAAATATATTATTTCGAATATTATATACCTATAAATTGAAAACTTTAAATTAACTTGAAATAACGAAAACGGATGATATTTAAAATAAATGTCCAAGTCTTTCCAATATTATTTCAAACGAAATGTCGAAGACAAACTGGAATTCCATTACGCTGTTTTGACCTTTATCTTTTGCAAATTATTTTTTCCATACGCTATCCTTTACCTCATCATAAAATACAAATGACACCGATAATCAAAATACCACAGACCGAAAAACTCCACAATTCCGTAGTACCCAACCACTCTCCTCGCCCTCCGATTATTAGGCCAATTAGGGCTTAGACACGCGAGCTGTCGCTAACTATACTCACCATGATGTGGAGTCGTCCACCCTCGCACTTGTACTGGTAGCAGCCAGAGCCCCAGTGCTGCCACTGCCGCACTTGCTTGCACGTGCGCTCCTCCCACATCTGGTTAGTGTGGTCGAAGCAGCGCGAATTGCCACCGTAGCGCTCCAGCGCGAAGTTCTTCTGCGGATCTGGAATAATGGAGATTGTTGTAGCGATTAGCATGGAGTAAGGTAGAACAATTTGTTTGGAAGAAAAATATGAAGTAGTAAATATACGCTGAATTTAAATTTTAAATTGGAAAATTGCATTTTTATTAGAAGTCAAAATGTGCTCAACATAATAAGTCGACTTTGTTTTAGTTGCAATATTTCAGTATTTCTATAGAAAAATAATTCTTTTACTAAGTATAAATCAATACTTTAATTGAATCGAAAATTAAGTTCTAGATTCCGAAACTATCTAAAATTCAACAACGAACATTGATTGAATCTAAACCGAACTCTTGCATTTCTAAACTGTTTGCAATCCGACAACCTATATACTTCTCCAGCTAATTGTTTCGCGTACAACAAACAATAACAAAACCCACTTCTACAAATCGATCCAACCGCACGAAGCGCCCCAAAAAGATTTACCGAACAATTTCCACCGGCCATTAAAAATACCCCCAACTATAATCCTTCCACACCGGAAACACAAAAAAAAAAAAAAAAAAAAAACACGAACCTCCTTCGACCATGCCATCGCTTATGCAAACTACCAACTCCGCGCGCGTTTCTGAACGCACGTACGCGCGGCCGTAAAGCATCGGCGCTCGTAAACGTGGCCGTAAAGCGCCTGTGTATGCATCGAAGGCGTCCTACTACCTTTTTTGTTTTTTATTGGGCCACAGTGTCGTCGTCTTTCGGGAGTACGAGAGACGCGATAGCCATCATTTTTTCTTCCCCTCTTTCTCTCTCTCTCTCTCTCTCTCGATATTTTACGCGCGGGACGCGAGCCTGGTTTCGGTATAAGCAGGGAATTAAGGTGATTGGCGGTTTCCATTAAAAAAAATATATACGTATATCGGGAAAATTAATGGAATGATTTTAACGGAAGCGCGGTATGGAAAATTAATTGAATTCCGGATTTGATAGACGTTGGAAACAAAATTAAACATTTCACGCTGATGGCGTACACACGAAAACTCATTGCGAAATTAAATTCAACTCACGGGGGTTGTTGTCCTCGTAGAGGCAGTGCGAGCCCCGCACGACGGTGTTGTTGGCGCGCCAGGTGAACTCCTGGTTGTAGGGGCAGTAGTCGGCGAGCGATACCGAGCCGCCGTAGAACTCCTCGCGGCCGCGCGGCACGTTCGGTATCCAGTCGAAGTTCTGAAACATTGCAAAGTCGTTGTATTGTTGGGTAAAAAAAAAAGTAGTCACCGAGTATTCAGGAAGATTACTTTGTAAGAAACATTAAAAAAAATATTTATAATAAAGCAAAGTAAAATGAATAAAAAGTAATCACAAAGTAATTTAGGTAAAGAACTCTTTTGAATACTTTGATAATACTGGATGAGACATTCGTGATCAGAATAAAATATCAATAGGTACTCTTTATGATTACTTTTATGAAACAGAATTCATAAAGTAGTCTTAAAGAGTTTGCCAAAAATTTTTTTCTGCTTATTGGGTAGAGATGTTACTCTCGAGTGAAATTATTAAATTATTTTGTAGATTTTTTTATACTATTATGTTGAAGTAGAGACTTTCTTATATAATTTATTATTTCGGGCGTTCAAATAATGGTAATTTCCATTTTAGTTCTACTTCATTCACAGTTTTCCGATATTTTTATGTTTAGTTCTTTTTTTTAGGTAAGCAGATATATGTGCAACTAAAATCACAGTCACTGACGCTGAACATAGACAAGACAACATTTTAATATTGATTTCGACAGATATTTCTTATCGCTCACCTGGTATTGTTTAGGCAGTGGCTGGGGATACTCGATGAGATTGCACAGTGCGACGGAGCTGCGGTCGTCGGTGCACTCCGTCTGCAGCGGATCACGCTTCACCTTGTTGCAGAACGGATGGATCGATCGGCCACTGAGAAATAACAAAAACTCGTTAGCATTCGGACTTTTTCACTTTTCCAAGATTATGTGCGATTAAGTATAGCTTATACTCACGGCTCTACATTGTTATCTCTCCTGCATAGCGGCGGGAAAATGGAAAGTTTCGGGAATGTTAGTACGAGTAAGCATTAAGGTATTATACTGTTAGAAGAAAATAGCATAGGAGATAGCTTAGATTTCAACGATATTAAGTACAAAGTTACTCTAGCATTAAGGAGGAGGTGTAATATCTGTACGTACGAGAACTTGGAGGACTTGGCGACGATCCACTCCTTGCACGACTTCATGGCGAAATCGCAGCCGAGTTTCCGGCCCCAGCCGAGCTCCTGGGCCATCGTGTAGTTGGCGCTGTACCAGCCCGTGTCCTCCATCAGGGCGAGGGTGATGCGCGAGTAGACTGGATTCTGCGTGTGCGTGCCCGTCATCGCCTCGTTCTGCAACGATATTTCGGTCTCGTGTAATGGGGATGGAGGGTGTAGTAATATTATTTTCTACCTATGTGGTTGGATAAATGTATGACATTTTTATGTAATAAAAAAGTTTTATGTGGAAAAGAAGGAATTGTTTTGCAAACTTCTAATTTCATGGGAATAAAAATTTATATTTAGTTTTCTGAGTTAAAAGTACATTTTTCCTCTTTGACTTTATTAGTTTCGTTATGTGTTTTAAAACGTAAGATTTATAAGTAAGGGAAAAAGAATGAAATCGTCTTTATTACCGTAAAACTCTTCCAGTTCTAGAAAATGCTCAGTTTCAACAAGTTGAATTTCGAAAGACGAATTTCCTGCTTACAAACACACAAAGCAAGAAATTCGTAACAAACAATGTTTCCAAAAACTTTTAATGAAAAGTTCAGCGCAGTTACAATTTCTTTAACAGGCGAAATTTTTCGAAAATTAAAAAACTTTCTCAAACTTGTCAAAAAGCAAAATTAAAAGCCACGGCGTGAGTTTGAAGTTTTAAGGTAAAAACGAAAACAACATACACTCGGAATTTTACAATTTGTCAACGACGTTTTTTGAAAATGACGTGGGAGTTTAACAAGTTTGAACGAAATTTTATTTTCACAACAATTTCCCGTTCGCTGAATTTAGCATGTTATTATCTACACTTCATTGAAACGGTCCCTCTGCAAAGGAACAACTTAATAATTGTTATAATGCACGAATAATTACAATATTCAGCTAAAGCCTCAAATTATTCAACAAAATTAAAAATCTCATTATTAAATACTTCATCAATCGAAATAATTCATAGTTTTCATTACTAATTCACCCAATCACACGGTATTTAACCATCAGCACGGATTATCCATCGGTAGTCTAACACCGAGCGCATCTCGCGCGTACGCGCGCACATTTATTAATAATAATAATAATAATAATAATAATAATAATAATACTTTATTTTCGATCATGGCCAAAAAAGAAATAGTACAGAGGTAAGAACAACAGTTGATTCGAGAGCTGAGCTTCAAGTCACGCTAGTATCATATACCGAGAAAATGATAACAATACAAACATAGTCGCTAATCAAGATAGAATTACAATTAAAAATACAGATATCACAGATTTTTACACTTAAAATGCTAGATTGATCATTTGAGTTACTTACAATAAAAATATGTAATGATCTATAATACCTGTAGGTATCATGTGTCAATGCTATATACATATAGACTATAATAGTCAGTCAAGAATTTAGTTCAGTCAAGAATTTATCGAATGATATAAAAAGATATCACAGTCATTTAAAATAATGTCAATCAAGTTCGAACAAATGCTCATGGAGAGCGTGTTTGAAGGGACTAAAACTAGGTAGATATTTTATGCGCTCGGGGAGGGAATTCCACAGTTGCAGACCTCGGGCCCTGAAAGATAGTAAGCCAAACTCGGTTTGCACCTTTGGAATCTTAATATCCCTTGTGGCTCCCCTAGCGGGTCGGCCTAATTGGCGCTTCTCAAACATATCAAATAAATAAGACGGAGAACGTAAATTTATAATTTTATACAATAGAACAGCAGTGAAATACTGCCGTCTCGTATCCGTCCGCAACCAGCCCAGCTTGTACCGAAGAGGAGTCACGATCAGTTCGTTTCACTCCGAAGATGTACCTGATACATGCATTTTGCAGTCTTTGTAGTCGAAATTTCTGTACCTTCGTAGCGTCGAGTGTTATCTCGGAACAGTAATTTATTCAAATTATATATACGAAACGAATATCAATTTCATAACGGGCCACTCGCGCATTAGCTTTGTGAATCTGCAATTTCGCATAATTGCGCGATGTAGTTGCATATTTATAACGTGTAAACGCGCATTTATATCAATAATAATACACGGCGCTCTTTTCCGGATTTTTTTTTATTACACACAAATTACAGGCGCTTATAAAGCGTACGGAGGAAAAACAAATGTTTGCCGAATCGGAAGCCGTTAACAGCCATTTTCTTTCGAATCAAACGCCAAAATAATATAATGTTTATTAGATTTTTCCGTACACCAAGCACTTTTCTATTTTTTTTTTACGATTCGCGCATTCAATTCAGGGAGGGGGCGGAAATTGAATATTGCGAAATCCCAGGCGCGCGATAACTAGAGCACGCATGCATACGAAAACATGAATTTTGAAAATAATTCTACAAGCACGTGCGCGCGCGAGAGTGAGGTGTACGCGCCTGTGCGCGAGTCTCCGGGGAAATTTGTGGAAAATACGTTTAAAGTTGATTAAACGTTGCGTAATGTATACATATACACGCGGGCGAGCGCGTCTGCCCGCGCTGGACTCATTCTACTTATTACTGCATTATCCCGTGCGGCGGATGAAACGTGAATCGATTTTTTCGTTGTTGCATGTGGCTGTTTGTTCTGAAATCGTTTAAATAAAGAGGTTGGTTTGATGGTAAGTGGAAGGGCAAAAGTTTGGATTAACACGAGTTGTTTTTAATCAAGTTTTATGGTGGAAATTTTAGGGGAGAGATTCACGGAAGCTTGGTTGAATATTTTGAATTTTAGTGGAAAAATTTGATGCGGGATAAGTGAAGGAGAAGTTGCATAAAATAACGAGGGAATTTAGTAAAATAATTGAATGAATCACGATGGCATACGACATTCACTTTTTGTTAAATGTTTCAAGTTTTTGTAAATTTTTGGTGATCTTGTCGATTGTGTAGGTTTTCGATTATTTTATCTGGAGATGCATCGACGTCTTCCTTTCAATTTTCATTCTCCGAAATATACGTCACATTTCATAAATAAAGTGAACTTGTTAATTATTAAGTCTGATTCCATGAAAACATTGTACATTATACAAAACTAACTCAATTAATAATGAATAACTTTCTGGTTACCAAGCGGGTGGTAACTGTATTCCCTTAATTATTTATTTTCAATATTTATTATTTTATAATTCAATTTGATAATTAAAGTAGAAACACGTATACGATTATATATAACTATACATTTAACTTTCAAATTAAACACTCTTTCTCGAGTCTCTGAAATTTTAAAACATTGTTTTTACTCTAAATTTATTTTCATTTTCCTCGCATTTTATTGCGCTACCACATAATACAAAGACAAAGGTTTGACTATAAATTTACACACACACACACACACACACACACACACACACACACACACACACACACACACACACACACACACACACACACACACACACACACACACACACACACACACACACACACACACACACACGTACACACGCACCCACACCCACACACACACACGTACGCACGCACGCACACACACACACACACACACACACACACACACACGTACGCACGCACGCACACACACGTACGCACGCACACACACGGAAAAAATTATTATCTTCCTTTTGATTTTTTTCTCACAGCCATGGGACAGAGCAGAATATCCTACAAAGTCGCTTACCTCAAAGACGCGCTTCTCCCAGTGCGTGAGCGCAGTGCCGTCCTCGCCCTGGTCCTCGAGCTCGGCGCCTTCAAGGTCGCGGCACTCGAAGTGCCGGCGCACCTCGGCGCGCACGCGCGGCGTCACAATCATCTGTATGGCTCTGCGCACGCTACCGCCGTGCACCTGCCAGCTGTGCCGGATCACCGTGCGGATTGTGTTATCGCCCCACTGGTGGGTCTGCGTCCTGTTCCAAGCAAGAGGAGAAAGAATGTGTAGATGCTTGTTTAAAAAGACATGTCGTTATGATTTCTTTATTTTTCAGGTCCTTGTCGGGAACACGATAAGAATGTGGTACGTAAGGCACTGGTCGGATGCAGTGTCTTATTATGTAGACGACGAAACTTTTTTTTTTATGTATTTTGTTCGCAATGAGAACTTTAAAAATGAAAAATGAAAAGGGTTTTTGAATTATAGAATTGCGTCATTTCATTTTCTTGGCTTGTGGATTTCTATTGTGTCCTATTTCTAAATTAAATGTAATTAAATTAAAAGGATAGAAAGAAATATTCTTTATTTCGTGTCATTTTGAAAAACTACTTCAATTATAATGGTACTAAGGATATTCTTGGACATAGAAATGGTCTGTGAAGTGAATTGTGATGTATGTAGAAATTGAATGTAGGTTTTTAGTTTACAGGATAATGAGAAGTAGATGTATATTGTTACTTTATATATACTTTATTTTTTTTATTCAATTTTGTAATAAGTATTATGTGGCTGAGTCTACTTATTGTCAGATGGAATTCATATCTACATACAACATTAAATTTTTATCATTCTTTTTTAATTTTAGACAAGTTAAAACGATTTTTAGAATTTGTAACTACTGCGTTCAATTAGCAGATGATTATTGGTAACATATAGATAACACGATGATGAAGATAATATTATTGTTTGTTCTAAGTTACTCATCTATTTAAAAAAACTACGGTTCCTTCTGTTTCAATCGCTTTTCACCGTAAAACTTATTAGTAAGTATTAGTCATTATATAATTCTGACTTTCACCCTCCACGTTTAATTTAAATAATAAGTATCATCTAAAATTTACCCACGAAATAGAAAAAGATAATAGCATAAATTTTCTCGATTAGCGCTAATAAGAAAAAAAAAACTGTATTGTAACGAATTTGTATCAAAAGCCAACAAATCATCTAGACTGTTAAATTTTAATTCGAATCACACTGACAATCAGAATAGAAATATCATTTCAAATCTTGTAGATCGAGCCATTCTCTTATCAGATGCACATTTCCATGATACAAACATACGTAATAGCGCACGCGGACGTGTTGGCGCACGAGCGTAGCGGGTATATTGGAGAGCGCGACATATGTCGGAAAAACGAAAAGAGCATTAAAAACTCGAAAAAAGGAACATGAAAATGATAAAAATAACAAATCAGTAGTATCAGCTGAAAAATAATCGACTAGAAAAACGTTCAAATTTTAGACAATAGACAAAGAAACTAATTATAATAAACGAATCATCTCTGAAATGCTACACATAAACATACACAATAACACGATAAATAGAATAGAGGGCACACAAAATTTAAATCAGATATACAAAAAGCTAATGAGAAAAATGGGTTGCGAATTTGTAAATAGTATCGACTGTATATATAAACTCTGACGTGACGGTCGACTATGTTCTATACCAGCTGTACACTACCGGTATTACACACCAGTTTAGACGATTTGGTAAATATTATTTTATTTATATTAAATTATATTGTTTGTTATCGTCTTTGACTAAGTTTTCTGTAATTTCTCTTTTTGAAATAAAGCCTGAAGAGGCCAGGGGATATCCTGGCGAAACGTTGCAAAGAAATTTTGCTTATTTTTATTTGGAAAATTGGCCCTCAAAGGATCCACTTCCTCATTTGAAAATTAGTCATTATATTTTGTATTATGTATACCTATGCATAAAGCAGTTGATTCACGCCTTATCCTCACAAAACCCATTTGCAAAAAAATAATCCAAACCCAAATATGACCATCTGCACTCTAAACCGCAATATCATGTCACACGACACAACCCCCTTAACCGCTTCGCGCGCAATCCTCGTTCTATCTCTTCACCTCGCCCACGGAAATCGCAAGTAAAAGATGCAAACGCGCATTTTCACTCGTCCTCGGAGAGAGGAAAAAAAAGACAACAATACCCCACGCTCGCAGAAAACAAGAAAACCCGGATCTCGTTCTCTCTCTCCCAGTGAGGGAAAAGCCGGAGCTCGCAAGAAAATCACGGCCAGCAAATGGATCCGCGAAATCCGCGAGTCCATTTCCTCGCGAACGCGCGCAGGAAGGAGAAAAAAAACACAAAGTAACCACGGGAAATAAAAGCAACGTTCCATTTTCACGTCATTTGCTCGGTTTTTGCAGCCAGAGAGAGAGAGAGGGAAAAAGAGAGGCCATTCGTCATTCGAGCCGCGCGCGTTGATGGTATTTTTTCGAGTGGAAAACGCTGTTTAAAGGAGGTGAAAGAGAGAGAGAGGTTAAGTTCGACGGGGGGTAAGAGCAATGGGGTGATTAATCTTGACGAGAAAGAGAAGCCGCCGAGCAGGAATGTTCTCAGTTGCAGTGCGGCAGGGTTTAAAAAGAAATTAGTGGGTGCTCGGGTTATCCGACTTGATCGCACAATAAATTATGAGGTGATGGTTACTACTCGGATTATGGGGGAACGTGAAAATGCAGGTTTAGACATTTTAATTTTATAGCGTGTTCGTAATATAAAGTTTAAATATCACAATCGAATAAAAAAAAAATAAAGAAAAATAAACTAATAAAAGTACTACACTGAAAAATTCTTCGGATGTTTGCTCTGCTCAGTGCATTTACTTTCATTTTGAG
>CM070877.1:17380200-17450200 GCA_036365515.1 Torymus aiolomorphi
TGATGTGGAAAAAATAGAACACAATATATCTTCATCAATATATTTGCAAATGGATTAACTTAAAAATTAATTGAGTTAATGTTCTGAGTTAAAAGTTTCTCTTAAGCGTCAATTTACAAAAATCTTTCACCCCTGCCGCTGTGCAGTCCCTCTTTAATTTTGTAGCTTCTCCTTAAAATATAAATCTAATCCAATAAAATTAAAATTAATTCCAATGCACGTGTAAGTATAACACATTATACTATGCAACCCCTCTTTAATTTAAAGCTCCTCCTTAAAATAAGATTTCTTTAAGTCTATAACATTACCATTATCGGTTATAACGATCAGCGAAAAATATATATGCTTTGTTTCAACATTAAGGGAATTCTCTCGATACCAAACTAGTGAAAATAAGGGCCATTGATCTATTTGTTAATTTACAAAGTAAATGTTGTTCAAGAAAGTCTTACAAATACTGGTTAACTAATTAATGATTATACATCCAAACAAAACAATTCTATTCGTCTGAATGATCAATAACAAGTTTCGTAAGGAAGCTAATTTGACTCATTTTTTGAGGTTAAATATACCGTTTTTTAATTCACTAAAAATTTTTTAAGACATAGAGGTATGCAATGATACTTTTTAAAAGCAATAACCGTTCGTCGCATGCTCATCTTTGGATGAAATTTTTTCATTACCAACAACTTTTAATGCCCTGCAAAATACGTAAATTTGTGCGAATTCCCATAAGACTCCAGGTTAAATTACTTAAACGAAAACATGAATCTTCCTAGGTACCTTTTTGTTCGAAAAATTTAACTGAGTTATGTTAAGAGTTATACTAACTATACTTTCAAATTTTATTAAAATCTGCTTTCTTATTCAAAATCGAGAGAATTCCTTTAAGCTATTTCTTAAACGATTATTTGTAATATATTTTAATAGGAGAAGTGGTTATGTGGTGCTATTGGAGAAGGATACCACTTTAAATAAAAATTCGACGCGTCTGTTAATAGTACCTCAATGGTGACGTTGGAAACTTGTTTCGTTTCAATAAAAAAAAAGAATTGAAAGCTTCTCTTAAGCGTTACGCTGAATGTTTAAATTCATATAACATATGAAAATATCTATTACATAAAACCAAGAATGTTACTTATTTTTTGACAAAGGTGGGGGTTGACGAGCGGAGTGAGTAGGGGGTACCCCCCTAGTGGTGTGCGTGCATGCGTGCGTGCGCGAGTGCGTGCGTGCGTGGGTGCGTGCGTGCGTGCGTGCGTGCGTGCGCGCGCGTGTGTGTGTGTGTGTGTAAAAAGCTTCTTCTTACTCATACGCCAATTTGTTTAGTTATTTGAAACATTAAAATTATATTTCTTTAATATGAAATAATTTATTCTTTTGAACTAAAGTTATATAATTTCATGAAAAAAGTGCATCCTCTTGTGGGTCATATCTTACTACGGGAAAACAGTTTCTTTAAAATTTTAGCCGACTCATGACCTCTCTAACACTTACAGTGTTAATGACGGAAATGTAATGACTTTACCAATTAGGTTAAGTTGATTATTTTACTGAAATAATTCATTTTAATCTATTATTATTATTATGTAACTCAACCTGGATTGTTTACTTTAAAAATTAGTGCAAAATTTACAAACGCTACCATAATATTGTTAAACCCAACCCAGGACACTCTGCAAATGATACCAACAACTTGAACGCGATTCTTTCAGGTTTGACAAAATATCCGAAATATTTCCAACGAAATCAAGTTTAAAACGTGAAATCGCATTTATGTAACGGGATCCAGGATGTATCGAGCTATCGGGCCACGCAGGTGCCCCCCCCCCCCCCCCAAAACAATCAGGTATCGAGCATTTTGGTACACGTGTAGTGTGAAAAAAACTTCGATAAACCAAATAATTACATATTCGAGAAGCAATATTTGAGCAATTCATCAAATAATCACTGCTCCACTATATAATCGAGTTCATTTATGCGCGCGCGCGCGTAAGATAGGAGATAAGTCGGTGCCGATAAAATGCTAAAAAGGTTTTATCTACCAGGAACTATTTATAAAAGATAAATTCGCGTCGTCAGCGTTAGTTGGTGAATGCGGAACTTTCAGTACTTTTCATTCGAAATTTGGCTCTTTAAAAGCAATAATGGACTTAAATGATAGTTATTTCTATTCGTATTTAAGCACTATCCTATTAAAACTTTCTATACACCGAAAATATTGGAATATCATTACGATTTCAATATTGGCGTATGAATTGCAATTCAACTCGAAGAGACATTACAAATGAACGATTTTTATTTGAGCGCTGATTCTTAATTGAGTTACTGAGGGTGTATAATATGATCGTAAAATGAAATTGAAAAAATGATGATTGCAGCAGGAGAGTTATCTAGTTTCTCCAAAGCCACGGTAGATCTATCTAGTTCTATCGAGATTTTGAAACAGAGACACACGTCCATAAATCTAAACAATCTGTCACGAAGCCGAGATGGATTCAATTTCACGTCAAATCACACTCCATTCCGCCGCAGTCCAACCCACCATTGCGAAAAAGAGACAACCTTTCGGTTCATCAGAATTCCGCTGAATCCAAAATCTCCGAGAAGAAAAGAAAAAAAAGTTTTAAGAGACGAAGATGGAGGTTCGGCCTTGCGTACGCGAGGGGGCAAAGAAGTCAGCGATAAGTTGGGCAACACTGGCCGATAGCGCGCTATCGTTATCTCTCTCGGCGTTACGTCGCGAATACACACATACACGCGCGCGCGCGCACACACGAATCCGGCGCCACTTTTCTCCTCTCGCTCTATCGCGCCGCCGTCTAATGGCGTTGGCTTGTTGGTCGAGAGGAGAGAGAATCGTTGCTGTGCTTTTGTTTTGGCGCGAAAGGAGCCGAGAGAGGAAGGAAAGATAGCGCGCGCAGGTGTTGGATTCGACGCGCTTTCTAATACTTAGTCGCGGAGATGATCGCGAGCGAGGATAATACTGGGTTGTTTGCTTTCTGTTTGACTGTTTAGGACTCGCGAGGTGTTGCAAAGGTTGGTTAGGTTTCGCGGATATTAAAGCGTTTGTGTTTTCATGAGGTACTTTAAGTCAATCTCTATATTGCATAAATATAGTTATAAGTTGGCTGAAGATTATTTAAAAATACGATATTTTGACGAAACTTTGGCTAAATCAAATCAAAATACCTTAAATTTTATTCTACAAATGAGAGTGGGAGGAAAATATTCACGGCCATGAGTAATTTATCCGATTGTTGAAAGTGTTTTTCCCAAACTAACGCTATAGAACTTCCGCGAAACTTCGGAATCGAAACTTTTCCCCGAACCCCGAAAATTTCCCCGGCAAATTCCGCGAACTCACCGCGAAGAATACCCAACTCCTACAATCCCGAGACCCTTTGTAACAAAGCCAGCGATAAAAGAATCCACGAATCTTCCTAAAGAATTCCCATCTCTCATGAAAAACTAGCGAGTCTTTTTCGGTTTGCATATAACACACAGCCGTTCGTTCGCTCGCTAGCTCGCGAGAAAGTACAGCGAAGGTTACGGCGCTCGGTCAAGGAAAAATCGCGTGCAGACAAGCCGTAAGTAGAATATAACTGAGTGCGCAAGCGGCCTCAGTTCGCGCGTGAGAGAGACAGATGCAGAAAATCCACGGAGAGAAAATGCGTTGAAGGTGTTGTTGTCGGAGAGTGCACGAACAGTGCAAATAGTGGTGGCATTCGTGGGAAGGGCAGGAGGGGAGAGGGAAAAAAAGAGAAATTCCAGCGTGGTATGCATGAGCGAGCGAGCTTTGGTTTTTCACGATCGTAAGGCGAGGTTGTAGTACAGTGTCGTGGAGATAGTATAAGGCTATGTTTTATTGATTGTGTTTCAATCGGAAGGAGCAATGTGGCGTATGTATTAAAGTGGAATTTGGAGCAGCCGAAATTATTCATACACGTCTTAATCGGAGTACAGGTCGTTGATGAAGAGTTCAACGAATTTCGAATGTTTTTGTTTCATCAATCTTAGAAAAGGATGTTCTAAATACGTCCTAAAGACAAGCGATTGATTGAATCAATGAATTAATATGAATTTCGAGGTATTGATATTTATTTATTCGAATCTCATCTATTCAATAAGCACACTGCAAATGGTAATAATTTTTTTCATGACTGTACCAATAATAATATTGTTAATATAAAACTTTCTACGAAAGTATAAAATAAGGCAAGTATAGACGTTTTTTCTGTATAATCTATAAAATAATAATATTTATGATTTTTTAAAAGAAATCAAATAAATACCAGTGAAAAAGTCTTTTACTTCTTTGAGTCATTGTATGCTGAACAAATTATATGTAAGTAAGTACATTCAAATTGTTCATTGCAAATCAAACAAATGAAAGTTGTGAAATCAATTATCAATAGTCAAGTAATGCAAACAACTCTCGGAAACAACTGTATGACTATTCTCAGAAATGTATTAAAATTTATTCATCCTTCTATACAAATTAAACACAAGAAAGTACTGAAATCAATTTATTGTAGTCAAGTACCCATAAGTTAACTTGACTGAATAATACAACTTTTCGTAACTACTTAAAAATATTCAGTCAGCGGGCATAAAGTATTACTTAACGCCTAACAGGCGTAATAGCTCTCATACTCCTACCAAACTTTATAGAACCTACGCACTTTACGCCCGTGTGGGCGAAAATTATTTTAATTATATAACTATTATGCCTTCTTTTTATTACTAAAATTCATAAGAATTTTATCAGTTATTTACGAAAAGTCAAAGCCTACACGGAGAAAATATTTCTGTAAAAATTATAATAATTTCTGTAAAAATTATAATAATTTCTGTAAAAATTACTATCTTGTTTAGGTAACGCAGCCACAGACTGTTTGCAGTATGATATTTAGTATTTAAGCAATAAAAATTATAAAAAAATAAAGAAAAATTACTATTCTAGTATGGTAAAAATTCTAATTCATAAATTTTACTGCAGGAACTATAGTAAATTTTCTTATTCGTGTAAAAAATTTTCCTATACAGATTGGAGACTTTACAAGACTGGATAGTAATTTTCACAGGCAGTATAACATATATATACATGAGGGACACACCACGTGTGCGCGATATAACCTGCAACGGCGTCTTCGAATGACCAATAACAAACATAAATTTGGCGTAAGGCGCAACGTAATGCAGGCAGCAGGCTAGTTGCCTTATAAATACTTGTAATAATTGTTAAAACCAAATTAATTATTACAATTATTTCAGAAATATATAAGTAATAATTATGCTAATGCACATATGCTGTAACATATGTAGACGATTCGGATTATCTCGCGTATGTGTACTACGATGGCGCAGTCGGTAAGTGATTGGATTACGACGCGGCAGGTCCAGGTTCGATTCCCGTCTCCGGCAAAATTTTTTCAGCTTTATTTAATTAATTTTCATTAATAATTTAATTTGTTTGTATATAATAAGTTAAATCGTGGGATAAAATAAAAAAGAAATCAACAAGCTAAATGAAATTTTTTTTCGTGAATCTTGGTTTACATAAAAATTACTAGAAATCTAGTGAATTTTATACTAGCAATCTAGTAAATTTTATAAACCAGGATAGTAAAATTTAAAAACTCATCAAGATTACCATCTGGGTTGTAAAAAATATAAATTGTCAGTCTGTGGCTGCGTTACCTACACGGGATAGTAATTTTTACAGAAATTATTATAATTTTTACACAAATATTTTCTCCGTGTATATAAAAAAATTACATAGTTACCACCACATCTCCATTTTTCGTTGATCTTTCTCAGTTTTGAAATTTCTATAATATTACGCATCTTGGGAGGACAATAGAAGTCTATAGAGCTGCTCTAGCAGGGGTCGTCCTCCAATCTCCCATACATACTTGGCGGGCCCGACGGCTTGCAGTTTAAGGTGTAGACATGGTCATTTTTAAATAAATATTCATATGTTTAAAGATCAGATAAAATGTATAAATGGGTTGCTTCTACATATTAAATAGGGCTCAGTATTGAATTTATTAGTCTGTTTTTAAATAGAAAGTGCAAACCCGCATGAAAATATCATATGAGATCTCATATGAGAATATTGGACATCAGATCTCATTTGGGAATATCGGACATCAGATCTCATATGAGAATATCGGACATCAGATCTCATATGAGATCCCATAATATGTAAAATTGCAGATGACATCACACATATGATATCTCATATGAGATGTCATATGATATTTACACGACGGAAAAGAATAAAAAAAACCGCTGCCAATTCATTGACACGTAGCTTCCTCAAAATAATTTTTTGATTCCTTTTATTAAATTAAAATTCGAAAAATAAATTTTTCACGAAAAAAATTGGAAAAATTTTATGGAAAATATTAACTTGTAATTTATTCATGGCTATTCATTGAGATTCCATTTGTAATTTATTTGTTTGTGATTTTAAATCTTATATGAATGGAAAACAATCTTCTTCAAGTTCTATTCTTCATCAAATGTTTCTTCTTCAAGTCCACTGTCAACGGCTTCTCGTCGTACATTGGTTCGAAATAAAAAAAATATTCTAAAGTTGTTCTTTGATTGTGTTTACCTCAAATATCTCTGAAATTTATGAACCAATCATTTTGCCAAAAGAACTCATCCGAGAACTATCAATAATATACCTCTACAATGAATTTTGAAGCGAATAAGACAATTTTACTCTTCTAATAGTTGAACATATAAAACTCATTTTTTTTCATTTTTCAATTTTTACGTTTTTGTTAATAACAAAAGAACCGTGATCTAGAGAATTAATTTTTTTTAGAAAATATAGGTAATTTAATTCTCTTTCGAATGCCACCCATCCCATTTAGATACATAGAGCCGTTCTCGAGAAATTACGATTAAAAAAAAAATTGAAAAAAATTTTAACCTCAAATATCTCCGAAATTTATGGATCAATCCTTTTGCCCAAAGAACTCACTCGATTGGTATACAAAATCTACCCCTACAAAGAATTTCAAAGTGATTAAGCTAATGTTACTATAGTTATTGAACGACAAAAAAAATCACTTTTTTTTATAAATTATTTTTTTTCTCAAAAAATAATGAATAAAAAAACCTAAAAATTTAGTAAGTTATAGTACTTAATATCCTTTATAACCAAAAACATATTCATGTTAATATCTTTTTTAATTTCGAAATATAACCTATTTACAAAAAATTACGTTTTCATCAATAACTTATGACGAAAGATAGCTATTGACTTTTTTTTTTTTTAAATTGTAGATAATTTTATCCTACATACAGAGAATTCATGATATATAAACAATATTTGTTCTAAATATTAAAAAAATCGAAAATAAAAATGTTGAAAATGAAAAAATGGCTATAAAAAAAAAAAATTAAATTTTACAAAAATAGAATATTGACCCCAATTGTGGAAGGAAAATCTAAAAAAATGATCACTCTCTCGTTAAAATCGGTCGAGTAGATCATGAGATATCAGCGTATACACACACACACACACACACACACACACACACACACACACACACACACACACACACACACACACACACACACACACACACACACACACACACACACACACACACACACACACACACTACACACACACACACATCCATACGGACATTTTCTAAAAATAGTGTATTTCGATTCCAAATTTGCTAAATAACATTTCTAACACATTATCTCATAAACTTTTTTTTTTACTATCACAAAGCTTCCTCTAGGAGGAAGCAATAGGTGGCTTACAAAATGGTTAACAAAACCTAAAGCACTTTTGAGTAGACAATAAATTTATATGCATTCTTATCTCATTCCCGCTTAAAAAAGACGGACACAAGGAAAAATATTTTCGGTAATGAAAGTAAATCATGAGATTCTGCACATGTAGGGATATTATATTTAAACGGTATCAATTAGAAATTAGAGCCAATGTAATTATTTATAATGGGCCTATAGGTATAAACATTGTTAATGAATTTATGTAAAAATTTAGTATTCTACATTTACAAAGCCCACCGGCAAACTGGAAACCGTCGGGCCCGCCAAGTATGTATGGGAGATTGGAGGACCACCCCTGCTAGAGCAGTTCTATAGACTTCTATTGTCCTCCCAAGATGCGTAATATTATAGAAATTTCAAAACTGAGAAAGATCAATGAAAAATAGAGATGTGGTGGTAACTATGTATTTTTTTTATATAGGCTTTGACTTTTCGTAAATAACTGATAAAATTCTTATGAATTTTAGAAATAAAAAGAAGGCATAATAGTTATATAATTAAAATAATTTTCGCCCACACGGGCGTAAAGTGCGTAGGTTCTATAAAGTTTGGTAGGAGTATGGAAGCTATTACGCCTGTTAGGCGTTAAGTAGTACTTTATGCCCGCTGACTGAATATTTTTAAGTAGTTACGAAAAGTTGTATTATTCAGTCAAGTTAACTTATGGGTACTTGACTACAATAAATTGATTTCAGTACTTTCTTGTGAGAAAATCATATGTTAGATTAATTGAGCACTTTTATTCGTTGAAATTTTCACAATAACACATCATTTTTACTTTTTTCAGTATTCCCATGTTCATGGGAATAAATATGTATAACAGCACAGCACTGATATCGACTAAGTTTTTTAAAGATGACAGATGCTTTTTAAACCAAGGCTCAGACCAATATTTCAAATCGGCATCATAAATTATGTTGTATATTTATATCCTCACGTGTAACTCAACAATATTTTCTTCTATGCCAAAACTTATTATGAAGTGTATGAACCTCATAACGCGTAATTATTTATTAATACACGCTTGTTCTATTTTCAAAACATTTGAAACTGATTTTTAATAGAAGTTTTAAAATTTGATTATAAACACTTCATGTAACACATCATACCAGTACTTTATTTTATTTATTACACAAAACACTGAAAATTATATTGTATATTTATAACCTCGCGTATCACTCAGCAATATTTTCTTCTATGCAAAAGTGTATTATGAAGTTTATGAACCTCATAACACGTAATTACTTACGAGGGTCATTTGACAAGTACCTAGCCTCACCGCCAGAAATATTTAACTTCAAAGTTTTTGTGTTAACACGGGATCCCTATCTAAGCTAGTTTTAAAATTACATTTTAATTTACTATAAAAAAGTTTTCTTTGTGTTTCTTTTTCAACCGTAAGCCATAAAACTAGAAATCGAGAGGAATAATATGGTATACGAGGGTCACTTGACAAGTACCTAGCCTCACCGCCACATGGTGCCACTATCGCACCAAAAATACACTACAGTGCCGTATCTTCCTGTAAACGGTTACAGATGAAATTTCAGCCGGATCGGAGTTGTAGTTTATTTTTGAGAGCGTGTGAAAGCAAATGTGTCCGTTGATTTTTGAAAAAATGGAGAAAGAACAATATCGGTCGGTGATTCGATTCTTGTTTTTGGAAGGGAAATCGCGCAGTGAAATTAAAGAACGCTTGGATGCAGTATATGGGGATGCTTCTCCTTCGATGGCGATCGTTAAATTTTGGTATAACGAGTTTCAACGTGGTCGTACGTCGGTTTTTGATGATCCACGCCCAGGTGCTCCGAAAACAGCCACTACGGAGGAGAACGTGACAAAAATACACGATATCGTTTTGTCAGACCGCCGATTAAAGGTGCACGAGATAGCTGCGATAGTAGGCATCTCAGAAGAACGCGTGTGGCATATCCTACATGAGATTTTAGGCATGAAGAAGCTGTCAGCAATGTGGGTGCCGCGTTTGCTGACTGCAGACAACAAGCGCATCCGTGTGACCAGTTCAGAGCAGTGTTTGGAGCTGTTTAATCGCAATCCAAAAGAGTTTTTGCGTCGTTACGTGATCGTCGACGAAACATGGATTCACTACTACACTCCAGAGACCAAGGAGCAGTCAAAACAGTGGACCTTACCCGGTGAACCTGCTCCGAAGAAGGCGAAGACGGTCCCGTCGGCCGGAAAGGCGATGCCACTGTTTTCTGGGATTCTCAAGGTGTGATTTTTATTGACTATCTGGAGAAGAGCAAAACGGTCACAGGACAGTACTACGCCGAACTATTGAGCCGATTTGACGCCGTGTTAGAAGAAAAACGGCCCCATTTGTCTAAAAAGAAAGTGCTTTTCCACCACCATAATGCACCGGCTCACACTTCTGCACTCGCCACGGCTAAATTGGTCGAATTATGCTACGAACTGCTGCCCCATCCACCGTATTCTCCAGATTTGGCTCCGTGCGACTTTTTTTTGTTTCCGAACCTAAAAGATTCTCTCGCCGGGAAGAGATTCCACTCCAATAACGAAATAATCGCCGCCACGGAGGCCTATTTTGCAAACCAAGAGAAAACATTTTTTTCAACGGGGTTAAAAAAATTGGAACACCGCTGGACCAAGTGTATTCAACTAAAAGGAGACGACATTGTAAAATAAATTTTATTTTTTGTAAAATTTTGGTGTTTTCATTTGTAGGCTAGGTACTTATCAAATGACCCTCGTATTAATACATACTTGTGCTATTTTCAAAACATTTCAAACTGATTTTAAGTAGAAGTTTTAAAATTATCATGCAACACATTTTACCGGTATTTTATTTTTTTATATTACACAAAACACTGATTAGATGTCATTTTTTAATCACTATGTTATTTGTTATTTATAACATTTGAATTATATGTGCACTTCATGCATTATATCATACCGGTATTTTATTTTATTTATTACACAAAACACTGATTAGATGTCATTTTTTAATAATCACAACATTTTTATTATCAATATAATTTTTTCAACTAGATAGACGATCTATGAAAATCACAATTTTCTTTTCTTATTTTGAAAAACTTACTTCAAAACATAATACTTCTTTCGTACTTTGAGTCCAATACTGTCTAAATAAACATCTTAGTTGTTGTTTGTTTTATGTGTGATTCATTGAAAGCAATGAAACTTTCATTTTCTTCATTGACATCCACGTACTCTATTCGTCCTGTCAAATATGAAGACAAATTTTTAATATTCTACTAAACTTATATCTCACATGAAAAATTTTCATGTTGAGGATATAAATAAATACATCTTGAAAAATATTGTGTCGTAATATTTTCGATGAACTTGAATAATTAATAATAATTAATGAACTCTTCTTTGTTAAAAACTATTTTTTAACAGTGATCTTGATAATAATCCTTACAGTTTCTGTATAATAATCCTTACAGTAACAATATTTATTATAAACTTTATTGATTTATAACTTTATAATAAAAGTTTGCTACTTATCTGATTATAATATATTCCTATTGCCCATTGATATTCAGAGCTGCTTATATAGGTTACCTTTTTCCAATCAACTCCAAAATCCAAAATGAAATAATCTGTATATATGTATCTGTATGTATATATATGTTCTTTTTCCAATCCACTTGTGAGATTTTAATGATTCAAAAAAAATCTTCTTGTATATATCTGTAAAAAATAATAAAAAATTCTCACAAAGTATTAATTCTTTTATGTTTTAAAATAATTTTAGCCTTTAACATTTAGCCATTTAATATACTTATCTAAAAAAATTGATTTGCCCCGTTGATGCTCATAGATAAAAATTATTTTAATCAGTCGACTTCCTGAGATCTTTGATTATTTAAATAATATATATATATATATATATATATATATATATATATATATATATATATATATATATATATATATATATATATATATATATATATATATACTGGTGTAGTTTCGTTAACTAGTCCTGGTGTGGCCAAAGTTGAAATTGGACACAAAGGGAGTATTCGATAAACCTTGTCTGAACCTGGTGGTTCTAACACTTTGTTATGACGATTGAGGTGATTATCTTCCATGCGTTTGGGAAGGGCTGTTGCACCTAATGCCATAATATTTTTTTTTGTTTTTAATCCTATTTTCTTCCTCTATGAAGACTGATGGAATTCGTCCAGTAGTAGTATATTTCAAAATTGCATCTAACATCCAAAAGCATGCTATACCACCAACAATAAAATTTATACAAATTTGAAAAAATTGGATGATGATACAAAATTTCTGGGAATGACTATCATCAATACAGTTTGAGCCTCCATATATAGTAATTCTCCCTGCTAAACTCAATTTTGACTCAGTTTCTTTTATTTCATTATTTTCAATATCATTAGTTATAATATAACATGATATGTAAAATTCACTAAAGACTGAGAATTGTATAGTCTGAAAATGAAAAAGGTTACACAAAGTATCGACTTTTTATTGTATTATATTTTACATGATATATCTTCTAGTATAAAAATAATACTTATCTATATATAAAAGTATATGATGCCATACCATCAGCAGCTGATTTGAATTATAAAAATATATATAATCCATACCATATTTCGAGGTTATTTTAGAATTACAGTTGTTCATTTTATTATATCTTCTCTCTCTCTCTCTCTCTCTCTCTCTCTCTCTCTCTCTCTCTCTCTCTCTCTCTCTCTCTCTCTCTCTCTCTCTCTCTCTCTCTCTTTTCGAGTCTATATAAGAGAATAAAAATACCATACGATATTTCGAAGTTATTGTAGTCACAAAATTTTGTTGTTGTTATATATACTCTCTCTCTTTCTTTTCGAGTCGAGTAAGTTTATTTACTATACGATATGCTATAACTATATATATTATAAACATATATAGATATATAAGCGTAAGATAGACGACAACCGGAAGTGTCGTAAGAGCTGCAAACCGGATATCTGAATAACAAGACGAAAAGTTCGGAAGGGAAACAGCACATAAAAAAATTCAGCTCTCTATATCTTTCGAACGAGATAATCTTTTTAAATAAAATCTTTTGATTTGATTAAAGCAATGAAATTGCTTTCGATTAAGAGGGATATGTTATATACTAAAAGCTAACGCAATATTTGTAAATGCGCATTGAATTTTTCGTACACCCATTTCAATGTATATGTAGCACGGGTCGCTCCTTTAGGCTTCTTCTATCCTTTAGGCTTCTTCTATACTTGCCTTCGGAGCGCTCCCGCGCTCCTTGATAAAATTTTCATCGTCTTGTGTTTGAAGAATTCCAATTTATAGTGTAGGATATCCCAATTTATCCTTGACTTTTCTTTAATCGATTAATCTTTAATTAACTAGTCAAGAGTAAACATCCCATCTCCTCTGAGCTAATTTTCTCACAATTGTTTTTCATTTTATGTCATTAAATAACTTGATAGGATAAAATATGAATTCTAGTATATATAAATTGTCTTCAAGAGTAAGTAGTATTAATTATTCACTAAACAAAACAATTTGATCATTCAAACATTTCTCTACTTCTTAAAATTAGCACGATAAATTAAATATTACGACACTCCATCCGCTTTGTACAAAGCTCAACACGTCTACCTCCCCCACATTCTTACATGTTCACAAGATTTCATAATACCGTCTCCCCGACAACAATAAAGTCCCGACCTCATCCGTATACCTTCATCCATTCGCGATCGATACATCTATCCGTCAATTCATCGACATTCTTTCTCTCCACGTAAAAACTTTCAATTTACGCCCTCACGACAAAGGAAGGAAACTCCGGCTCCGAAATCTCCTCGCAGAAAAAAAGCGAGAGGCTCGTTCGCTCGCTCGCACGGGGTGCGTTGGACTGTTTATAAAATCTGGGTGAGTGACCTGGGACCTCGATCGCTCGCCCTCCTCCGCTTCTCGCGGTGGAGAGAACCTGTTCTGTCTCTCCTCGCTCGCTCTCTCTCTCTCTCGTATTGCTTTCATTCTATCTTTATCTCTCTCGCACGCGCCAGGCGCGTTCCTCGGTGCATTTTTTCAAATCGTCCCGCACGCTCGTAGTTTTTTTTCGGGTGGCGGAAGAAGAGAGAGAGAAGAAGTGGATAAAGCTAGGTGGATGGGAGCTGGTTGGTAGGAGATGGTGGGAGGTAAGGTGAGGTGAGGAATTTTGAGGCTGCGTGGTTGCCCGAGTCAGGTGGAGTGGTTTAAGTTGTAGGTGGTGTTTTGCACGTTTAGACGTGGGATTTTAAACGTTGTGGATAATGCGAACGAAGGGAATGATCAGGATGAATGATACTGTGGAATATGGTAAAAGCAAGCTCGTAAACTATTGGTATGGGATGACTGAATTATTGAGGTTCTAAAAAGTCATGGAAAATGTAATTTTCGCGTGAATAGAAAACACGGATGCACTACATATT
Organism: Torymus aiolomorphi; assembly: GCA_036365515.1. Lineage (NCBI taxonomy): Eukaryota > Metazoa > Arthropoda > Insecta > Hymenoptera > Torymidae > Torymus > Torymus aiolomorphi. Next base: position 17,394,486 of record CM070877.1, read on the forward strand.
ATTTAAATCTACAATATTTCTTTTTCGCTTACTTTGACAATACCTAAACACTATTGTAGAAGTACGATGATTCTTATTTTGCTTGGAAAAAATTTAGGAAATAAACAATAATTAATTGGCTTAGAAACTACAAGAATTTTACATCGTTACAAAATTAATTATATATACAAGTGGTAGTATTTCTTTGAATAGTGGAAATAACGGACGCTGACGAACTATCTTTGTTAACTAGATGTTTATTATTTAGTCGAACGTTTCAGATGTTTTATGAAATACTCCCCTCTTCAGGGCATTGATAATACATGAAGTCACTTCATAGTTTGTCAAAGGTATTATAGTATTTCTGTCTTTTAATCGAGTTCACTGCGATGAATCCAAGAGGGACCTTGAATTCCAGTACATTTAAATTGTATCGAAGTTATTTTAATGAACGACAATTTTAGAATTGACAAGTCATTTAGCAAAGTCCATGGATGTGAAGCCGATGAATTTTGACATCAAAATTGCCAAGAAATCATTAACCATTGGTCTGACAACTGAACCTCAACATACAATACTATAAAAATCAAACCTAATGCCACTAATATAAAATCGTCACTAGAGTACAACAATTGATCCTTTTTCTATTAATTTTCCCCTAGCATAAGACTTCCGACCTGGATTTCACTTTCATCCAACGGCCAACCTCTCCCGACACACTATCCCGTCTACGGTTCTCCTCCCAACCAAAGCTCGCAGTGCTTCGTTCCCCTCTCAACGAACAAAAAACTCAAATGAAAGCCTTGAACGATCTCGACCGTACTCTCCTATAACGAGTGTCTAGACCTCGAGCGGACACGCGCGAAAAGAATCACGGTTGCACTAGGAATGTCAGGGGAAGGCGAAATCGGCCAATGTCAATGAGCTAGCTATCTAGCCGCTGAGGCAGTAAAGCTTCGAAGAAAAATAGCCCGCCTTCTTTGGAATTTGATTAAAGCCGCGGCGAACAATGCGCGAGCCTCGTCTCTCGCTGCTATAGCTACTCCATCTATGTGTTTCGCGAATGTGTGTGTGCGTGCGTGCGCGGTGCGTGCGCGCGCGCGCGCGTGTGTGTGTGTGTGATGTATACGCGAGGAAGAAGCAAAGGAAAAGGCGAGAGTTTGCACGGTTGGACAGACCTTTCACACGCGTAACCTTTTACGCGTGTGTGGAAGAGGTAAAAGGAGGGAAGAGAGGAATTTATTAGGGAATATGAAATGATTAGAGATTTATGGAGGGTTATTTGAAAGTTTGTAATTTGCCGAGGAGGGATTCCTTATTGCTTTGAAAAGCTGACCTGACACTCTTTTCTCGAGTGAAATTTACGTTCGATGACTGGTTCTTTTTGGTTTTGTTGGTTTCTGATTGATCAAATGCTAAAAGATGTTAATGTAACATTATTATCAGCTTTATCAGCTAATACAGTGCAAGAGTGCAAGAAACTTAAAGTGGTGGAGAAAGTTTTTTTTTTATAGTCGAATGAAAATATTCTCGCTAGTCTCGACAATTTTAGTAAAGTAAAAATTTATGTTTGAAAAGTGAGGTTAGTATAATACAAAATGACAATTTAATTATAATCATTGTTAACGGAATAACAGAGAACATTTTCATTGCGTAAATCGTTGACGCGTACGAAGTGAAAAAAATATCATATCCTAGCCTCTAATTTTTTTAATTTTTCACTTTACACGAAGGAGAAACAATGAAAAGTTATTATCTCTATGGAATTATTAATTGTACGCCACGAATTATGAGATGACAGGCATATCGCCATTAAAATAATAATAGTCATTCGGCCAAATTGCGGCAATTAAAATTTTCGATAAGACTATGGGGCTTTGACATCTGTTTGATAGAAAAGAATAAAGAGCCTGGCATAAATATTGACCATTAGAAATGACTTTTGTAATTGCCCGGGTATTTACAATTGAAAACAAGTTGAGCCTCTCTTTTGCTACGATTATGTCATCGCACGCTGGAAAAACAATTAATTCTGATTGTATTTACTTGTAATCTCGTACAATAAATCCCTCAAAGTTTCAACACGATGTAAATAGGTTCATACTTTAACCGAATCAGTCAATTATTCCGATGAAATCATCAAGAATCAAACGAAACAAGGTTTCAAGTAGTAGTAATAATTATACCGCAAAGGCGTAAAAACCATTGTATCTCGAGTTGTAACCACCGCAGCAAAAAGCAAATATAACCTCGTAGGAGAGTGAAATCTTCGCTCTGAAAAGATGTCGACGAAACCCTCTGCGCGTGGCACTCGTTCTATCTTCTAATCTAATTAAGTGAATGTTTCGCCCGTTCACAATTACCGTGAGTAAAGTTTTTCATTCCACTGATGCTTGCGCGAGTCGCCAAGTCACTCTCTGCAAGCTCGTAGACAAAACAGCGAGTCACAGTCTCTTTTGATCCACTCGAAAGAAAGAAAAGAAAAAAAATACACACACACTGCAATAAACTTAATTGCACTCTGTTCCAAGCGATATTATCGTTGTAAAAGTCAAAATTCACCTGTTAATTAGGAAAAGTCGTTTAGGTTAAATCCAAGGCAACGAGAATCGCGCATGTATATATACGCTGCGCGTCTCGCAAAAGAGGTCAATGTACAATTCGGGGTTGCTTTGAGCAAACAAACTTTTGATATCAGTACTTTTCATCGCTGTCGCCGCCGCCGTCGCCGAAAGAAGAAAGAATAATCCTGTTCTATTTATAGCCTAGTGAAAATGTCACTTGACCAAGAGTGACTCGCTCGTGTGCAAGTTGCACACAGAGGCGCTACCAAAGAACGACGATGCACACACATGATGATGCCTTTTTCGGGGGCAGAAGGAGGGGCACGAGCGGTCACGTGATGTATACCGCGTCGTAACAGTCATTTGATCTCAATTAAACACCCTGCCGCAGTTTAAGAAACGACGTATCCCAACGCCTTCAGAACCAGCTGAAACCTCGACACTCACAACCACCTCGACAAGAGCCTAGGCTTGACAATAGTTTTTCCGATCTCCCCCATACAACCGCACAAACATAAAGACAGACATGCACTCGCATCGACTGAATTCAAACAAAACAAAAAGTCCAGAGCGTGGGTGTGGTGTGTATGTATGCGCGTTATATACCCAAAGGCCGACAACAACTGTTGCTGTTGCTGCTGCACACACACACACACAGAGAGAGAGAGAGAGAGAGAGAGAGAGAGAGAGAGAGAGAGAGAGAGAGAGAGAGAGAGAGAGAGAGAGAGAGAGAGAGAGAGAGAGAGAGAGAGAGAGAGAGAGAGAGAGAGAGAGAGAGAGAGAGAGAGAGAGAGTCGCCTGTGTGCGAGCGAGCGAGCGAGCGTGTATTATGCAAGCCCCATTCCGCTTTCTACGTGGGCTTAGAATCTGGGTCGGGCCCCGCACAGTTATTGTTTACTACGGGCTCTGCGCGTTCGCACGCGTGTGTGTGAGCGAGCGCGCTGCACGTGTGTAGGAAAGCTAGTCTCCCTCTCTCTTTCTGGCGAGCGAGCGAGCGAGGGAACGGCATATATAGAGGCGAGTGTATCTGTGTCTGTTTGGCTTTATCGGCTCGGCCTTCCTCTTCCTTCTCTCGCGGTTTGTAGAGAGCTTATATAGATGCAATTCTGTGAGAGAGAAGGGTTTTTTGGGAAGACGTGAGATGTGAGAGGTTTTGCATTTTTGCGAGTGTGTATCAACGCTGAGAGAATTTTGGGAGCCCTGCTGTACTAGGTAGTACGGCTGCGTTCTTAAATGTACACAAAGAGATGTCCTTTGTTTTGGTACGGCTGATGCCTTCTGTAGCACAACAGTCGCCTCTTTTCGGTATTGCTGAGGCTTTATTGAGGTAAAGGATGACGGTCACAAAACCGCCGAAGTAACCATTTTTCTTCCAATAATTTCAACTTTATTCATCGTCTTTTCAAATATTGTTTATCACCTTAAAGCCTCCGTGCATTATAGCACGAAAAAATCGGAATGATTCGAAGGGAAATAATTACTTGTATGGTTCTGTGACTGTCAACGCGTACCTCGATAAAGCCCCTGCTGCACGAAAATCACGGGGCAACTGCTCTCTTAATTTTTCGCTGCGCTAGTGTAGTACGGGAAAATAAGAGACAGCAGACGTCTCGCGGTTTGGACACCAGCTCTCCCAAATTTGGTAGAGCTGCTGCGCGAAACGAACGGTACGTCTGCTGTACGTACTAAGTGCGGTAGCGACCCCAAAATTCTGTCAGTGAATAAGTGTAATTTCTTCTTAGAAATCATGCGCCGACTACTTCAGAAATTATCAAAGTGAATTATATTGTCAGGTTGGTTAGTTAACGTTTGCCACAAATGTTTGATAAACATTATTCAAAATTTTGGGTATTGAATTGATGCCAATTATAATGTAAATATTATACTTATTCATCTGAAGAACAAACTGATACGAAAATTAAATGAATATTGTGAAAGTAAAGAAGAATCTTGTGACGAATGTGGTGAATAACCTATTCTTCACTTTCTTACATTTTCTTTACCAAACTCAAAGGATGATAATATAATAAAATAAATAAAAATGCAAATAATAATAATAATTGCAATATATATATATATATATATATATATATATATATATATATATATATATATATATATATATATATATATATATATATATATATATATATATATATATATATATATAAAATAAATTGCATGGAAAATATGATTCGACAAAGCCCATAACTAGAAACGTTTAAGTGCAGTGTAAACATCGATAACACCAGCCTTTTCACAACAAAGTAAGCATTTTATGCACCCAAGTCTCTTTAAGTCCCCCTAATTAACCTTCCAACCGTTGCCACAATCTCAAGCCCATATAACTCGTCAAAAACTCGTTAAAAACCTCTTGATCCACGCCATTCAATCCCATTCATTACCCCAATTAACTCGCCTCTACATCTCTCTAAACACAGCGTTGTAAAATGCAAAAACCCAAACGTACAAGGACACAACGCGCGCCATTCGCCGCTCTTTCATTCAAGGGAATAACGACTCGCGGTGTGCCGCTTGCAAAACGCTGTACGTGTGTGTGTGTGTGTGTATGTGTGTATATATATATATATATATATTACGCGATGCACTTTCAGATGTACGCTATAGCGCGCTTTCGCAAGTTTTCGTTGGATTTGTACCTCTGACTCACTCGCGCGATTATTTTCCACTTGAGAGAGAGAGAGAGAGAGAGAGAGAGAGAGAGAGAGAGAGAGAGAGAGAGAGAGAGAGAGAGAGAGAGAGAGAGAGAGAGAGAGAGAGAGAGAGAGAGAGAGAGAGAGAGAGAGAGAGAGAGAGAGAGAGAGAGAGAGAGAGAGAGAGAGAGAGAGAGAGAGAGAGAGAGAGAGAGAGAGAGAGAGAGAGAGAGAGAGAGAGAGAGAGAGAGAGAGAGAGAGAGAGAGAGAGAGAGAGAGAGAGAGAGAGCTGTATTGGGATAATATGGAGTAGATCGGTTTTGCGGCTGTGGGAATGGACTCGTGGAGGCTATTTTTAGGGGTCTATTCTGGTCGCGGGGTTTTATCAAAAGTGTAACAATGGGGAACGGATATTGGATCTGGCTTAAAAATGGCGGGTTTTTAACGAGTTTTGTAAGAATGCGCGTATATTTTGTAATCGAAAGTTCTGATATTGCGGTAACTAGATCGTCATGATATTTAACTTCAATGAGAAGAATGTTTAGTGAAGATTACGAAAATTACCATAATGTCACGTGAAGTTGCCGAAGAATAAAACACCAAAAGATTGCGATACTTAACAGAACATTGTACTTACAGTACGATATAGTGAGTTTTTCTGTATTTCGAGCAAATTTTTTTATTAAGTATACTATTTTCTTGCTATTTTTCATACTCTATGGTTACTTTACGAAACAGTATATTAATTTTTACTTAACGTTTTTCTCTTTGTAGCTTCAGTTTTAGTGTATTATTGGACTTCATGATCTACGAGTAAATAAAAAAGTAATAAAGTTATAATTACGACAGTTTGTACGTTTTTCATCATGTTTTTAAATTTCCTCTTTTTGCTATGTTAAGGTGGCTCCGTCGTGCATTTCGGACTTATATATACAAATTTTTTACGATGCTTACTTCACATGTTATAATTTGAGAAATAATATAGTGTGATAAAAGGGTTTTTAAAGTATCAAAAAAAATTTTTTTCAAAGAAATTTGAATATTGTTAAAGAAAATATCGCTAATTGAAAAAAATCAACAAATCCAATAAATCTTTTTCATTTTTCATCCGATTTTAATTTTTTTCCTTGTACAATTTCAGGTGGGGTTACCGATATGAAAATTGAAAAATTTTCAAAACCTGCAAAGATACAGCTATTTGTTTAACTCAACTCTTTAAAAAGCATACACGAACGTATAATCAAGTGGATGTATCTTTGCAGGTTTTAAAAATTTTTCAATTTTCATATGCGTAACCCAACCTAAAATTGTACAAGGAACAAAATGAGACCATAAAATTAAAATCGGATGAAAAATGAAAAACATTTATCGGATTTGTTGATTTTATTTTTCAATTAGCGGTATCTTCTTTAACAATATTGAAATTTTTTTGGAAAAAATTTTTTTCGATACTTCAAAAACCCTTTTCTCATACTTTATTGTTCTTCAAATTATAACATTTGAAGTAAGCATCGTAAAAAATTTGTATAAATAAGTCCGAAATGCACGACGGAGCCACCTTAACATGTCCTTAATATAAATTGAGCGATTGAGATTCGTTCGGTTTTCAAGCGTTTTTGCGAGGTATCTCGAAATCTCGAATCGATCTCGAAACTCCAAAGAAATGGAGAAACAGCGAAGAGAGGGCCCGCGTTGCGCGCCAAATTAACGATAGTTTCCATAAAAGGTACAAGAGAAATTTAAGGTAACTCACGCGGGCTAGTAGATCTACAGCTATGAAATTTTTTTACGAAGATTGATTTACACATTCTAATCTTAAAACTGACTAGCGTTAATCAGCGCGTTACGCGCGCCACTGTTTCGTCTTTTGTTTCTCTCCTTTTGAGATTCGAGACGGATTCGATTATTCGAGATTTCGAGATCGTTCGAGGGCAAAATAGATTATCTCGACTGCTCAATTTATATAAGGGATATGACAGGAAAAAGGGTTCTTAACATACCCTGGTGGAAATTCAAAATATTTTATGACTAGTAATTAACTATTTATATTAGAAACTTACTATAAAATAGGAATGTCTCTTCTCCAGTTTCTAGCTCCTAATGAAACGCTTTTTCTCCTATTATTTGGCCATTTAATAGATTCATTCAAAAATAGAATGAGTTTTTCGAAGACCAGCACAAACTTGTTCTTGAGTATTTTAAAAGTTTTAAAACTAATCAGTTTCTTTAGTCTGGAAATGGCTAGTAGAAGGCTTGGTGTTACGACAAGGAGTGAGAGAGACAGAATCAGATGGAGAAATAAAAGTTTTGCTGAATTATTCATAGAATGAGTACAACAAATGATTTATTAGTTAATGTTATTTATTTATATTTCGGTAAGCCATCCAATGCACTTTAATGCTCTTTCATCAAAGATAAAATTAGTAGGTAAATCAAATACGAATATTTTGTTGTTAGATCAATCTAAGAAATAGGCAAATAATGGTCGAAAAATCGTTTCATTATACAGATTAATTAGCCAGTTTTACTAGCTATATTCTAACTTCTTGGCCATTTTATATAGATGAATTTCTACCAGGGTAACGGAAAAAATTTTTGTTACAAAATTTCCAATGTTGCAAAAATAGATGTTGTCCACTAAAAAAAAATTCAATAAGTATTTATAATCTTTTTTGTTTTTCATTCAATTCTCATTTGCAAGGTCTCATTTTCTTCCTTGTTCAATTTCAGGGGGAGATACCTATATCAAAATAGGAAATTTTTCAAAAGCTGCTAAGTTATATGCAATTATTTATAAAATTCAGTGACAAATCTACAAACAATTGCATATAACTTTGCAGGTTTTGAAAATTTTCCAATTTTGATATGGGTATCTCCCTCTGAAATTGAACAAGGAAGAAAATGAGACCTTGCAAATGAGAATTGAATGAAAAAAAAAAGATTATAAATACTTATTGAATTTTTTTTTTAGTGAACAAAATCTACTTTTGCAACATTGGAAATTTTGTAACAAAAATTTTTTCCGTTATGTTAAGAACCATTTTCCTGTCATATCAGTTTTAAGATTGGAATGTGTAAATGAATCTTTCTAAAAAAAATGTCATACCTTTGGGGTCTACTAGCTCGCATGAGCTACCTTAAAATAAATGAAAATGCATTTTTTCGCTTCGTAAAAATCTCGAACAATTTGAACCGCAGGAAAATTGTTTATTCATGACGCTTTTATAAATTTCCGTTTACTCATAAATATTCAAACAAAAATGTGAAAATAATTACTCAAAAGTTCGTGGGCGTAAAACATCGACACCGAAATATTTTTTTAATAATATTTTGATTCCAGAGTATAAATGATTTAAAACATAATATTGTACTCGCAATCATCATAAGTATCGTAGCTATTATTACAACTTCGTATTATTAGAAAATTCGTCACATCCTCATGTACAATAAATTCGCAGCGCAAATCAGCTCCTATTGAAAATAAAATTCTAGCGCCGGCTTTTAACTAACGATGAACTATAGATAGCCAACGACAGGCGCGCGCGGGGTCGGGGACATTAAATTGCGCGAGAACGGGAATCAAGTCGAAATAATCATGACTCTCGTAAAATATATCTTTATCTCGCGGCGCTTCTTGTAAAATCATTCGACGCGATACCTGCGTGCGCCTAATTTTATCTGCTTATGTAATAGAGGCAGATAAAACGCTCTTCGCGTGGCAGATAAAGGAGAGGAGAACGTCTTGGAAATCGACGTTTCCTGAGGTTTCAAATTTATTTTAATATTCACAGTCTTGTCGGTGAACTAAAATATAGGAAAATAGTAGATTTTCTTACAAGGGGGAACATGGAACTTTCGCAGGCACGTGATATGACGACTGTGGCGAAGCCGAGGCCGTCATATCACGTGCATGCAGGAGTTCCATTTAACCCCCGTGTAAGATATAGTATTTTTCTCTATTCCCGGGCGAAAGTACGTTAATTAATCAGTTTAGAAAAGTCGAAAATCATCGTCTTCCCTGGTGACATCAACTCTGCGCAGCCATGTTTTTACTTTCGCCCTATGCTTTGATAACGTTAGCGACTTCACGTCGTTCTTGTAGTTTGCAGGTTATATTTTTCAATCTTATTTTACCTGTCGCAATTGGTTTTTCCCGATGCGCGCGTTTATGTGTGTTCGATGCCCGGCCAACATTTGCAGCACGAGCGTAGCGAGTGCTGCTGGTTGGGGTGGGCATCGATAATACATGAACAAGCAGATTATTACATACTCATGTGAATCAAGAGAAAGAGGGATAGAGAGATAGATAGATAAATAGATAAATCTTTATTCTGCCTTCTCGGAAAAAATTAGAAAATACATTAAAAGGTATAAAATTATAAATTTCAGTCAATTACAATAGAATACAATAACAATTTAGTTCATTATGTCGTAAAATACATAAGAGATATAAAAGATTTATCAAAAACATAACAATGCAAAAGAAAACTAAAAAGAGAATCTTTGAAATAATAAATAAGAGAACATGTGGTAAATAAAATACTTATAAAAATACTTATACGAATATCATAATGTTCCGCCAATAGGCTAAAATAGAGAGAGATAAAGAGAGATAGGGAGAGAAAGAGAGGATATTTCCAAATAAATAAACATGAATTCATAGTAGACCATCCTTCTTGAGAGAACCACGCTCCCGATGCGAGACAGTTCCGCGCGGCAAAGTCACAAATCGCTGTATCGTACAAAGGGTTAGGCTATTCAAAACATTGCTCACAGAGCTTTCGGTCGCGCGTGAAACAAGTGAGGCACGCAGTGGGCAAAAATGCTTCTTCTTCTAGTGTAAACAAACGGCGAAAACGCGTACTTTCGCTCGAGGAATAGAGAAATAGTATATTACATACCTAGGCCAGTAAAATAAGAAATGTCTCAGATCACATGTAATTGTCGGCCGAGGCGAAGCCGCGGTTGACAAAAATGTGACCTGAGACTTTCTTTTTTACTGGTCAAGGTGTGTATACTATTTTTCTGCTCGACGGCGCCGGAAAGCGGCAACTTCGTTTCGCGCAGCGGCGGGGAAGTTGGCGCTTTCCGGCCGGAGGGCAGAAAAATGTTTTTTTTACATCGGTCGATATTTGATTTTTGAAAAAATTATCATTTTATCGTATAGATTGCTGTCTTGTGGCAATTTATATCATTTTCATAGAAATTTTTATCACGAGCGAGGTAATTTTTCTTAAAATTTGATTGTAGAGTTACGAGGTATGGTCGCTTTTATTTGGTATTTTTTTTTAATCAAATACATTAAATATCAGTTCAAATTATAATTTTTATATTAATTTGAATGAATTATTCTCCTTAATAAAATAACTTTTTGATGGAATTCATTTATATATGTGTATAAAAAAATCTAAGAATAACAATTTTACGAAACTTTATTGACGAAATGTCGATTCGCACTCCATTAACCGATAAGATTCAACCTTGTAATCTCAAATCTCAAGTTCAAGCTCTTTTTGTTCTGCATAAGTAAAATTCATTCACAAACATCTTAAAGTCTTAAAGTTTCGGGGGTCCGAAAGACAATTAAAAATTCAAATTTCGCGCCACAATATAGCAGACAAAAAAATAAGTAATTTGCCTATAACAAATAGTAAAAACAATATTACGGAAAACCATGACTGCATTGCCCTCCGTTACATTATTATCTATCATTTTACAAAGTTTGCAATTTCTATATAAATATTTCGCTGAATGGCATTTGAATTACTTGATTTTGAGACATTATTCAAATGCCATTCAGCGAAATATTTATATAGAAACGTCAAACTTTGTAAAATGATAGATAATAATGTAACGGAGGGCAATGCAGTCCTGGTTTTCCGTAATATTGTTTTTACTATTTGTTATAGGCAAATTACTTATTTTTTCATCTGCTATATTGTGGCGCGAAATTTGAATCTTTATTCATCAAACTAGGTTCGCATCTCGCGATCGATAATTTGCACATTCGTAGCCTCTAAATTCAAGTTCAAACCTCCTCATCACCACGAGCCACAAGCGCGCGAAAACTTATCGGAATCCAAACACACACACACACACACACACACACACACACACACACACACACACACACACACACACACACACACACACACACACACACACACACACACACACACACACACACACACACACACACACACACACACACACACACACACGCACGCACGCACGCACGCACGCACGCACGCACGCACGCACGCACGCACACACACACACACACACACACACTTCGCTACTGCAATTCTCGTTTTCGCGCGGGCACATGAACGAAACGAAAAAGAGTCGCGCCGTAAAGTGAAAAAAGACGGACGCTTACGTCGCCGTAGATTGGCATACGTCACGTCTTTTTACGGCCGAGGTCGTGAGCGAGCGAGCGAACGAGCGCCGCTTTACAGTGCCCACGCATCGGCGACGATGAATCGGAACAAACACACACGCACACACGCACGCACGCATTCACGCACGCACACACGCACATGTGTGCGCACGCGCGTGCGAATGAACGACGAGCGGAGGAGGTTTTAAAAACGAAAGCAAAAGATACGAGGATGGCTGCTGGTTTTTGTTGACGGAAGTCGAGAGGGCATACAGGGGTTTTGGAGAAACTTTTGCGGAGAGGTAGTTTGAGAATAATTGAGAGGAAGTATTGGTTTGTGTGCGGTAAAAAATTGCGTTTGATATGTGCTTTTTCCTGAGAGGGTAGAATGGAGATTTTTATTTGTTCAGGATTATAGTTTGATGAGCATTAATTTGTGTAGAATAATTTTATTTTACATCACGTATGGATAATAAGTTTATAATAAAAATAGTTGAAATTTTAAGAAAACATAAAGTATAAGTACATCACGTGAGGTATAAGAAATTTTTAGTAATTTTAATAATCTCGTGATAATCAAGTAGATAGCGGATTAATATATTCTAAGGAGTTTCAAGGTAACCAGAGCGGTGAAAACCTCAACTAAAAAAACTCGTGATTTATCAACACAAAAATACATAGTCCATCAATCCCGCAAAAACCGAATTACAAAACCCTGAAAAAAGACAGCACCAACTCCACCTCCCACCGAAAAAACTCATTACCGGTAATGCGCGCATACTCTCAGTGAATCCCCATCCATCAGCTCCATCCGAAGGCAATTGTGCAAATCCCAGCGCCTCGTCAAGACAAGAATCGAAGCCCAGTTGTCGGCTGCTCCAACGGTAAAAAGGGCGCGAATTTCCGAGCTCGAGACAGCTAGAAGTCGCACAAAGTCAAAGGCTCTCTGCATGTTAAAAGCGGGTCACTGCATTATGCAACGACGAGTCAAAGGACGAGTCTTTCCGCGAGCGAGAGATTTTCGTTTTTTCTCGGTCCGTGCGAGGCTCCCGCGTTACTATACTTATACTGCAGAGACAGAGAAAAAGAGAGAGAAAGAGAGAGGGAGAGAGAGAGAGAGATTGTGCAATGTGAAGTGGAGAATTCGTTGGTGGAGTGAGTACGTGTGTGTTTATGAGGAAAGAGCTGAGCGAGCAAAAGTTTAACGAAATTTGTCTGTTTGGCGGTTTTTTTCGGGATTTAAAGGCGGCGGCGGAGGCGCGCGCTCGACTGGACGAAAGGAATGCGAGAGGTTTTATTTTTAAAGCGAGTGTGGTGATTCTGCTCGGTGTGAAACTCACTGTGTCGTTGAAGTGATGAATTTTTTACGTATTTACTGGAATGTTTAGTAATATTTTCAATGATTGACAAATTTTGGATAATTTTTGTAAATTTTATGACAGTTTTGAGGTTATGTATCACCATTCTTTTTTTTTATTTTATTACATGTTTATTACTCACGTAATAATGAGTGGTTGTATTCTTTAAATACATAGAACTGTACTAACATTGAGACAACTATATTTGTTATTAAATTAATTCTGGTAGAAAATTAACCATATTTTAAGATAACGTGCTAATTTAATGGAAGCATGTTGAGCAAAAATCATAATGTAAAAATAATATAATTCATTTAAAAGTTCTACTATTACTTAAAATACATATTTTATGAAGTGTAAATGCCATAATTTATTTCGAGTTCGTATAACATAATTATGAAATACAAGCAATGTTCGTTTTTAACCATAAAGTTAACTGAAAAATAGCTATCATCTGGTTCACATTTCTACCAGGGAAACTGTTAAATAATTATGCATGAAAATAAAGATTTATGAATTAAAATTGAATCATTTTAGATGATGAGACGTAAGACTATAAGTTACAAAGATATTCTATATAATATTGTTTCTCCTATTTCATTCTAGTTTCTGACAATTTTGTCACCTCCAAACCTACCACCGTCTAACTCAAAACCTTCCGTAAGTTCCGTGAATATCACACAGACCCGAGTCGTCACACATTTACCAACCAAAGACAGTACAAAGCTACTGCTGCTGCGCGCGCTAATTGCTCAAAAATCGCGCGAGCGAGCTCGAGAACTCTGATGTAACGAGGCGTGCGCGCTCGGAACGTTTAGGCGCTTTAACGAGCCCGAAATTCGACGAAAAGGTATCGGGTCGCAATTAAGAGCAACATCCTTGCACGCGAGTGCACAGAGGAAAAGAGAGAGAGAGAGGGAGAGATCAAAAAGAGAGGGCTCGCGGGAGAAATTAGCGCGCGCGAGTCTCTGTGCCTCTGAGTTGCTTTATTGATCATTAAAGAAATTGTGGTTGTGGTGGTGGTGGTGGCTTTATTTTGGAGAATAAAATGTTTATGTTTTTATATCGGACTATAGTAAATGGTTATATATTTTGTAGTTGTATGATGTAGGTTGAGTTTTTAGGTTAAGGTTTGAAATTTCCTTACACGTGCTATAAAACGTGTTAACTATAATTATTTTATGTGAATTATTGCTAAGAAAGTTTCAAATTTACTGTAAGAATATAGTGGAGTACAAAATGAAATGGAAATCATTTGGTAAAATAGTAGAATTTTATTTTTCCTGATTTTAATGTATTGTAAATCACATAAGATGAAGTTTTTTTTAGCACTTAAGATGTTAAATTTATATAATTCTCTAGTCTAACACTATTACCTTATTATAAATTACATAAAAATACCATTTTGTATGCAAAAATTAGTTAAAACGCTATTACGAAAGATAATTATAAAGTCGTACATCCGATAAAGCAAAATAATCCCAGCACTCAAAAGGTAATGAAGATGTAACGGAAAGTTTAGTCTCAAAGAATATAATGGATCCAGAAAATAGGCTGAAAAATTTAAGCTCTATTCCATTCAACTGATTATTAAGTTAGCGGATACGAGGATTCAATTAAAGTTACAATGTGCAGCCGGCGCAAGAAGCCCATTTTTTTTACTCGAGCCTGTCTACATAATAAATAAAGGAGAGAACGTCGATTTTATCAGCCAGCGGAAAACGCGCTCGACTCTACGCGCGCGTATTTAAGAAAGTAATTTCATAGAAACGTGCTCGTACATATGTCCCTGTCACTTGGTTTTTCCCTGAATAATGATGATTTTTGCAATCAGATGGGGGGCAAGAAGGTAAGGTAAGGCCAATTAATTGAATTTTTCACTCGCAGGCTTTCTATGGAATTAATGAATACAGATGAACCGAAGAACGTTTTTATATTAGCGATGTTACTTTTGTAAGTAAACGTTGTTTTTTTTCTTATTTTAAATTGGAGAAAACGATTTTTCGAGTGTAACAACCCTAATTTACCACTAACTATTTCATTTAAATAACCGATATGATTCTTCCATACATCGATAAAATTAGTTTCTATGTTAACCGCTAGGCGGCATTGAATGATTCACTAAACAAAAACATCCGTCGTGTTTATGTATTGATTGATCGCATAAATGTAAATATGTTCTAATTCTCTGCTCTCATTCGGAAATGTAATATAAATTCTTTTGCTAAGTAAACAAGAGATGCTCTTGCTCTCTCAGTGCTGCGTGGCTTGCTTATATGAGGTACAGTGCTGAGGTGTGAGAAGTACCTCTGTCACATCTGAGAGTAGGTAAGAAGCCATACATTGATTAAATAGTTTTCCTCTTTATTCTTTTCAATGAACTAAGGTCTTTTTTGAAAACCTAATTGTTTTTGTTTCACGAATTATTTCTCCCTACTACGATCACAAGAAAGTAAATTTCTTTCCCCTTACCCTGAACCTATATAAATTAATTTCTTTATTAGAAATCTTGTCTGTTACAAGTAGCGACCCTGCCAGGATAACGGGTTCTTTAAAAAGCAAAATCTTATAAAGGAAGAATAATTCGGCTGTAAGAAAATACACATATAAAGACAAAAAAATAGAAAAATAACGACATAAAATATCCAACGGCTCGAGGATACTTCCCAGGAGCGACTGGAAGAAGAATTATTCTCCTGGTAAGATACAATCCAGAACAAGGTCACGTCGATTGTGGCATGTATAAGAAGAAAATAATCACCACCAAATGGACGATAAAAATATACGAGTGAAAAGAAAAAAAATCAATTGAAATTAAGTATGGAATATTTAAATGAACAAAAAATCGAAGACTTAATTTAAAGAGAAAAAAAGCAATTCAAAAGCAAAATGTCTAGGATAGAAGATTCAATTGTTCCTGCGAAGAAGAGGAAATTATTCGGAAAATTGAGTTTGGGTTATATGATCCAAACAAAACCCAATCTCAAGTAGAATATGATTGTGAATGGATGGAAAGAGGTCGACAACTTGGAAAATATTCAGTGGAAGAGCTGGTGAAAAAGATCTGTGCACATTATGAGATGGATATTAGAGGTGCAGAAAAGAAAACCAATAATTGTGATTGGAAGACTTTCGTCAGCATCCTCAGTCGCGAAGACGCGTTCAATAGACACCGATTTTACGAAGCAATGGATTCCTCTGACGACTCTTTGTCGAAAGATGATCTAAATGAAATCCTCTCTTAAAAAAGTGATGGAGGAAATCTGTGATCACAATAAGACTGTTTTGATTGGTTGTTGCTGGCTCATTTGATTGGTCTACATAGAATAAGCGCCAAAATCGAGTATGTTTGCATTTTGAAGATTGGATTCTTGACTTTGAATATTTAAAACTGAATAGTATAAGAAAAATTTCATGATTTTATTTATGAGACTTACATTATTATCGTATAATTTAAACTATTTAAAACAAACTTTTAAAATGAAACTTGATCATGTTGATAACCTCAAAAACAAAAAAACAAAGAGATAAATGATACGCGCGAAGCGCGCTAAAAGTAGCTAGTTATGTTAAAAGGCAAATATGATCCATTAAAAAATATTTCCAGAGTAAAATATATTGAAAGGATATGGAGTATTGCTCAGTTCTTTAAACAAAAACTTTACCCTTTTTATATAGATGAGTATTTGATCAGTTGTTTGATCAGACATTTTGAAATAAAAGTAAGATCTTATTTAAGAGAAATGAAAATAACACACATTGAACAATTAATTGAGTATCTACGAAACGTCGACCAAGACGAAAAGGAAGATCGTTTTGTCCCACCTCAAGAAACATTAAGTAACAAGGAAAGCTCAACAGAAAAAACTGTCTTAAAAGAATGCGAAGGTTTAGGAGAGGGGGACAGCGAGAAAAATAGAAAATTAGAAGAGAGACGAGCAAGGCAAAGTTAAAGAGATTTGGCAAATCACATAAAGCGATTAGGAGAAGAACTTCAAAGAAATTGGACAGCACTATGTGCTAAGAGAAGTTCAAATAAAAACAACAATTCATCACAATCAACATTACCAGAGCAGAAAACAGATGAGAATATTTAAAAAGATGATTTATCTCACAAATCTGAGTTCGAAAAACCACGATCAGATCTCGCCCCGAAAATGGAGGAAACTCAAAGGAGACAAAAACAGACGGAGACACGTAAGAGCAAAAATGCGAGTGATTTCTCTAGTTCTAATGCTACTATCTCAACTAAAAAAGATAAAAACATCTGGGTGAATTTCAATAATGGTGATATTTCTACTAGAATGAGTGAGCATTTGGGTGACTTGTCAAAACTGAAGTCTAATAATAAAGAACCGCTACAATCTGATCCACAAATAACACTAAAAAAGGAAACTAACGAAAAAAGTTTAAAGTATACAAAAAATGCTGACGATTGGACTGAATTTGAGAAGGGAATACCAAAAAATGAAAATTGGAACCGTTTCGGATCTTTACCCACGTTATTTAAATCAAACTTCAAGGAGATAAAAAATGGTAGTATGGAAAAGAAAGTAAGTTCATACCAACTGACCATCACAGGAAAAAACGAAAAACACCAAACTGTGACAACAACACTGAGAATTAAGAAGACAAAGTGTAATGGTGTCGGATCATTTGAGTTCTATTTTAATGACAGAAAATCACAAGGCATGCGCAGTTTTGCCTATGTGAAAAAGGAATTGCTTAGCATGCGCAGTTTTGCTAAAGCCAATTCGCAAAACTAAAGTAAGAAAAAACTCTTATCTTACAAGGCCTATCTGAGGAGACGACGACGGCGACTTCATGGCAACTTTACGTCTACAAGCTGCAGATACATCCTCGAAGGGATAGTAAATATAAAGTGAGCAGAAACAATGTGGAAGTGCACAAGTGAAATGAACGCAAGTGTGAAATTCTTAATAAATAAAGACAATAATGTTTAAAGGCACTAATAAATAATTTTCATCATGTGAATTATGTTTTTTATATATTAGAATAAATTTTTTATGATATGTAAATGTATGAACGAATCACGAGTTTTATGAGAGTTAAATAAATTTATATTTTCTCTGCTTACGATGCATTTGGGTTAGAGGACGTGAGTGCGTGTGGACGTGCGTGAGGCAGCTCGACCAAGAAAATTGTATTTTGTGTGGATTAATAGCGTTTTTTATTGTAAAAAGTGGTAATGTAGGCAGAGTGGGATATAAAGACAGGATAGATAAATAAAGTTAGTGTAGGTAAGTAACAGAGAGAACAATTGCGAGGTTTTAAGACACGAGTCGGCATTTGAGGTTAGGTAGGCTAGGAAGCGTGCCAGGAGAAAAGGAAAATGGACACGAGAAACGCAAAGGAAAAGAGAGGTAATACAGAGGTAAAGAATACAAAGGAATCAAAGGATCAAAAAGAAAAGGGCAAGCAGCACACAATGGAAAATGCGATGAAGAAGATGGTAACCTTTGCGGATAGCAGTAAAAAGTCGACGAAAGGCAAAACGGAAGAAGAGAGAGACAAAGAAATTGACGAACTTAAGACAAGATTAATTGAGGAGGTAAGAAAGATTAGGGCAGAAAAGTTAAAATTAGAAAATGTAAAACTAGATATTGATGAGGCGATAAATGAAATGAACGAAAGAGTAGAAAGGCTAGAGAAAAAATTCGCAGAATTCGAGGAGAGGGAGCGGGAACAGCGCGCGAACGAGTCGGGTAGCTTTGCGAGCGGAGCGGTAGGTGGCGACACCGGATCGGTGTGGAGCTGGAAAAGCGGCGCATCGGGGTTGAGCATGCGAAGCGGGATTTCGTTATCAGACAGGGAGATTGTAAGAATGAAAAAGATGGTTATTGAGAAGGATAGGAATGAAAGGAAAAATAATATTGTTATAAGAGGGATAGAACCGGCAAAGGAAAATTTGAAAGAGTGGGTGGAGAATTTGCGGCTGATAGGTTAAACGTAAAGGTTAGTGTAGAATACGCAAGAGTAAGCGGGACAGTCATTGTAGCAAAGATAGAAGGGAAAGGGAAGAGAGGGGACCAAAATTTATATAGAGAATGATTTAAACATTGAGGATAGAAAAAGGCAGGAAGAAATTCATAGATGGGTGAGAGAAAAGAAGGAGGTAGGACGGAATGTCAGAGCAGGTACCCGACGGGTATTTTTTAAAGGAATATGGAGAAAATGGGAGGAAAGAGAGGAAATGGAAAAAGAAATGAAAAAGACGCAGGAAGAGAAAACAAACGCAAAGGGAAAAGAGAACCAGGGTAACAAGACGGGAGATGAAGAAGATAAAATCAGTAAGCAGAATTTCAAATAAGCCCAGAAAGGAGAAATTCAAATATAGGTAGGGACGTAGATAGGAAAAAACAAAATATTAATAGTGAGGCAAAGACAAATAAAAAAAGTAAGGTAAAGCAAAAAGCAAATTATAGAGTGGTAACTAAACATGCAAATAGGATATTTTAAAAGTAAAGAGGAAAAGCAACAGGGATATAGTAAAGGAAAAAAGAAACTAATTTTTTGGAATATTGCAGGTGTATGGAGCAAAGATAAGGAATTTTGGAATTATACATATAGAGGAAGGAGATTTCGTTAGCCTATCCGAAACATGGCTAGAGGAAAAGGATTGGAAAAAATTAGAAAATAAGCTACCACTAAGTTTCTGTTGGAAAATGATAGCTGCAAGGAGAGAGGCGAAAAAAGGCAGGGCAAAAGGTGGCTTCCTAATAGGCATAAAAAAGGATTAGAAATGGGAAAAGATCCCAGAAATAGAAGAAACAGCGGATGGACTAATAAAAATAATAATTAAAGGTAGTAAAGGAAGATTGGTAATATGGTCGGTGTATACATAGAGTTGTGGAATAAATAGGATGCACTGGAAGAAATGCTGTATAAAAAAGGGGATCCAAACGTGGTAAAGAACTATAGAGGTATCACTCTGATGTCGGCTGCATACAAAATCTATACTGAAGTAATAAGGAAGAGGTTAGTAATAGAAGTAGAAGATAAAGGAGTACTCCCTGAGGGACAAGCTGGATTTAGGAAAGGCAGATCTACGTTAGATAACATATACATACTAAACCATATCATACAGAGAGGAAAAGTAAAAGGACTCAAGACATATGCCACTTTCGTTGATTTAAAAGCGGCATTTGATACGGTTGACAGAGAGTTGTTGTGGAAAATCATGGAAAAGGTAGGAATAAGTAAATATATAATAGAGAGGATCAGAGAAATATACCGAGAAACAAAAGTGAGAGTTAAGAGTGGAAGGAGAATTTTCAGATGAATTCTGGACAGTGAAAGAATTGAAACAAGGCTGTGTCTTAAGTCCGATTCTGTTCTGCATTTACATAGCTGGATTAGAAGAAGTATTTAAAAAACGAACGTAGGAGGTGTCAAAATTGGAGAAAAAAGGATATGGTCTTTAGCTTATGCAGACGACCTGGTGCTATTGGCAGAAAACAGAGAGGCGATGGTAGATATGTTGGACACGTTAAGAAAAAAGAGGAAAAAACCAAAGTGTTAGGTTTCAATAGAGGCAGGAAGAGCAAAAAAGAAAGGTGGATGTGGGAAAGAACAGAGCTGGAAGAGGTGAGATGCTTCAAATATTTAGGCTTTACTTTTAATAGAGAAGGAAACTACAAGGACCGTATAAAGGATTTACAGAAAAAAGGAATGGTAGCAGCTAAGAAGACATAGGGACTAGGAGAAAATAGATGTAAAAACGATTTTAGAAGAAGAAAAATGCTTTTTAACTATTTAGGTAGGAGTGTAATAGAGTATGGTTGTGAAATTTGGGGGTGGAAAGAACAAAAGGAACTGAAGAAAATACAGATGGATTACTACAGATGGGTGCTGCGACTGGATTTCAACACCCCAAGGCACATTATATACGAAGAAACAAAAGTAGACAAGTTGAAAATAGGATGGAGAAGTAGGGCAGTTAAATACGATGAAAAAATACGTAATCTAGAGGACAGTAGGCTAACAAAAATGTGTTGAAAGGAAAAGAATAAAGACTCATCACAAAGCCAGTGCCTATACACCAAGGAAAGGAAACAATTCTTCAATAGCTTGGGACTAAGTGAGTTGGAAGTGGAAAACATGAGATTAGCAGAAAAGGAAATTTACGTGGAAACAGAGGCAAGAGGAAAAGATATAGCGAGGCAAATGAATATAGGAAAAATAAAGGAGGCAAAGTATAACACAGGTTTTAGAAATTTAGTCACAGAAAGGGTACCAGTTTATTTAAGAAAACAGAAACAGGGAATCGAAATAGATATAATAGCGAAAATTAGGTGCGGGAATTTAGAAAAGGTAAATAGATATTGGCTAAAGGAGTAAGATAAACATTGTAGGTTATGTAAAAAAGAGAGGGAAACATTTGAACACATAGTATTAACGTACGAGGATGCAAAAGAAATGATGGAAAAACTAAGGGAAGAGGGAAGGGTAAGACGATGGAAATTAGTTAACGAAGTAAGAAACGTAGCAGTGGTCAAAGCTTTCAAAAAGTTTGTAAAAGAAGCGGAAAAGAAAAGCGCAGAAACAAAAAGTCAAGCTTAGCGTAGGGTGTGCGAGCTGTGTCAGGTGTGGATGGATGAATGAAACGTAATGTATATATACTAAGTGTAATAGCGAAGTAAGTGAGAAATGGTCTGTAAATCGTATTAGGCAATTAACGGTATGGTAGGTTAGCGTATTCCTATTATAAAAGGGAGACTGCGATAAAATCGAATTGAAGCTTACAGAGCCAACTTCAGAGCGTTATCAAAAAATTTCATTGGCTAATACAGTAGGTAAGATAGGTTAGTGTTGACAGGCGCGCGTAGCGCGCTCGCGTTAAAGGGCTAGTAGTATATTAATAGCGGTGCGATGAATCTAGTCTGTAATGGGCAGGGAAAACAGAAAGGCGTTAAAAATGCGTTATGTTTGTATTGTATATTCTATGTTTTATTATAATTCTTGTAATTTTTGTAATGTTTTGTATTCTTTTGTATCGCTCATACTGTATTAAGGCCTTCGAACAATCTGTGCATATGTAAAAAGGTAAAATGTAAAGTGCTAAAATGATAAATGAAAACATGGTGACATATTTATTGTGATACGTGTAGATATAAATTATAAGGTGTACAGTGAAACAAAGACTCTAAATAATAAATTATGTTTAATATGTAATATTTATTTATAAATATTTATAAGAATAAGAATAAGTTTAAGGTATGGATGAATGTGTGAAAATTAAGAATATTTTGTAAACTAAATCCATTTCTGGGCCAACAGGCTGAAATAAAGTTTATATATATTTTTTCTGTTTACGTAAAAAAAATAAAATTTATTTAAGGAGGTTAGATACCGAAATGAAAAAGGTTATATCATTCCAAAAACTAAATATTGTTGTTCTTCGATTGATTTTCTATTAGTGTGTGAAATTTCAGATCGTTTGTCAACTCGGTTATGAAATTATTCAACTTCAAAGTTCAATACGGGCTCTTATGGAAGTACCTTGGTAAAACATAAAACACTTATAGGATGCGATTCTTTAAAACTACAGGAAATATAGCAAATATACAGGAGAATATTTATATGCAATCTGAATGCGATAGACAACGCCGATTCCGAGTACTGCGGCAAAAAGTAAACATACGATTGAGTTCGTAGGCTGCGAAGCGGCGCGCGCGGTGCCAGGGGACCCCCTCCCCACGCCCCGCGAGCGGTGAGCTATCGAACCTCCTTAAGGGGACTATGTAATAACTCTAATTTACCACTAACTGTTTCATTTAAATAACCGATATGATTCTTCCATACATCGATAAAATTAGTTTCTATGTTAACCGCTAGGCGGCATTGTATGATTCACTAACAAAAACATCTGTCGTGTTTATATATTGATTGATCGCATAAGTATAAATATGTTCTAATTCTCTGCTCTCATTTCGGAAATGTAACATCAATTCTTTTGTTAAGGAGGTTCAGTGGTGTCATGCGGGGGGGTGAAGAGCGGGAGAGGTTCCCTATCCTTTAACATTGCCCATACCACCTTGAAGTAAGTAAAATTGAATGATTAAAACTAAGCAATTCGCGAGTAAAATAAGCAGGATTTTTTAAGAAAGAAGTTTTTTTACATATTATTAACAAATAAAATATTTTTCAGAAATTATAAATGGTATGTATTATTTATTTTAATGATAAAATTGTAAACAAAACTTGGCAACACCGCATACAAGTGTATCAGCAGTTCTTACGTTGGCAGCCTTCTTATGCTTGAAACTGCATCATTATTAGCGTCTGTAATCGAGCGCTCGTATTGAGTTCGTGTTTAGCTCGAGCGTAGCAACCTAACCTAGCGATGTCGTCTCAAAAGTATTGGTGGAAAGGAAAAATTGTGAAGAAAAAAGTGTACTTGGCAATGCTAAAACGTAGAGAGAATGGCAAAAATAGACGAATATCTAAGAATGACAAGATTACAGAAATATCTGAGGAGGCACCAGAATCTGAGGAAGCATCAAAATCTGAGGAGGCATTAAAATCTGAGGAGACATCAAAATCTGAGGAGGCAGCAGAAAGTTCATGGATTCATGTTAAAGGCAATAGAATAGTTAATCTTCAGCACATGGCGAATCAGTTGTATTGTTCAGATTGTAATGAGCCTTTACTAATTCAGAACATAGAGAAAGAAAAAGTGCAAGGTTTGGCTTCAATTTTCTTTATTCGATGTCGAGAATGCCTGCTAGTCAATACAGTTAGAAGTGGGGAAGAGTACAAAAGTCCAGATACTGGGAAATTTTTGTTTACTGTAAACACCAAATCAGCATTGGGTTAGTACATATTGATACAATATAGAAATTTATTGAGTCAAAATATTGTAATGTTGTTGATTTTATTTTCTACGATAATATTTATTATAGGGGCAATTCACAATGGTTCTGAAGAAACCCGCTTAAATAAATGGCTTAGTGTCGTTGATTTGCCTCAGATGGAATCAAAGCTTTTCAAGAGACATGAGAGAATAATCGGACCTTTCATTGAACTGGTAGCCAAGGAAAGCTGTTCTGAAGCGACAGCCATGGAACGAGCTCTTACAGCAGAAAGTATAGAAGATTTGAAGAAGCTTTTGTAAGTTTAACGAGCTCATAAAGTGTTTCAAAGTGATTCTCAGTGGTCGATATTAATTCATAATTTGGTGATTAATATTAAGATAATTTTATGATGATTTTTTAGTATAGTTGGTAATATAGGTTAACTTTTATATGTGTGTGAATCAATGTATCTCTTTTATACAGAGTGTGAGTTTTCACATGCGCCAAAAAAGTATAAATTGTATATAACAATCAGCTTCCTGTAAAATGAAAGAAAAATTTTATTATTTTGAAATAACACTCGATAAATTATGTAAATTAATATAGTAATGGTAAAAGTTAACCTATATAAGTGAAAGCAACGCAGAATGAGTATCATGTTAATTCAAACTTATATTAATTAATGAAATTGTACTATCATTCCTTGATGAATTATAAATTATAGTACTTTGATTTTTACAAAACAATAATTAGCATATAAATAACATTATATACTTACATATATATTAACAAATTGATTTTCGCTATAAATTGTATATGATTGCAATAAACTATGAAATAAAAACAAAAAATGTTAAAAAAATTTGTCTTTATACATTTAGTAAGGCATTGTTTTATCTCCTCATATATAGGCCTCCAGAGCTGCAGGAAGAATATTTAATAGTAAATGCAGAGTCGTCAAACAATGAAGAAACCATTATAAGGATCTTCGCTTCATACGATATGGGATGGAGTCAACGAGGAAATGGCTACACGTATGATAGTCTAAATGGGTACTGTGCTTTAATAGGATTAAAAACTGGAAAAGTGCTAGATTATTGTACAAGAAATAGAAAATGTAAGACTTGTGATATCGGATCTCGTACTGGAAAAATAGAAAAGCATGACTGTAGGCTTAATTTTAAACGAAGTGCTAAGGCAATGGAAGCTGATGGTGCAGTACAACTTGTAACAAAAAGTCAAGTACTAAAAGATGCTAATGTTCAAGTAGGCGTTTTTATTGGTGATAACGACAGTTGCTGCATATCATCTATTCAGAAAGAATGCCAATATATTATTATAAAACAGGCTGATATGAATCATTCGATTAAAGGTGTAGGTAATATATTACATGAATTACATAAAAACAGAACCTTAGATCCAGATAAGGAACTATCAAACGATGTGATAAAGCACATGCAGCGCTGTTTTACGTATGCAGTTCACCAGAATAAAGGTAATGTACCTGGAATCAAAGCAGCTCTAGAGAATATACCTTATCACTTATATGATTACCATAAAAAATGTGGCACATGGTGTAATAGTAAAGAAGATGTAGAAAATGCTCCAGGTATTCGATTGAAAAATAATATTTTATATGAAATTTAAAAAAAAACTTTCTCGGATCTTTCTGAAAATGCAGAAAAATTTGCTAGTGCAGCAAGTAGCCAGCCAAACGAAAGTCTTAATAATTCTATGTGCAGTAAAGCCCCAAAGAACATTTTATATAGTACTTCGGAATCAGCAGATTTTCGATTTGCTGCAACTGTTGCACAAAAAAATTGTGGAACCGATTACCTTACACGTACTATGGAAAAGGTGGAAATGTCATGGAGTTCGAATTTGGCAAAGTACATACAGAAATCTGAAACAATTTTACTAAAAAAAAAAAAACAAAAATCAAGTTTACCTTCATTTAAGAAGAAAAGACTCGACCTAAAAGCAACAAGATCTCAATTGAGAAACAAGAGAGAAAATGCCGAAGGTGACATGTATAAAAGCAACATGGGATTGTTAAATACAACTAATAGATCTAAATCTAATACTGACAATTGTATTGAAATACTGACAGATGATATTTTAAGTAATGGAAATAGTGATCTGGCAATTGTATTTTTTGACCTAGAAACGGGGGGCTTGAGTACAACAGATGACATTTTACAAATTGCAATGAAATGTGGAAATAGTTTATTTACATCTTTTATCACCCCCGTTCATCCTATAAATCCAGCATCAACAAAAGTTACTGGATTGAGCAAAGTCCACAAAAAATTGTTTCAGCACGGTAGAGAAGTTCCTACTCTTTCTCGAAAAACTGTTTTCTTGAAAGCACTCGAGTATCTTCAAAACTTAAAAAAAAAATGTGTACTTGTTGCTCATAATTGTTCTTTTGATTCACTGCGTTTAGTATTAGCTATTCAGGAGTTATCTCTACTTGAACAGTATAAAAGTTGTATTGAAGGATTTTCAGATTCACTTGCACTATTAAGGAAAAAGTTCCCAAATAGAGAGAATGGATACAAACTTACAACGCTTGCTGCTGAATTTCTTTCTATTTCGTCTGAGGGTGCTCACGATGCAAAGTTTGATGTTTTACTATTGGAAAAACTTTGCATCAATCACATAAGTATTAATGAGATAATTATAGCTAAGAAGTCAATCGCAAGCATTGTAGAGAATATTCAAAATAATCAAAAAGCCAAAGAATTGTTGCCTTCCTATGAACCTTTGAAGTCTATTATAAGTATTGCTATACAGAAAAGATTAGCAAGCTCTGGAATATCTTATGAAGATATTGTTGATACATTCAAAACCAAAGGTGTCGAACAAACTAAATGTTTATTAAAAGGCGAAGTTAACAAAAAACCAATGATTATTAAAACAAAGAAAATACTAAACAGTATTATAGATCATTTAATAGCGATACTTAATATAAGTATATCTATATATGTTTTCAGTAGTGCGGTGTTGCCACGTCTCCTTGACAATCATCTGAGATTTGAATAACGACGTTAAAATTTTGCGGTACATTACGTATTACTCTATGAAATGGCTTATAAGAGAGTATTTAAAAAATGGTAAATGGTTTGTGAGTTCATAAACTTCACAAATATATTGGGTTCATTCAAGTCTCTGCATTTTTCGCAAAGTATTATCAATATCTTTCAGTCAATAAGTGAGACACCCATAAGAGACTGTGCTAATAACTTCGATTTTCACTGCTTCGTTTCTCAAAAAAATGGCTTATAAAAAATATTGAAAAAAATCAGGGGGCTTTCTCATACATCGAATAAGCTAACCTAAGAGCTTCATTTATTTCTCTGCATTTTTTGTAATGACTGAACCTCCTTAAGTAAACAGGAGCTATGCTCTTACTCTCTCAGTGCTGTATGGCTTGCTTATATGGGGCACAGTGCTGACGTGTGAGAAGTACCTCTGTCATATCTGAAAGTAGATAAGAAGCTATGCATTGATTAAATAGTTTTTCTCTCTTTATTCTTTTCAATAAACTAAGATCTTTTTTGAAAACCTAATTGTTTTTGTTTCACGAATTATTTCTCCCTACTAAGATAAAAAAAAAGTAAATTTCTTTCCCCTTATCCTGAACCTATATAAATTAATTTCTTTATTAGAAATTTTGTCTGTTACACGAGTACAGCACTCCTTTTCAAGTAAGCACATCGGTGATAATAATAGGTAATCTAGTTTGTTCTAGTTATACACTTTAATAAAATAGCATCACGCATCTTTACAAAAATAATTTCTAAAATTAAGGAAGGTTACGAAATCAAAATTCAGAAATAGATTATTGGGAAAAATTTGGAACGCTTCCAAGAGATGATCAATATATGCAGCCGACGTAAATTCATATACAATGATTATTTATTTAACATAAAAATCTAGATCGTAACCATTAATTTACTTAATGAACGTTTCTATCTGGATTTTTATTAATCAATATTATTTCAGTTATCTACTGCTCATCATAATTACTTAAAGAACATGTATTATAGAGGATTAATTGACAGAAACTGAAAATTTAATCGCAACAATCACATATCATTTAACTTACCTACTTACCAATAATCATAAAAAATTTAAACATCCTCCATCGATTCCACAGCAACTTTCAATATCGTAGACCACATAACAACCTTCTATTAACACTAAAAAACGTCTCTACGCGTACAAAATTTCCAGTCCTGCTCCAAGCAACATACTTTCGGAAACCCTTTAAGCACCCATTCCATTTCATTCCATCCCAACACACACACACACACACACACACACACACACACACACACACACACACACACACACACACGGGCTCTTTCTCTTTCTCTCTACGCTATACACCATCCATCCAAAAATAGCGTCTCCCACGGACCGATGCGCGCGAGAAAAATTCCGAAAGAATAGTTTTTGGGGGCACACATAGCGCGCACACACACGCGCGCGACACCGGCTTCACGAGCGAGAGCGAGTAGAGAGAGAGGGGAACGACGAGAGAGAGAGAGAGAGAGAGAGAGAGAGAGAGAGAGAGAGAGAGAGAGAGAGAGAGAGAGAGAGAGAGAGAGAGAGAGAGAGAGAGAGAGAGAGAGAGAGAGAGAGAGAGAGAACCGCTCGCCGAGGCAAAGTCCCGTAAAAGTATAGGACTGGGCGTGCGCGCGCGACTGGGTCGACGACCGCCGCGGCTGCCGTGCACGAGTAGCGTTACGTCGCGCGCACCGCAGAGAAGTGCAAGAGCCGTAAGATAGAGAGAGAGCGAGTGTTGGTTGTTGAGAAGGGTTGACGATGGTGATTGGGGGTGTGGAATTTGATGCATTAATTGGGATCGAAGTGGCAGTTTTTTTGCACGATTAAGGGTTATTTTTCAACGTCTGGTGGTTCTGGATATATTGTATAAATACCATGTATACATGTTAAAACATGTATTTCAAAACTCTGTGAATACCTCAAAAGAGTAACATAGTAGGGTAAATTTTCAGTCCTGTTCACACTTATTACAGAGACTTTCATTTCTATTTTACAAGTCCATATGAATTCTATAAAATATTATATTTCGAAAATATACTGTAACTTCGGTGAAAATTTTCATTTTTATTTTAAATTCATTTCTATATGGTAAAGCCAATCAAAAATAATTTAATCGTGATTTTTTAGGTTATGGTTTTTTTCTACGAAAAAATATATTTTATTTCATGAAAGCCGATTCATCTAAAAAGGACTCGCTGATGCGCTCTTCAAACCGACATTCAGCTTCATTTTTTTCAGATACGAATCCAATTATCATATCGCAAATTCATCGTCAGTTAATTTTTCAATATTTATTGTCGACGGCAAAGAAATAATGCAAACGAAACAAAATCGAAGGGCCTTTTCATGTTGGAAGTCTTTTGCGCGTTGCTCAAAAATGAAGTTGCGTGTATATTTGCGCAACCGTGTTTGATCTCCGCATAATTCACCTTAGCGGAATTTTCTCGATGATGATAATGAAGAAGCCTTTTAAATTTTCTGCCTCCCCGTTTCAGTATTTTCATTGCGTAAAACATTTTCCATTATTAAATTCCTGCCTCGGCGGCCTTAATAACAATGTGACATACTACACCAGCTTCTTCGGTATAGCAAAACGACAAAAAAAACTCTTCGGGAATATATTTAGACGTTGGTTCAGCGCTCGATCTACGATGAATAAAACAGCGAATAAAAATTATGTAATCTGAAAGCACGCAAACTCTTCCATTCCGCCTAAATATTTGAAAGTCCAATCTCGATAAATCCGGCAAATTCGACGCTCGGGTAGAGTCGATTCAAAATTTTCGACCCTTTTTTTCTGCCTTGAAAAGGTAAAACGAGGGACAAAAGGGCCGAGAGCGATGCCCCGAACATTATCTGCCGAAGCTTCAAAAAATTACGTGCCAGAGATAGTGGAGGCTTAGCCCTCGGACGGGCGCTTATTTTGCCTACTCGAAGTGTTTTCGTCCGCTTGTGAATATGGTTGAAGTGAGAAATAATTCAATGTCCTGTGATATCAAGCACTTTACTTAAATATTTGAGTATTTCCAAGATTTTGTTTTACATAAATATACTTTTCAATCACATCGTTACACTATCAAGTACTTTTTAAATATATTTTTTCGTTTAAAATGAAACTTTAAATTCCAAACATTTTAACTAGTTTACGGCTTTTGATACTTCCTTTAATTAAGATTTTTCGACAAAGTACTACATTGAAAACTACTCATGAAAATATATTCATTAATTCTATTATTTTGATGACATTTTACCAGAACTCAGTTGATACATTTTAAAACGTCTTATATAACGGTTAAATAATTAATGAGCTTAGATCATATATTCTTTCACCGTTTCGATTACGCCACTGTCGTGAACAATTTATAAAAGATATTAGATAATTATAAACTTTTTAAAAATCAATTATTAGGATTGAGTTTTAATTAAATATAATAGAAAGACATTTCTTTAAGGTTTTCTTTTTAAATTATTTAAGATATTAGCTATAGAAATTCATTAGCGAATGATTTTTTTTATAACGCTCTAAAGGGGACTCTAAATTGATTCCTCCTAGAGGAAGCTTTGTGATAGTAATTTTTTTAGTTGTTGTAAAAACATGTTATAATTGTTTTCCAAGGTGCTACGAATCAAAATACATGGTTTTTGAAAAATGGCTGTATGTGTTCGTGCGCGCGCGCGCGCGCGTGTGTGTGTGTGTGTGTGTGTACGCTTGTATCTCAGCTTCTACTCGGTCGATTTTAACCGAACAGGTCTCATTTTTGCTTCCTCCTAGAGGAAGCTTTGTAATAGTAAAGTTTTCAACTTCGTTAAAACTATCTATAAACATCATTAAAGGTGTTAGAAGTTTGTTTCACATGATTTTAGAAAATGTCTGTATGGATGTGTGTGTGTATGTATGTATACCGCTTTATCTCCGGATCTACGCGGTCGATTTTAACCATCAGGTTCTCATTTTTTTTTGTTTTTGTATTCCGAATTCGGGAAGGAAATAATTTTTGATGATTTACTGATTCGTTTTTGTTTTATTTCAAATTTTTGATTTTCGAAAAATTTATTTTTTTTTTTTTTTAATGATCGGATTTAAATTTTTGAATCAGATGGGCCGCATTCGAAAGAGCATAAAAAAACCTATAATTTAAAAAAAAAAGATAGAAAGCTAATAACTCCTAAACTAAACGGTCAATTTTTTGGAGAAAATTCACGATAATGCAGAATATAAATTGCTATAATCTGTGAAAATTTTAATCCATTCTGTTGGTTAGTTTTTGAGACAAAAATTAAAAAATGGAAAAAATGTGTTCTCTATGTCGCACGTTTTATGGAGTAAACCTGGATTAATTGCTTTGTAATTTCTTATACAGGTAGATTTTGGATAGATCTCGGCTAAGTTCTTTGGGCTACATGATCGGTCCATAAATTTCTGAGATATTTGAGGTTACAATTTTTTTAACCTTTTTTTGAAATTGAAATTTCTCGAAAACGGCTCTATGTATCTGAATCGGATGGGTGGCATTCGAAAGCGAATTTAAATACCTATATTTTCTAAAAAAAATTATTTTTCTAGCTATCACGGTTCTTTTGTTATTAATAAAAACGTAAACATAGAAAAATGAAAAAAAATGAGTTTGGTATGTCTAACCATTGCTGGAGTAAAAATTGACTTAATCGCTTCAAAATTCCTCGTAGAGGTGGATTTTGTATAGTTTTCGGTCGAGTTATTTGGGCAAAATGATTGGTCCATAGATTTAAGAGATATTTGAGGTTAAAATATTTTTAACCTTTTTCAAATCGTAATTTCTCGAGAATAGCTCTATGTATTCGAAGGGAATGGGTAGCATTCGAAATAGAATTAAAATAGCTATATTTCCTAAAAAAAAAATTTTCTTTTATAGGGTGTTCTGTTACTATAAAAAAACGTAAGCATTGAAAAATGAAAAAATAAAAAAAATGAGTTTTGTATGTGCAACGATTGCTGGAATAAAATTGACTTATTCGCTTCAAAATTTCTTGTAGAGGTGTATTTTTTAGATTTTTATGTCGATTTCTTGGGGCAAAATGATTGGTCCATAAATTTCAGATATTTGAGGTTAAAATATTTTTAGTAAAATTAATAAATGAAAAAAATTGAGCTTTGTATGTCTAACGATTTTGGAAGTAAAATTGACTTAATCGCTTCTTTAAATCATTTATTAGATGCAATTAATAATGTGTCAACACAAAAGTATTTATGTTAAGATATAAATAATACAAAATAACCTACCTACTTGGAACGCAATTAATACACATTCAATTCACGATATATAAAAACCCTTTTAATAATTAATATTACCTCCAAATTATCTACTGTGATCAAGATTATATGGCTACTTTTTAAAATATTTGATATTTAACATTATGGTATTTCTGAAAATGACTTTCTCGGTTGCACAATAACTAGAGTAAAATTGTTTTAATTTCTTTGAAATTTTGTAGAGATGTTGAGTTTGTATATTATTTATTATATTAGTTCTTATGGTAATAAAAGAATTCGTTTATGAATTTGAGAGATATTTTAGGCTAAAACTGTTTTAGCCATCTTTTCATATCGAAATTTTTTGAAAACGACTTTATGTATGTTACTAGAAAGTGGAAATGACGCGCGATACGCACGCGTGTTATTTACTTACTTTTTCTAATTTAATAAGCTATTAGGTTCATTATTTAAAAATATTGCAACGAGGTATAATGAAGGTAGGTTAATGAAATTTTCATTACTCAAAAAACATGTATTTACTTATGAATAACTAAAGACGGTATTATTTAAATAAAATTAAAAATATAGCCCTACAGCGAGTGTTCAATCATTATGAAAGCAGATAAGATTATGAAAATAAACAATTTATTAAAATAATACAGATGTTTGTTATTTCTTAAAGAACTAATTATTTTGAAATATTTTCGAATACTTGTTTTTCAGAGAATATTTCATAAATC
This sequence comes from Torymus aiolomorphi, assembly GCA_036365515.1. NCBI lineage: Eukaryota > Metazoa > Arthropoda > Insecta > Hymenoptera > Torymidae > Torymus > Torymus aiolomorphi. The sequence continues at coordinate 17,427,285 of CM070877.1, forward strand.
GACTCAAAATTTTAACCACTTATTACATTTATTAAAAACTATATTTGGTTAAAATTTCAATACATTTTCTTCATTTGTTTTTGAGAAAAATTATTTTATAAAAGTATAAAAAAAGGAATTGATAAATTAGTTTGAGGAAGCTACGTGCCAATGAATTCGCAGCGGTTTTTTCTTTTTTTTTTTGTATGATTGCGGGTCAAAAATCCGCTTTTTGATTGGGCCGATGCGTTTTTGTTTTATTTATAATTTTCGATTTTCTCAAAATTTATTCTTCCTTTTTTTTAATGATAGGATCGAGATGTTTTAATCGGATGGGTAGCATTCGAAAGAGAATTAAAATACCTATATTATCTAAAAAAATTTCTAGCTATCACGGTTCTTTTGTTATTAACAAAAACGTGTTTTTTTAAAAGCTTGTAACTCCCAAACTAAACGGTCAAATTTTTTGAGAAAAATCATGATAATGCAGAATATAAATAGCTATAATCTGTAAAATTGAATTCATTCTGTTGGTTAGTTTTTGAGAAAAAATTGAAAAATGAAAAAAATGAGTTTTGTACGTCCAACGATTACGGGAGTAAAATTGACTTAATCGCTTAAAAATTCCTTGTAGAGGTAGATTTTGGATAGATTTCGGTCGAGTTTTATGGGAACGGCTTTATGTATAAACATGAAATTTATAGACAATTTTGTGGGTGGTATAGGCAATGTAGGGTAAGTGACCGTATTAGTGTGCTCTTAAAGCAGACGACAGTCCGTATTAGTGAAACTTTTTAACTAACGATTGTTAACAAATAATACATCCAACCGAGTAATTTATGGAATAAATCGAATTTTTACTGTTTCTTGTAATAGCCATTTATTATTTTTAAGATTAGAACCTTTTTCTTACATCAGAAATTCCAAAAAGAGCACACAAATACGGACAGGCACACTACTAGGGACAAGTACCTTATGTGTGAAATTTCAAAAAGAAAATATAATTTGAAGTAAAGGTTATTTAGGAATTTGAGAAAGTTTTGACGATAATATTCCAATCAATTATTTTATTTATTTTTCACACACAATTTAAAAAAAAAATAATACATATTACTTTATTCATATTTTATACATAATTTAGAAATGAATACTTTTTAATTTTCATACATGAATTTAATTATAATTATTATGTCATAAATTGTTCCAAAAGTTATAAATTTTGTTATTAAAAATAGATTAAAGGAATTAGCAAATTTGCAGCGGCTTTTTATTTTACGATAGAAACTCAATACTACAATAACTGATTTGTTTAGAATTAAACATAACCTCAAAACTCAGTATCCGGAAACGCATCCATTTACAACTAAACTAAAGAGCTGTCCTCGACAAAAACTAAAATCTCAAACAACAAAAGTGTATCTACTTAATGACACCTAATCAGCAAAACAAAAAATCTGCCGTCACCTAAGCCGACAAACGAAAATTACCTCACCTCCCACGAGGACCTCAAAATTCAAACTATAAGCGCACACGACGTTTCCCCTTTCCGAAAAAACCGCGTCACGGCGATACGGGGCCTTAAATGGCGACAGCTCGCGTGTAGAGAACCGATCTTTCTAACGGTGCCTTCCGCGTCAGCGCGTGCACCGGGACAGGTGCGTGCGCGGGAAGAGGATTCTTCTACATCTCGAAGTCATTTTTCAAGGTAAGGAATTCAAGTAGGCGAAGGTAGCAAGTGTTCGAATTTTTTGAAAATGGGAGAGAGGGGGAGGGTAGAGATTATGTCGTGTGTTGGAGGTGTTTGTTTGGTGAATCAAGGGAACTGAGGTATGATGTCGTGTTTGGGTTTGGGATGCGAAGTTTGGATGAATATTAATGGTTATGAATATTTTTTGGTAGTTCTTGCTGCAGAATGGTAATGGGAAGTGGATTTTAAGACCTGAATACATGACTCGTTGAAAATTGCTAGGAAATATCTAGTTACAGGCAACAGAGATGTGGTACATTGCTAGAACTTGATACGATCTTTTGATGAATATTAACATTCATGAATGTTTTTTATCAGTAAGTATCACAATGTAGTTTAAGAAAGTGTCTTTATAAAATTAAGAAATCGCTCGATCTTTAATCTTAAAACCTTGAAAACATTGATTTTAAAACATTCCGTTACCTTAAAATATTTTGAAACAATTATCCTTAATTATAGTATTTTTAACAAGGTACAACTTAGTTGAAATATTCTAAATTTAGGCATATTTTAACAATTACTCGACTAATCAAGAAATAAAGCGGTAGAAAGAGATTTTTTACGTTCGAAAATTGGTTGCTATTACCCCGGACTTTTATTACAAACTTTTGTGCATTAAACTAAAAGCATAAAATTTTCGCAGCTTATATTAAAGCTTTTATACGGCCTTTTTATTTCCTTTTATCGAACTTGCTTCGTGTTTTGCACTAATTTGATAGCGAGCGGGATATTTTAAATAGTTTACCGCTCGCGTATTCTAGAAAATTCGAAGTGCATCTATCAGTTTTTGGAATGTGGAAAAATAGAGAGAGAATATCGGTTTTATTGAAATATTTGCTAATAAAACTTTCTCACATCTTATTATTCAGGTAATTTTATTTTATCCTCAGATTTCACTTTGAGAGCTGTCAACTTATTAGGCTTAAGTTTCTAACCATATTTCTAGTCTTAAGGTGGTTCTATGGGCAGATATAGTACTTAATTATAAAATATTTTACAATGAATTGTTCTCATACTGCAAAGTGAGAACTCATGTAGTATTATAGACCGGTACTTTGAGTTACGGAAAAAATTTTTTTTAACAAAATTTCAGTACTAATAAAGTAAATATCTTTAATGCAAAAAAATTATGCAACAAATCGCTTTAATCCTTTTCATTTTTGCTTCAATTTAAATTTTTAACGGCTCATGCTCATCTTTGTTCGATTTCGTTACAAGGTATCGTGGATCAAATTAAAAAATTTTTAAATCCTTAAGGAGATTGAGTACCGACGTTATTTTTCAAACGAGTACATCTCACGAAAATACCAATAGAATCATCAAAAAAAAAGTCTGAGTATAGTATAATTTACATATACGAAGGGCTTGACAAATGTGTTTTACTAAAAAAATAATGAGAATTTATTTAATTAAATAAAAACCGTACTGTCGGTAAGTAGGAATCTGCAACTGACCTACTTTTCAAATGAGAATAGCTAACGAAAATGCTAATAGAATCACTCAAAAAAATTTCTGAATATACACGGAGAGAATTTTAGGAAAGAAGAACACCTAGGTAGTTCGTCCGTGCTACGAAACGCACCATTTGATTTGTACTATAGGTTAGGATCGCAGCTGCACTAGTGTAGTACTCGCGCGAAGCTAAAGTGGCGCTACCGCAGTCCGAAAGAAATAGTGCAACGGCTTTCCTGCTTTTCGTGCAACACTAGACCGAGTTTAGTATAGCATAACCCCATTTTAGTATAACATTCGCACTACACGCGTAGAGCAGCTGCTCTCCAAAAACTTAGTGCGGCAGCGGTCCTAATTTAGCATAGCTGCAACTCGAACATTGTAAGGTAGCTACTACACTAGCTACCACTAAGATGTCTCCTCTCCTAAAATTCTCCGTGTAGTGTTTACGTGTACGAAGCGCTTGACAACCGCCTTTTTCCAAATAAACGTTTGAATGTTGATTTACGGTTTCACATCACCTTAAAAGTTATAGGCAATTGTTTATCAAGTTTGGCTCGAATTCATACCAGATTCTTACAAAACTTGATAAAAAATTGCCTGTAACTCATGAGGTTTAAAAAATGTTTTAATTTGATTTACGATACCTCCTAATGACATCCAACAAAGATGAAAATGAGTCTTTAAAAATTGAAATTGAAGCAAAAATGAAAAAGGTTAAAGCGATTTGTTGCATCATTTTTTTACATTGACGATATCTACTTTGTTAGTACTGAAATTTCGTTAAAAAAATTTTTTTCATTGTAGAATATTTTATATTTAAGTACTATATGGTAGATGTCCGTATTAGTGTGGGTTTAAGAAACTATTCAGTTGTGTTGCATAATAAAAGACTATTTAAACTGTCTCAGAGATTCCGGACAGGTTTATATTGATAATAAAAGTAATAATCTACACGAAACAATTTTTTTTATAGAAAAATATTAATATTTACGAAAGTTACAAGCAATATAAAAAAAAAATTTGTACGCATTTGTGTGCCCTAGCAGACAACAAAGTACATTTTTGTGTGCCTCGTATTAATGTGAGTGTACACGTTTGTGTGCCCCACATTAGTGTGTCTTGATAATATTATCATTGCCAACAATATTATTTTGTTAACTGCAGTGCATTTATAATCAATTTCTAACCCTTGTTTACATTGAATGTTAATTAATTCCAATACGGTAAAAACTGCTGAAGGTCGTCAATGCGATATGAAACAACGTTTGTGCGCAGATAACCTAACCTAACTTTTCTGTTCAAGCACCGATACAAGCATGCTCGTATTGTATTTGTGCACACACAAATCTGGACAAGTCATTTTTCACTGCCCCATTAGTAGACACTATTAATTAAATATTAAAATCAATTGAAAACCTTTATATTAATGTTTATTATATAACATAATAAATATTATTTTATGATGTAATCAATTGTATCCCACATTAAAATCCTTCCGAAACATTCTGTAATGTTACTTTTAAAAATGTCATTTTTTAGCAAGTTTGGACAAGGAAACACCGCAAACCGTAAAACATATTTTTGAAAGTTCTTTTTTAATGTTATAGTAAATGAAAACAAATTAAGCAATTAATTCTATTTAAACTTAATTAACTATACTTTATGAAAAAAAATATTTTAGTGTTACTTTTTTACTCGTTCATTTCTAGGATATGTTTTAATAATAGGGCACACAAATATGGACAAGCACACTAATACGGACCACTACCCTATCTGCCGATAGAACCACCTTAACAATTTTATATACATAAAAAATTTAATTTATTCTCATCTTTATCTTGCTGAAATATGAAGTATATTTATATAGCAACGTTTATCTATGAACGTTTATCTTAATACTTCAGTATATATATGTATAAAGATACACTTTACACGTATCTAATACAACTGAGAATAGTTATCCTATCTGTTATGAAATTTGTATGAACTATAACACTTTGTTGAAGTTCATATCAGAAACACTTTCTACGATGTGGAAAGTGTGTTCTGACTATCTCCCTTGCCTTATGTAAAAATATATATAATACTATTTATTGAAATTAGTGAGATTATTTAAATAATGGTTCATTGTTGTAAAACAATGGGTTATTGTTGCGATGCGGCGACATATTTTTGTGAAACTGACGAGCGCGCGCGCACTGGCGATGTTTTATTCAGCATTCGTTTTGAGGGACCAGAGAACTTTCTATTTATACGGTGTTCCTTAACGAACAAGAGAGGGAGAAGAGAGAGAGAAAATAAAAAACAAAGACGTAGTAACTAAATTCTGAGTTCAGGCGTGACTTGTCGGCGTTTTTTAGTCAATAGATGTGATGATTACGGTAAATAAGAAAATGTAGCAGTAAAATTTAAGTATGAATTGGGTTACTCCTACAACATTTCATCTAGGACTTAAATTACGAATTCCTACATCGCTTTTTCCTGTTTTTTTAACTTGACTTTAATGTTTTAAACGACCATAATCGTTAAAATGTAAGAAAGAAATACAATGGTAATTGTAAACCCTACTATTCCCTTGAAACTGGTTTTTCTGTAATGATTACCCCCTTGATTCCTCATTTATACGAAGACCTACTTAGAATACTTCCTAATCTACAAATATTCTTCAATATTATTTGTTAAACATCTGCATAATCATTTCTCTCATCCTAAAAATAACTGTTCCAACGTCGCCCACTCCTAAGGGTCCAATCCAGCCTGCTCTATTCTCAAAAAAGAAACTTTCGCTGCCCGTGTAACAACCTCCGTACGCACCAACTCGAGCCACTTTTTAACGCTGCAGCAGCAGAAGCAGCGGCATCGCTGCATTGCTGCGCCGAAGTCGGTCGATTCACCGCTCGCCGGAGTGAGAGGAAGAGAGTTCCGGTTTCTGACCTTGATTCCCCGATGGAACCGAGAAGTAGGCATACGCGCGAGCAAGCGAGCGAACCAGTGAGGAACGCAACCAGAACTTGAAGGTTCTTTCTGTCTTTCTCTCTCTTGTCGATGATGGGCACATAAGCCTACATCGAGAGAAAGAGAAAAAAAGAACCGAGCACCGCTGTTGCGCAACGTTGTTCCAGATTTACAGGCGACTCTGTCGCTGGAAAAGCCGTACAAACGGAGAGGAGGATTACAGGCGAATTCTCGTCGAGGTGTTTAGCGCGAAAAGTGGGTTGCTGGGGGGGATTTGGATGTGCAACGGGTTAGAGGAGATTTACCAAGAGTGGAAGAGAAAGAAAGAGAGGCTTATTCTTGGGGTTGAGCACGATGTCGGGAGGTAGACAGGTGTTTATTACTGATAGATTAATGGATTTGGTTGATTTATGGGTGCTTTCTTGGAGAGAAAGAATTTCAAGCGTTTAAGGCTCACGGGTACAGCGCATGTCCTAGTTTCTGTACCTTTAGCATTTTTGTAGGACAATCTATCTATATAGATTTTTTCGTTATTGGGATCTGACATGCACTATTTCAGTCAATCATCGTACGTACGAATTTGTACCATATTATCGGCATGTAGATGGGTTTATGTAAGATTTCCTTATGAATAATTTTAAAACTAATTATTATTTTGCAGTCAGAACTCTCTCAGAGCTGTTTGTGAAATGGAACAGACAAACCAAAATAAGAAACCTATGAAAAATTGTTTGTTTTGATTAATACTATACAAAAGTTGATTACTCCCGCTGTCCGAGAAAATGTATGTATTGATGAATTTCTTCAATCTTCTACGTCAGCTGCAGTCATAGGATGTAATTTAAAAATAGAAGCAAAGCGGCTTATTTGGATGTGCGAGGTTAATCAGTTAACCGGATGATTTTTGAAAACAACTCTCAACGAAAAATTAATTAAATTTTACAATTTTTATAGAAATACATGTTAATAGCATTTTATAATCATTATAATCGGCCAGAAAAATTGAGGTATGATATCACATAAGAAAAATTGAAGTTAGATTTAAAAAATTCTTTCACTTTTAGAAAACTTCCATATATATAGATATTTTGTATTTACATTTTGCGTTTCCAAATATATGCATTGCATTCCTATATATATATGGAAGTTTTCTGTTAGTGTAAGGATGGTGTCTTATACTAAATTTTTCTTGAAAAATGACTCAAACTAAGATTAAAAAATGGCTATGTTAACAATATTACAATAGTAATTAATACTTCGCAATTAATAAAAGAATTAGAAGAAAAATTTAATAAACGAATCTATTGATTCCCATTATGAAATCAACTCAACCTCGCCTTTTATTTTCCACTCCCGCACCTAATTACACGATCTATATAGGAAAACATAGCAACAACAACTGTTTAATCAATACTCCACATCCTCGTAAACAACTATCCCAATCCAACCTTCCACTCTCCAAAAACCACACAAATCCACCTCATATGAACGCACGAAAAATCCCTTATTCACTACAAAAAAAACAACTACCGTGTTCTATCGGGAAACATTAACAATCGCGTTCGCATAATGTTGAAAAAGCCGCGCGAGTTAGCGCGCGTCGCGTTTGACCTTCGCAGCGGCGTTGTCCTTGAAATTATCACGCGGAACATCCTGCACCAGTAGCGCGATTACGTGACGTTTTATGTAATTTTCCAATTATCGGCGACGCGGAACTAGCACCTTGTGACGATAGACAATGCGGGGCTTGTTTTACCGGTGTCAAGGGACGGATTTTCCGTAGGTGGTGGGTAAAAAATAAAATGGGACGTGTTATGGGTTTCGCAGTTTTTCCTGATTCTGTTTTTCAGCTTTATTAAACGCTCATAGAAATGTTTGTTCTTTTAATTTCGTTAATGCTGTTGAAAACTGAATATTGAATTGAAAATTCATTTGTTTTTTCATTTCTGAAATAAGGTAAAAGTACCAATGAGCGGCCAGTGCCCAGTATGTGGCCATCTAGATAAATATTCAATTACTTTAAAGAATTTGAGATGTGAATTTATCGCCCTCCATATTATTCATGTTTGAAAGATACTTATGGATCAGGATGGGGCTTTTTTAATACAAAAAAAGAGACTTGATCTTTTTTTTCTGTAAATGCTTCAAAGCGACGTTTCGTCGGCTTGGTCTGCCGACCTCTTCAGGCTAGATGTTTATTAAATAAAAATACAGAATTACAAATCACGTATAACATTCGGTAAAAAAACCAATGATATATAAAAAAGAAACGAACCCTATTTACCTTAAACGTTGGCACAAGTCAACGAGTCAAAATTTATAACGATGTACAGTCATATTAACACTTACGGCTAGTGGCAAAGAACATTAACGTACATATCAATTTATACACAACGCTATCAAAATAGACGAAAGTATTGAAGTAGTCAATCATAACAAAAACAATCATGACGTTAGCAGTTAAAATTTCGAAAGTAAAGGAAAATAAATGCGGTTAAGTGTATAAATATCCTCTTTCTTGTTTATACTGTGTTTGTTACATTTTATGTGTATCATTTCCGATAAGAGTCTTTTTTTATAATTCCGCTCAATGTCTATAATTTTTGTGTCGTCCCAATTAAATTCATGATTCAAACTATTTTTGTGGGTGTGTACTACGGACTCGATGTTTTTGTTTTTCTTATGTTCATTGATTCTTGTTTTTAAAGAACGTTTGGTTTCACCAATGTACGTAGCTGGGCAATTTTTACAAGTAAATTTGTACACCACACCTATAAATATGACATAAGAGAAAAAGTTACGGAAAACTTGAATTGGACCCTTAAAAAACAAACCCAGATTTCGACAGAAGAACGTAATTTCACCAAAAAACTAATAGCTTCCAAAAAATTTTTAAAAAATAATCCTAATATAATGTTCACAAAAGCTGATAAAGGCAATGTGACTGTTTGTCTAAATAAATCTGATTACACCTCAAAAATGCTTGAACTTTTGTCGGACCAAAATACTTATATTAATGTCAGTAGAAACCCGCTTAGTAAATTAAGATTAGATACTAAAGTAATACTTAATAATCTTAACAATAACGAGTTTTTATCTGATAGATACCATAAAAATCAACTAACTCTCACGAACACAACTATAGCAAAAGGTTACGGCCTGCCAAAAATACACAAGGAAAATGCGCCACTTCGCCCGATCATATCACTAGTAAATAGTCCTACTCACCTTTTAGCCGAAATTATTTATAAAGAATTAAAAGATTCAATTAAGTTACCGGAATCCCACATCAATAATAGTTTTGAACTAAAAGTTAAATTAAAGAATTTCAAATTACAGGATGAGCACATTTTATTATCTTTAGATGTCAAATCGTTATTTACTAGCATTCCGGTGGAGCTTGTATGTGACAGTATCGATAAACGCGTGCGTTCTATCATGAACAAATGTTTAATTCCCATAGATGAAATAAAAAAGTGTATCCGTTTCTTATATGACAACACTTACTTCTCTTTCAATAACAAGGTTTACAAACAAATATACGGTACACCGATGGGTTCCCCAATCTCTCCACTCTTTGCTGATATTGTTATGGATGATTTGGAAAAAATGTGTTTACAAACCTTGAAGAATAAATATAATTGTGTACCACTTTTTTATTATAGATATGTTGATGACACTATTATGTGCATAAAAAGAGAACACATTGATCTGGTAGTTTCCATTTTTAATTCATACCACAAAAGTTTACAATTCACATATGAAATAGAAAATAATAATAGTATTAGCTTTTTAGATATGACATTAATTAAAGAAAACAATAGAATTAGTACAAATTGGTATCAAAAGCCAACTTCTTCAAGTAGAGTAATCAATTTTCTTTCAAAACATCCAATCCAGCAAAAAAGAAATATCATCTATAACCTAACTGACAGAGCGATTGTACTTTCAGACAAGCGATTTCATTTCGAGAATTTGAAAAAAATTAAAAATATGTTAATTCTTAATGAGTATCCTTCTACTTTCATTGATAAAAATATTAAAACACGTCTACAGTATCTAAAATATAAATCAAAATTCATTAACAAAAACACACATAAAAAATCAATGTTCCAAAAAATGCCTAAGATTCAATTACCGTTCACTAACAATTACGAAAGAATTTCTTCAATTTTTAAGCAATACAATATTACCACGACTCCCACAGTGAATAAAAGTATGAACTCCGTGATTAAATTGGGGAAAGATAAGTCTGACAAATGGGATCAAACAGGTGTGGTGTACAAATTTACTTGTAAAAATTGCCCAGCTACGTACATTGGTGAAACCAAACGTTCTTTAAAAACAAGAATCAATGAACATAAGAAAAACAAAAACATCGAGTCCGTAGTACACACCCACAAAAATAGTTTGAATCATGAATTTAATTGGGACGACACAAAAATTATAGACATTGAGCGGAATTATAAAAAAAGACTCTTATCGGAAATGATACACATAAAATGTAACAAACACAGTATAAACAAGAAAGAGGATATTTATACACTTAACCGCATTTATTTTCCTTTACTTTCGAAATTTTAACTGCTAACGTCATGATTGTTTTTGTTATGATTGACTACTTCAATACTTTCGTCTATTTTGATAGCGTTGTGTATAAATTGATATGTACGTTAATGTTCTTTGCCACTAGCCGTAAGTGTTAATATGACTGTACATCGTTATAAATTTTGACTCGTTGACTTGTGCCAACGTTTAAGGTAAATAGGGTTCGTTTCTTTTTTTATATATCATTGGTTTTTTTACCGAATGTTATACGTGATTTGTAATTCTGTATTTTTATTTAATAAACATCTAGCCTGAAGAGGTCGGCAGACCAAGCCGACGAAACGTCGCTTTGAAGCATTTACAGAAAAAAAAGATCAAGTCTCTTTTTTTGTATTAAAAAAGCCCCATCCTGATCCATAAGTATCTTTCAAACATACTTTAAAGAATGTGTAGTAGTTGGATAATATTTTATTCTATAAGATGATTCTAAAATAATTAATGCTTATTGTTTAAATAGTATTATTACTCTTAGTGAAAATTTAATACTTAAAAAGACGATTTGAAAATGCTACTCGCGGGGATCACGGCTTTCTATGAGAGGTCCTTAATGCTTTCGTAAGGATTCATGATTCGCCTTTTAGGTATTTTTAAATAAATTTGAAGTAAATCTTTACTCTTGAAAGTTTTAAGACACTTCTAAGATGCATCGAATTCAATTACAGTCGTTAGGAGCCCAATAATTATTGTTTTTAATAAAAATAATTCAAGATTATCTACTAGTACAGTTTAAACGTCATGTCCCAATACTTGGACCTATGTATTTCACCGATGTTTTGATGGTTAGGGTTCCTACGTATTGGTAGAGTTAGTGGGTTGGAAAACCATAATATGATTATTATACATTGATTTGCTGTAATTTCATATCATTAACGATTGATTTAGTGTTAAAAAGTATTTCCAGTCCAAAATTTAGCGATTTTATTATTTTTACATAAAAATCAAAATAAATATAGAGTACAAATTATATGGTCCAAGTATTGGAACTAACAATTTCGACCACTAGTACATGACTTTTTAACATGGTCCAACTACTAGTACAAGCAGTGTATTCATAATTTAATTAATTTTTCTATCATAAAAGCTTATTTTCACAAATTAAATACTTTTTTCGCAAGTAAAAAGTAATAATAATTCTATTGGCTACTGATTCTATGCATTTTTAATAATATTTCGCATTTAAAATATGACATCAAAATTCTAGCTTAACTAAGCGGACATCTATTGGTACTTTTACCTTATTAGCAGCTATAGAGCTGTACTTGATGATATTTCTCATGAAATCTGTTACTAAATTTACCATATATCGACGGCTGAGAGGAAGAAGAACGTATCTCGGCGCACGGACGAAGAACGACGTATCTCGGCGCGCGGATGAAGAACGACGTATCTCGGCGCGAGGATGAAGAACGACGTATCTCGGCGCTCGGTTGAAGAATGACGTATCTCGCCGCTATACTGGCCGTGCATTGGCCGTAAGAGATCATCCGCGCGCCGAGATACGTCGTTTTTCATTTTCGCGGCGAGATACGTCGTTCTTCATCCGCGCGCCGAGATACGTCGTTCTTCACCCGAGCGCCGAGATACGTCGTTCTTCATCCGCGCGTCGAGATACGTTCTTCTTTCTCTCAGCCGTCGATTTATGTTGCACGAAAAAACATATATGACAGGTAATATTTTTGTCCGATTTTGAATATTTAAAAGTCTTTCCATAAAAATTCAATTAAATTTTCAAGGATATCTTTTATAACTTGATAATATAAAATATGAAACTCTTTACCAAGATTCGAAGCAACAAGTGTTGTTATAAATTTAGATAAAGTATAAATTATAAACAATATTATTACATTCATTTATTTGAATGCGTAATTGTAGCTATCACATACAATTTCATCGTTTTTCAGAACCATGTCTAAAGTCATCTTACAAAGTTATAATAAGAAATTTTTTATAGACGTATAAAACTACTGCTATAATTCTTTTTATAAATTAAGTTAAAACGCTTTATACTGTGGATTGTGCAAAAATATTCTTACCTCTATAATTGTATTCAATTTGGAATAAATTCAATAATTTTTCTCGAAAATTGCCTTATTCTAGCCAATACACTGAAAAAAATTTTAGGCTGTACAAAGCATAGTTTAGATTTGCTGTACTAGCACTATTTATACTGATCATTTACCCTTACAGACGGCTGAAGTAGCCTATTTATTTCTATAATGTAACGGCACTATTGGTCAGATGCGCAAAATGTATTTGTACAGCTCTGATAACGGTACGATTTAGTTGACAACGCTACAATGCGAAGCCAACGTTTATGCTATAACCTCAAAAAGTCACAAAATCCTTCGATCAACCGCGTGTCTTTATCAATCGAGATTATTTTAATGAAAAATATGTACATATATCCAATCATAACCTATTTAATGCTTCCACAAAAGAACTCTATGATTAGGGGAATGGACTTCAACGAACGAGTTATTGTTTAAAAATTGATATATTTTAAACCAACATTTCGAGGGTTATTTTACCCTCCTCTTCAGGGCTACAATTAAATGAAAAATAGTCATACAATCGAATGTAAACGACGAGAACATAATCTTAAAATGTAAAAAACAAATACCTTATGCTATCAAATTTTAACGCATAATAACGTCGTTAAAGTCAATCGCTATTGTAGTTGTTAAACAAATATATACATGTGTGTAAAAACCGGTTGGACCAAAGTGCTAAAAAAATTTTTTTATTGAAAGCTAAGTGAAAAAGAGAACGTAATAAAGAAAACCAAATAATACTTATAAAGAAACAGAAAACTCACATCCTTCGTTTTGTCTCACTTTCATTGTTGTTAGAAGGACACTTGTAATCGATGGCACTTGGAGCAACACTGAAGAAACGATATCAAATTCGAAAATTAGCCGATGTTTAAAAGATGGCAAAGGAAGGGGGAGGCGTTTACGTGGGAGAGAATCAGTGAGGCTCTCACACGGTTAGAATAGGGAAGCATGACTGTAGGAAGTCGGCGGGGCTTCGCTACACTGGCACTAAGGCTAGTATAGACAATAGACCAGCGTCGCTTATGCCACCTCTCTACATCATACTACCCGGATACGTGCGGACGAATTTTAGTCGTGTGGAAGGAAAGGTGGAGGCAACCGAACAGATATGTGTGAATGTTAGGAAGCGGTACAATATTTTTTTATTAAATCTATTGTTTTCTTGTAGGAAGTCTCAAGGGGGTGTCGCACTACGCTAACACTGTTTTATCAGCGGAACATGTAAAAGTAATTAATATAAATAAAAGGATAATGATTTACGCCTTGAACAAATTCAGTTGCCCTGCGTAATGGTGTAATACATCATTCTACAAAGTTTCGAGGCAAAAAAACGACGACACCTTTGTTTATTTTTGGAACGAAATTTGATTAATTTTCGTTAATTTTCGTTCCAAAAATAAACAAAGGTGTCGTCGTTTTTTTGTCTCAAAACTTTGTAGAACGATGTATTAGAGGATTATGCAGGGCAAGTGAATTTGTTTAAGACGCAAATCATTATCCTTTTATTTATATTAATTATTTTGACATGTTCCGCCGATAAAACAGGGTTAGTGGTAAAGTAGGACTATTACACCACCTTAAGGAATTGCGTGTCTTCTATGTGGTTTAGTGTGTTTTCGTGGTAGTATATATTAAGCATCTCTGAAAATGACCGTTTGAAGAAATTAGTTTCATTATCTAAATTTTTTTTTTTACTTTTTCGAAATCTATAGTGTGACCAGTTTTTTCTGCGTGTACGGCTAAAGCGGAATTACTTACGCAATTCTTTACGGCTCTTATGTGTTCGTAGGTCCGTTTTTTGAGTTTTCTCTTACTCATGCCAATGTAAGTCGATAAGCAATCATTACAATCAATTTTGTAAACAATCCCATAGCTATCTGAATTTTTTAGGCGGTCTTTGCATAATCTTATTATGTTACTAAATTTGTTGGTTGTTTTGTTAATCGGGACCAAGTTGTGCCTAAGTAGGATGTTATTGATTTTGGGTGTGAGGTGTTTAATGTACGGAAGAACTACTTTGTCTTTTAGCAGAATGGCGCGTCTGCTAGTTAGGTTAGTTGGTGGATTTTCAAAAGTTTTTAATCTCTTTTTTATGTAATTATTGATGATATGTTCAGGATAGGAATTGCAACGGAGGAAATGTTTAACAATATTTAGGTTTTCCTGGTGGATTTTGGATGTGAGAGTTTAATGGATTTGTCAACTAAATTATAAATTATGGCTATTTTTTGTGATTGGGGGTGGTGAGAGAGGTAACTGATATAACGACCAGAGGCAGTGTTCTTGCGGTACCAATTTGTTATTATGTTATTATTTTCGGTTTTGATGAGTTTGACGTCTAAAAACTTATGCTATTATTGCTTTCTCGTTCTATAGTGAATTGTAAATGTTCGTTATAGCTATTAAAAGAGGAAAAAATCTCATCTGTTTTATCTTTTTTTGTGATTAGAAAACAATCATCAACGTATCTTTTAAATAGTAGTATATCATTTTTGTGTGTGCTCAGACAGGATGATTCTAAAAGTTCCAAAGTGATATCTGCAAACCATGGACTGGTGCAGAAACCCATTCGAGCTCCCATAATTTGCTTGTAAAACCTATTATTAAATTGCAAATAGGTTGAATCGAGTAATAAACTGATACCTTCTAGGAACTCCGCTCTTGACAAGTTTATTTTATTTTTAAGGAACTTCCATTTTTTTGTGATAGCTTGGAGGATAAAATTGGAAGGGATATTGGAGAAAAGAGATACAACATCGAAGAAAGACAGTTCGAAGTCATCGGAAACAACTAAGTTGCCAGTAACTTTTCTGAGATCTAAACTGTTTTTTATTGTGGAATTCGGGAAAATGTCTATTAAAGAGTAAGGCTAAACTTTTGTCAAGGGTGTACGTTCTGTTTTTCACTTAGCTTTCAATAAAAAAATTTTTTTAGCACTTTGGTCCAACCGGTTTTTACACACATGTATATATTTGTTTAACAACTACAATAGCGATTGACTTTAACGACGTTATTATGCGTTAAAATTTGATAGCATAAGGTATTTGTTTTTTACATTTTAAGATTATGTTCTCGTCGTTTACATTCGATTATATGACAATTTTTCATTTAATTGTAGCCCTGAAGAGGAGGGTAAAATAACCCTCGAAATGTTGGTTTAAAATATATCAATTTTTAAACAATAACTCGTTCGTTGAAGTCCATTCCCCTAATCACAAAATATTACTACGAACGTCTCATTTTCAAAAAAGAATTCTATACATTAGTGCTTTCAGTGTATGTTGTACGGCTCTCACAGCTGTACCGATACAATTACTGTACCTAAAAAATTTAGAGAAAAGAAAATCATCCAAAAAGTATCGTTGTCAGAGTCGTACCTTCAGTTCTCACAACGTAAATTTTTTTTTCAGTTTATAATCATAAATACAAATAACTGCTACTTAGAAAGTTAATTTTTACATCAAGTGTCATCTAAGTCAAGGTAAAATTAATGATTACCTTATCCAAATTTTGTCTAACCTATAGTACTAACAAACCTCAATATCCTCTCCCCTACGTAACTCTCACAATCTCCAAAAACAACCAATCAATGAGCCAAACCCTCAGCAAAACTCTGAAACTACGCACTTCTTCTCCTCCCTCCCTCTACAGCAACGCGACAGCCTCTCCGTACGTAGGTATATATACTGTATCTATACGCCTCGCGCGCTCTCGACAGAATTTTCCGGTCGAGTGAAAGTAAGCGCCGCTGATGCTATAGCTTGCTGGGTGGCTGGCTGGCTGGCTACGGGCATCGTCGTCGGGTAAGCGCTTTTCTAGCGGCTCTCCGCGGGCAAGTGAGAGTGAGAGTGAGAGTGAGAGGGAGGGAGAGGGAGAGCGAGAGCGAGAGCGAGAGAGCGAGAGAGAGAGAGAGAGAGAGAGAGAGAGAGAGAGAGAGAGAGAGAGAGAGAGAGAGAGAGAGAGAGAGAGAGAGAGAGAGAGAGAGAGAGAGAGAGAGAGAGAGAGAGAGAGAGAGAGAGAGAGAGAGAGAGAGAGAGAGAGAGAGAGAGAGAGAGAGAGAGAGAGAGAGAGAGAGAGAGAGAGAGAGAGAGAGAGAGAGAGAGAGAGAGAGAGAGAGAGAATTGGAGAGTTTTCGATCGATCACTCGATTTTTCGACGTGGCTAGTTACGGGCGAGCTGCAAGCATGGTTGTGGGTATTTATGAAGTGGCGGCCGGGTTTAAAATGTAAGAATTAAGTTAGTTTATAGTTAGACTCATCTTCTGTTATTTATTCCGTGTATTATTTATGATATTTTATACAGAAAATGATATAGCGAGGAAACCTATCAGAAAATTAATTAAGCTTTTTGAAGTATAAATGAATTATTACATAATATACCGTTAAAGTATTGCGTGTGTGTGTTGTGTGTGTGTGTAGTGATACCACAGAGTTCTACAGCATTTAAGTATATACTTCATCGAATTAAATATCAAATTTCCATTATTTTAATTATTACCAAACAGCAGAGATTCCCATAATTACCATAAAATTCCAACACTTCAATTTTGAGATTTCACAGAAGACGCAACGAAAACTTTTTTTTTCTTTGGACTTGGCATGACTATCGCAGCGCGGCTCTCGCACCAACTTTCGCTAATGAGTCACGCGTCGCGCCATTGAAAATCCACGTGCGTATCTCGCTCTTTCGCATTCCTTTCGCACCATTTTTCAAACTGTAAATATATACGAGGAACACCGGCGACGCGCGACTTTGCATGTGGATTGTATTTCATTATTTTGCACCTGGTTGTTTAAAAATGTTATCGACTGCGTGTTGACGAAAACATAGGTTTCATTGATGAGACGATTTGATGGATAAAATTGAAATGAAATTTCGTTGGAAAGAGGAGCGAATTTGAATGTAAATTTGATTTTCATAGTGAGGTGATTCGTCATTTAAATCTTGATTTAGAAGTCTAATCCTATTTTACGTCACAGCCAGAATACACACGCTACCGTAGCATGTTGATGACGAAAATCTAATTAACAAAACCTTCCGATGTGTCGTTAACACCTTCAAGGACAGACGGTGGTTAAACAAGAATAAAATCATATTTCAACGACTTTTAATTTTTTAAGTTGATTATTTTTTCTTTTTTCTTTTTTTTTGTAATTTATTGTTTTAAAATAAATGTTTTATTAAATTTAAAGTGGATAAAAATAATTAAATTAAAATTATTACGTAAGAAGCTATATATCAAAATTAAAAAAAATTTTTTCAAATAATTTAAAGAGTATTTTATTTTGCTTTGATAGTAGGACGATTTTACGAGAATTTCTTGAGTTTTCATGTTATTCCTTTTATTATAATAATTTTAATTAGCTTTGTCTTCATAATTACTTCTTTAATTTATCTAATTTAAAAGCGAGAAATTAAATTTGTTGCGCAGTCATATTCATGCAAGAAAAGGCACTAACAATAGAAATTACAGTAAAACATTCATTTTAATTAATTTAAACTTTTATTTTACTATTCTTTCATATTGTGGTATGAATAATGTCAATGTACTTTTTAATAAACAAATATTTTATAAAGTTAACATATTGTAACTTAAGAGGTGGATTGTAAAAGTTCTTTATAGCACGGCGTGACCTAAGTCCGCACTTAAGTCACGCCTATCCGTGACTTAAGTAGTCCATTATTGCACCGTGTTTATCGTAGTCGCTACGCTCGTGCGCTAACCTCACGGTGCAATAATGAACTGCTTATGACACGGATAGGCGTGACAGCGAACTTAGGTAAACGTGCTATAAAATATCGTACGATACATGTGACTTCAGTGGCCCACTGCACGGCGTGATTTATCACCCTCGCTACGCTCGGGCGCTAACATCACGCCGTGCAATAATGGGCCATTTAAGTCACATGTATCGTAATATACTACAAGGCCACAGAAGCAATTAAAGAAAAAACTGGAATAATATCATTTTAACTTTAGAAACTTTAAAGATATCTCACTGTAAGAGCAATTCACGTTATGCGTAGGAAAATTCTATATTCTAAACTACCATATATTTTTATGTACTTAAATATATACTCATCAACATGTATTTGATGTCGAACAATACTTCGACTTTCAATGACACAAAATTTCACATAAGAATACACAATCAATCAAGTATATAATAACCACACTTTTCAATTTCCAATACACCAAATGATTCCACAATAAAAATCACCTTTGACATCACTTCCCAGGCACCTCAAAAGTACTTTTCTCTATTTCTCGGGTGAAAGTACGCGTTTTCGCCGTTTTTTTACACTAGAAGAAGAAGAAGCACTTTTGCCCACTGCGTACGTCACTTGTTTCACGCGCAACCGAAAGCTCTGTGAGCAATGTTTTGAATAGCCTAACCCCATATACGATACAGCGGATTGTGACTTTGCCGCGCGGAAGTCGCGAAAGTGTGGTGCTCTCAAGAAGGATGGGCTACTATGAATTCGTGTTTATTTATTTGGAAATATCCTCTTTCTCTCCCTATCTCCCTTTATCTCTCTCTATTTTAGCCTATTGGCGGAACATTATGATATTCGTATAAGTATTTTTATAAGTATTTTATTTACCACATGTTCTCCTATTTATTATTTCAAAGATTCTCTTTTTAGTTTTCTTTTGCATTGTTATGTTTTTGATAAATCTTTTATATCTCTTATGTATTTTACGACATAATGAACTAAATTGTTATTGTATTCTATTGTAATTGACTGAAATTTATAATTTTATACCTTTTAATGTATTTTCTAATTTTTTCCGAAAAGGCAGAATAAAGATTTATCTATTTATCTATCTATCTCTCTATCCCTCTTTCTCTTGATTCACATGAGTATGTAATAATCTGCTTGTTCATGTATTATCGATGCCCGCCGCAACCAGCAGCACTCGCTACGCTCGTGCTGCAAATGTTGGGCGGCCATCGAACACACATAAACGCGCGCATCGGGAAAAACCAATTGCGACAGGTAAAATAAAATTGAAAAATATAACCTGCAAACTACAAGAACGACGTAAAGTCGCTAACGTTATCAAAGCATAGGGCGAAAGTAAAAACATGGCTGCGCAGAGTTGATGTCACCAGGAAATACGGTGATTTTCGACTTTTCTAGACTGATTAATTAACGTACTTTCGCCCGGGAATAGAGAAAAATACTATTTCTTACATGGGGGTTAAATGGAACTCCTGCATGCACGTGATATGACGGCCTCGGCTTCGCCTCGCTCGTCATATCACGTGCCTGCGAAAGTTCCATTTTCCCCCCCTTGTAAGAAAATCTACTATTTATCTCTTTTTTTTCGTACTTCCTCTGTGAAGACTTCACATTCCCTATCTTCCAACCGCGGTGGAATGGAAACAGGCTTGCACCGTTACACCGTTACGCTGCGCGTGCGTTATATACAATTAACCAGCGCATCTCGCGGGTAATTATACGCGCACGTGCGCGAGCGGGGGTTCGTGTCGAAATCGCTGAAAAGCGAGCGCGATTAACGGCGCCGACGTGTCAGTTCGTCATTTCCCTTTTTTTCGGGGGAACTGGAATAATCCTGCGCGTGATTTCTGGGAATTTGGGAGCGAAACAAGCTGAGGTGTGGCGGTTTTTTGGGCAGACGAGAGATTTTCAGGATTTACCGCGATTTTCAAGGTTAAATTTTGTTTTCAGAGAAATCTGAATCGTTGTTAATTCGGATGTTTTAGCAAATTGTGAAACGAGAAAAGGCGATAAAACATGAACTATATTTAGATATTAGGCTATTTTAACGATTTTTTATGAATTGTTTCGTAAGGCGCGTATCCATCTTTTGTAATAGACTCAACGTCAAAAGTATAACAATGGAAGGAAACAGTAAACAGCCAATGTTTAATCATGAACAAAAACTGCAATTATTAATAATTAACTTATCAAAATTTTAGCTGTTTTCATTACAAAACAAATTTGTTCAAATTCGGAGAACTCATCCCTAAATTTGGATACTTAATACGTGAAATTCCGATACGTTTCTTAATCATTAATAAAAAAAGTTTCCGATTAGATAATTACCTTATCCGAGAAAAATACACGTAACAAACTCGAAATGCCAACATCAAGACATTTATCACAGTGCTCCCATTGAACTGGTTAAAAACGCAAAAATTCAAACTTTTTCATTCGAGAAATCGCGAAGCTAACCTCGAAAAAAAACCTAACAATCTCGTAATGGTACCCAAAAACTCGATGCCTTCTCTACCAATTACGTCGCGCGTGCGAGAGAGAGAGAGAGAGAGAGAGAGAGAGAGAGAGAGAGAGAGAGAGAGAGAGAGAGAGAGAGAGAGAGAGAGAGAGAGAGAGAGAGAGAGAGAGAGAGAGAGAGAGAGAGAGAGAGAGAGAGAGAGAATCGCCACGCGATTTACGCATCATTCCTCGATAATTGCGCCAATTCTTACGCGTCGGCAAAAAAAGACGTCGCGCGGCATAGGGATTTTCGCACAAAAAATATACGAACGAGTCTTGCAAACGGACAAACCGTTATGTCGCTCTCGAATTGGCGACATGCGCGACTGTAATAGTTAAAACGCGAAAAACAGAAATATGTAAAAAGAAATGAGATTCGTGCACATGAAACTTTAAAAGGGTTACGGTATCTTAATAGTTGTTGATTGTAAATTTTTATATACATTATACATTGGATGCGCTGTGATATGTTTGATATGTAATTTCAAAGAAAATCGAACCGATCCCTGACGTAAGGAATCGAATAAATGTCTCAGTCGAACGAAATTTGGCAGGTGTGTGACATTTATATGACGTAATTTCCAAGATGATAAATAAAATAACTACTAAAAAATTTGTAATGATAAAAAAATATGAAAGACGTTAAATTATCCTGCGTTCCACATTGTAAATACACTTTAATACTTTTACTACACATTTTTTTAAATAATAATACTACACCAGTTTTTCCACGAACTCATTCAGATACCTCCAACTACATTCAGCGCGACCTAAAACCGCTATGTTAAACCCATTACACGCAAAAAGAAAAAATTACAGATATAAGATTTTAACATGGGTTAGTATATCTATATATATGAGGAACATCTGGCTGTTCCTGTTACTCATATATATATATAAATATACTAACCCATGTTAAATCTTATATCTGTAACTTTTTCCTTTCGCGTGTAATGGGCTTTAACCTAAAAAACCTTAGGCGACTCTATACCATTTGCAGTCGCCATAACTTGACTGTGACACAGACACATACAGGGCTCGTACCACGCAAAAACAGAGCGCGGGAAGAAACCATAACATCAACAACAACAGCAACCGGACCTGAGCGACACAACGCACGCTTATACGCAAAAGCCTTACGTACTTATACACACGCGCGCGCGTTTTACTTTTCCCTTGCGACACTAATTGGAATTTTTTCTTCACGAATATGCATGGTTCAGAAGTATATGTATGTGTGTAGTTGCGGCGCTTCAGAGCGCGTAATTTTTCAAAAGCTTTTATTGTCGCGTAAAAACGCGACGCTGATGTTCCTTCCGCCGTTTAGCCTGATGGCCAAACGAGCGAGCGCGTGGAAGTGAGAATTATGGAAAAAAGTAAAGTAATGGTGGAGTTTAAGGTGACGTCGGAGCCACGCTGATTGGTTGAAATTTTACTAACCTCAAAAACACAATATCATAAATAAAAAAAAGTATACAATCGTAAAACACAAAAATGCGGTGATCGCGTGTTCTTGTTATAATAAAGAATGTTTATGAACGTTATGCAGCGTTTAATAATTTTTAGTTAAGACAAATAATGGGAAATACGACGCGAGGTGAGGATGCCGTATCACATAGAAAATTGTAAAATGACCGTCACTTTTACGTAATTACACGCGTCAATTTTAAGAATATTGCATTATATAAATTATTGAACATTTTGATTATTGAAAATGCTGTGATCCCGCATTCTTTACACGATAACAAATCGTTAGCAACTTAATTTTCAATATCACGAAGTAAATTTCGCGTGAACAATGGGAAATACGGCTCGAGGTGGGGGTCACCATCGGTAAAGTTCGCTCCTACATCCTTAAGTGGATTTTTGTG